>JAOTOL010001349.1:0-587500 GCA_034440575.1 Imbricaverruca yamaguchii | reverse complement strand
CATGGATGTTACTTTGTTTTTAGCACTTTGGGGGGATTTTGCTGAAGACAAAGTCGGGTTCAACAGTGGATTTCCACGAATGCATAGTCCAGAATTCGGTGCATTATCATGGAGGCTTTCGGTGCTGTCTGGAGAGAAAGGCAAGCTCCTTGTTCTCCACCGTTAACGTTTTTACGAAGTTCCGCAAGCATTCACAAAGCTGCGCACCTGGCGCGATTACTCCGCTGTGCGAGTTGGCAATGTGTGAAGTTCACATGCATGATCACACAGAAGCACACGTGGTTCTACGTGATGTGAATGCTCACGCGACACAAAAACATTCCCAGCTGACGCATCAATCCTGTCCGCAACCAAACCAGGAGCAGGTGTCAAAACCGATGGATGCTTTGCCAACAACTGTGCTGGCACTATGCGCGTCTGGAGTATTCTAGCATCTGATACGATTCGAGGCCCTATTCAAGTTTCAAAGGGTACACAGCCTTCGAATCATGGCTATAACGATTGGCTTGTAGATCATTCCACATGTACGACAAACGAAATATTCAGTCGGCATGCTTCAATAACAAATATACACAATGATAACGAAGTATTGACCCAGAATATGATCATATTTTGAGATTATGCAACTTTTCGTTACAGAGAACTGGATGAAAGAAACGAAAAACTGGAGCCTACAACTGTATAGATATTGGGTTACCGGACTGGAGAACATGACTGGGACATACAATGCCTCAGTCTAAAATCCACGCCCACACCTCAGAGCACAAACATTTACATCCTAGTCGTATCTGACCGGTGCATTAGATGACCTCAGGTCGTTATCAGCCCTCAATAAGCCTCGCCATAGCGCGCCAATATTACCCTCAGCCAGTCCACTGCCATAGCGCGCCGATGAAACACTCAGGAGTAAGTGCGAGTACATCATTTGTAGTGAGCTGATAATTCCAGTAATTGTCTGGTAGAAGCATAACGACGCAGAACTTGTCTAGCTAATCGGGAAATATCCAGTAGTTAAGGCTGATGTATATCTCTAGATTAGCGTGGCGAAGTGGTGTGTAATTTGACCACTTATTAGTGTTAAGTACTGTTGAAATGCTACACTACGCTTCAGAGTATTATCTAACCGACATAAAGAGCAAATTTCAACGAATGCACAGCTCTTTCCCCAATTGAATGCATGCGAAGACCTCATCCATTCATTTAGTGAGTGACGTTACTAGAGATAGGAATCTATAAACCGTCTACCAAGGAAATGTTTAACATCAATATACTGTTAACCAAAGGTCAAACTTCGACCATAAAGTGGAGCTTATAGCAGCCGAGTGATTAAGCTTGAAGGGAAAAGGGGAGAAATGCGACGATTCGAGGAATCTAGCATGATTTGGTGGAAGTACTTATATTTGTCGCATATATTTATAATGACTGCGTAAAACAACCTCGCGCTCAAGGTACAGACATTCTGACTCAATTATGGTGTGATAATAAATGCACATGCTTCAAATACAATTCAATCCAGACACAATCGTACCTCTGGTATCATTGTAAACATATATCCCTACGCGAAGATCAGGCGCTTCGCCATAACGACGTGGGGAAAGGGACATGTTCTCCACCACGTCCGATTGTAGCGTTACGCAATTGGACTATACATATTCATGCCTTGTGTGCCTATGTGCGTGTGTGTGTTTGTGTGTGTGTGTGTGTGTGTGTGTGTGTGTGTCCGTCCCTATTCATTTCGGCAATGTGAAGACAAAGAGCCCCGTCGGCACTGTGCAATCCACATAGCCTACCAAAATGAAAATAAGTATTGCAGAAAATGAAGAGGTCCTCACGGTTTGACTAATTTCATAATGGTTTTCAACTTGATGGAAATTTACAATTTGGGTTTAATGTTATCGATCAATAGCTTAACAGCATGGACAGAAAGACAGCCAGCATCATAATATACAGAACAGCTGGGTATTGGTAGAAGTATACCTTACAGTATCGATATTCGATTATGGCACACATATTCGTCTATGAGTATCTTCCCTTCAAGACGTTTGAATCATCTTGCGAAGACATATTCCCAGTTATTCGCTACATATATTGCGTGACGGGCAAGTCGTATCTACTATATATTGTTAGAGTTATATTTGTCTTACGTTAACTTTCGCACGTGGACAAGAGGGTTAACGCAACGCTTCCTCCTCCGATCCCAATGCTTTTTCGCGACCGGGAAACAAGGCGCATGCTGACTCGCTGTTCCCTGTGCAGTTGATCGGGACTTCTCTATCAACCTCATGGCGCAAATCGGCAGACGTCTTCTACGGCCATTAACACGGGGCGTTAAGGGAAGATGAACATGCGCAGCCGTTATTCTCGCCGAATTCGCAAATCATCAGCAACTAACCTCACTTATTTCCCCAACTGACCACGCTGAGTATGGTAAGATGATACACAACTCAGGAAACATGTCTATGTACCTGGTCCTACCTTGTCATTGACCACACCAAGGTTATTCGATGTCAATGGTGAATCCTGACCTCGGATGCTCTTTCTCGGCTTAAGAGTCATTCCGAGTTTAGTCTGGACCCCGAAGCTATTTGGTGCCGACCTAAATACAATAGGCGACAGTATTTTCGGGTAACGTCATGGAAGCTCCAAAATCAGCTCCACACTGGAACTGATCTTATCGTTGACCTGTGGGTCGAAAGCTAACCCATTGCACTCTGTCAATGTCTAAAAGTGCAGCGGAGTACTATGTGGTGAACATTACAAGCGAGTTCCTCTCATTTTCCCGAAGATCGGTACGAACATTATCGACATGTACGGCAACAAAAAATATGCAAGCAAGTTTGGCGTGCCAACCAGTGAGCTGACTTCTTCATGCTCATCGGGTGTCAGTAACGAGTCTGTTGCATCTAGACGGTGGATTGTGTCTCATGTCGCTAGCACTCCCAGTCTGAAAATGCAAGGGGAGTCGCACCTCACGCTGCATTGGAGAAGGTTACAGATGTCCTGAACGCGCGAGGGTTATCTATTTCTCCGTGACGTTCGCTCTCACAGCATAAGCATGCACTTTGATGAAGGCAAGCCTTTCGCTGTGCTTCAACAAACTTACAGCACATCCACTGAAATGCTCTTCTGTAAAGCGATATGACAAAGGAATATTAGCAACTATCGCTGCCTGCAAGGCGCACTGACGTTGGAGGTTTTCGTCGGCTATCTTCCTGAACATGAATAATTGTTTCGGTCGGCAGTCAAGTGGAATCCGGCCGTGCCATCTTCTGGGCGGCTCGACCTCTCGCTAGGTCCTGGTTTATGGGAGACGGTTGGGTTCCCGTCGACCTACGTCCATTTGAAAAATGAACCCTCAGTCGATCGACTTAATCTTGCGGCCGAGATCAAGGACGTCAGCGCCCAATCGCCCCGGGCAGTGGCGGTTCCAACGGTAACGTCATTATCGCCAGCCGTCCAAAGGTCACAATTTCAGCACGACAGCCATTGCTGAGATGGGATCAGTCGGTCCGTAGAAGGCTCTGCAGCTCGTGCCAGCCTACAGCACGGAATTTTCAACAATGGGATACCTGTTCTTCTTTCCATCGACATGCGTGTATTGTTGTTCCGATCTGGATTCGGCTTCTTGTATGTTGTCCGATGTTCGTGCCTTTGTCATGTGACTAATATTTGTAAATTCAAGCAATGTCAAAATGATTTCTAAGACGATGTTGGCGTCATTATATAAAATAGCATTACGTTGTTGCTTATTTCGATAGACATTTATAAAATGCTACTGAGATAACCAAAACTTTCTCTTGGTTCGGTTTATTAATTTAACCCGTTCCGTCTATGGGGGTCTTCAACCGCCCCCTCAGGTTTTTCACGCATAGTGAACAAACGGCGCGAGGCAACACGCCAAAATTTAGCATACCTTTTCCCACATCAATTTGGCATGCTGTATCACATTTTTGAAGTCAGATTGTCTAGGGTCAACGAGTTAGTCAAGGTCAAGTGAGGTCACCTCCAAAAAAAGTTCAACCAGTCGTCACGCTTTAACGGATGCAGATATTTTAATGAAACTTTGAGCGTCTGCTTATCTTTAGGGATGCAACACAACGCACGAGGGGAACTTTTATATTTTTCTCGTTTTTGACTATATATCAATTTTTTTTATGAGGGCAAGTTGACTTCCAACATCGTTTCTCGGTCTGCTCTATCCAATGGAAAAGGAAAATTAAAGAAAACTTGAAAACTCAATATTTTGAAATTTGACAATTTTCGCGATTTCGCTGTCTTTTTCTGATTCCAAATATTTTTTTATATCCCAAAATGAGCTACCAAAGCCAAAAATATTATGCAAGTCATGGAAAGTCGTGAAAATATAGCCCCTTAGTGACGTCACTTTTGGGGATTGTTTAGGGGTGAATCCGGACCCTACTCGTCAAGCGCTTTCCGATGACACCTTTTTAGTTTTCCTGCTACGCTTAGTTTGGATTTTAGAGGGGGGTCTAACTATCCGCACCCCCCCGAGACGGGGTGTGAGGATTTGACCGGAAAAACGGCGCGGGTTAACATCCCAGCTAGGCACATGCGTCCCTTGTATTAATATCGGTCGTGAAATACATTTTAGACCTCGTTTATATCTAGAATTAGGATATTATTTTTTATCTAACAACACTTTTTTGTTTGTTGCTTAACTGATTGAAGACACTGCATTTTCGTGAAATTCGGTCCGTTTCCCTGTCAGTTATTTAACTTTTCACTGTGATCTGCAACATTTGGCTTCACGCATGTTGTAGCATACATGTTGGTCTCATGACGTTACATAAACCTCCCCATGCTATACATCCATGCAACCCCATATATATATATATATACATATATATATATATATATTTATAAATATGTATATATATAGTACATATATGCATATAGAGTGTGGGAAAGTACTAGACATGACTGTACTGAAGGTAGTGCGTTCGTATCACTGCTCCTCGCTCGCAGCCAATCGTCCTGAGAGGAGTCCGGCGAGGTGAACCAAACAGGGGCGAAGTATTGAAGAAAAGAGCAATAAGAAACCAGCCAGCCGTAAAATTGGAGATAAAAGCATCGGGAGGTATTGCCAACTTTTCTGTGTGTTGCCGAGGGACATTGATCAAAGCTCGTCGCCGGTGTTTGGATGATCTTATGGTGCCCACATCACATATCAAGCATTGATTATACTTCCGTGATCCTGCATAGCATTCTTTTATGCACTGTCACTTGTTTTTCTTATTTGGCTGAATACAGTAGCAATCTTGTGTACTGTTTGCAATGAATATGTAGATAAGTAGGATATATATATGTGCTCCTTTTTGTCTGATATTGAAAGTAGAGCACACAATAGAATGCGTTCAACGGAATGTTTGCAAATACACACCTCAACGCGTCCGCTGCCGCTTTTATTGTTGAGAAAGACTTCGTTATTTGTCTTCAGGATGAAAGAATTCGTGGTTTGCCTCTCAGCTTCAGAACACCCTGTCTACCATCCCGCCGTACTTACCAATGTAGCTGTGACAGTGAAGGCATTGGCTGGGTAAAGTACGGCCGCTCACCACTACTGAGACAGTGAAAACATTGGCTGGATAGACTACTACCGCAATACCACCACTACTGAGACAGTGTAGGCATTGGCTAGACAAAGTGCGACCTTACGCCACCACTACTGAGACAGTGAAGGCATTGTCTGGGCAAAGTACGGCCGTAAGTCATTAGTACTGAGACAGAGAAGGAATTGGTTGGACAAAGTACGACCGTACTCCACTACTACTGAGACGGTCGTACTTTGTCTGAAGGCATTGTCTGGGCAAAGTACGACCGTAAGTCATTAGTACTGAGACAGTGAAGGAATTGGCTGGACAAAGTACGACCGTACTCCACTACTACTGAGACAGAGAATTAATTGGCTGGACAAAGTACCACCGCACGCCACCACTACTGCGGCAGTGCAGGCATCGGCTGGACAAAGTACTACCGCACGTCATCACTACTGAGACGGTGAAGGTATTGGCTGGACAAAGTACGACCATAAGCCACCATTACTGAGATAGTGAAGGCATTAGGTGGACAAAGTGCGACCTTATGCTGCCACTAATGATAACATATACGGAGCCCTGTCGCGGTCGAGCTGACAAAGTGTACTATACGTTTTGCCTGCGGATAATTGGGTCCCGCGTGCGGGGATGTATCGCGCACGATAAAACCATCGAACGGCCAAACAAGATAACGTGCTCAGCGAGACGGGGATCACTCATCGCCGCTAACAAGACAATCATTGTCCTGGGGCCAACATTCCCAGCAGCATCCAACTTAACTAATAATCCCAGATCATAGTGAGCAGTGCCTGCCAATAGTTATCACTCAGATGAATGTTTGAGAAGAACTTTGTCAACATTTCCAACTAATGTAGTGTGTGCCTGATATAGTGTGTGCAGTGGCACGAATAGCATGTTCTGATGTGGCTCCGGTGCGCCAGTGAGACAGGCGGCATGTTCTGACGTGGCTCCGGTGCGCCAGTGAGACAGGCGGCATGTTCTGACGTGGCTCCGGTGCGCCAGTGAGACAGACGGCATGTTCTGACGTGGCTCCGGTGCGCCAGTGAGACAGACGGCATGTTCTGACGTGGCTCCGGTGCGCCAGTGAGACAGGCGGCATGTTCTGACGTGGCTCCGGTGCGCCAGTGAGACAGGCGGCATGTTCTGACGTGGCTCCGGTGCGCCAGTGAGACAGGCGGCATGTTCTGACGTGGCTCCGGTGCGCCAGTGGACAGGCCATGTCACTGCACGGCATGTTCTGACGTGGCTCCGGTGCGCCAGTGAGACGGGCGGCATGTTCTGACGTGGCTCCGGTGCGCCAGTGAGACAGGCGGCATGTTCTGACGTGGCTCCGGTGCGCCAGTGAGACAGGCGGCATGTTCTGACGTGGCTCCGGTGCGCCAGTGAGACAGCGGCATGTCTGACGTGGCTCGGTGCGCCAGTGGACACGGCATGTTCACGTGCTCCGGTGCGCCAGTGAACGGCATGTTCACGTGCCCGGTGCGCCAGTGAGACAGGCGGCATGTTCTGACGTGGCTCCGGTGCGCCAGTGAGACAGACGGCATGTTCTGACGTGGCTCCGGTGCGCCAGTGAGACGGGCGGCATGTTCTAACGTGGCTCCGGTGCGCCAGTGAGACAGACGGAATGTTCTGAAGTGGCTTCGGGGCGCCTGCACAAACATCGGTATCACGCGTCAGACAGTGTAGTGCCGTGCCTGCAGATGGTGTGACCCCGACACGTAAACAATGCTGGGCGCGCTATGTGAACAACAGGCCGCCGTTGCAATGCTGGTCGCGCTATGTGAACAACAGGCCGCCGTTGCAATGCTGGGCGCGCTATGTGAACAACACGCCGCCGTTACGCACCAGAGCGCGCTCACCCGCCTTCAGCTGCCTGCTGTTGACACGGCAGATGTTTACTGGTATGCTGCAATGTATGACGACCGGATGCTAGACGCGGACCAGAGGTGGAGTTTCCTGTACTTTGGTGGGGTCTGTGCCCAGCCATCTTTCCTTTGGCCCCGCACACCACTTACTCGCTTTGCATGGGAGCCTAGGGGGTGGTCCCCACGAACAAAATTGGTAGCACATATTTCCTCCGTGCATTTGGCTCCAAAAATAATTTGGGACACTTCTCCGCCCAGGACGCGGGTCTTAAGGTTACAGCTACGATGTTCCGCAACACGTCGACTAAGCTTCCGCCGCAGCAATTCCGTCTGGTCACTTGGCCGTGGCGTCGCCACTGGCAGCAGGTTACGCCACTGGCAGCAGCAGGTCGCCACTGTTACGGCCAGCTAGAGGGCTGCTTGCGGAAGTGACCGCAGCTAAGCAGCTGCTCATTTCACGACAATAGCTTCAGAGATGGCAAAAAGACAGGCAAGTAACAAAGACAGAGACATGTTGCTTATGAACGTAAGCAACATTGATTTAAAATCTTGTTTACGCCAAATTATGACGCAACATTTCAGAATATATACTAATCATAATACTTAATTTCTCTGACATGCATATACCCTGATTCATTGAGAAACTATGTGACTTAAAAGAGTACTGCAGAAACAAGATGGTATGACAGCATGGCCATGTATCTGCATTTAAGCTCTTTCCCCTGACATTCTTGGACCCTTGGGTTCACCCTTGGGTCAATTTTATATCCATACTTTACCTTTATTGCCATGGATATGCCGGCAACTGCACGGCGGCGACGTGGTAAAATACCGCTATGGCACAGCGAGAAGCGCATGCATCATTATACATGTCGCCGCGCGGTACCACGGCGCCAAAAAGTGGCAACTCTAACGCAGACTGATATCGTCCATTTCTCCATTGCAAAATCCAGCTTCACCGGTCCGCGCAGGCGGCCAGCAGCGCCCTCCACCGCTGACTGGCGGCCTGCCCGTGCTCATCAGTCTCGGCGGCAGCACCCGCTGACTGGCGGCCTGCCCGTGTTCATCAGTCTGGCTGCTGGCGGCGCGCAGTCACCCGCTGACTGGCGGCCTGCCCGTGTTCATCAGTCTCGGGCGGCAACCCGTTGACTGGCGGCCTGCCCGTGTTCATCAGTCTCGGCGGCAGCACCGCTGACTGGCGGCCTGCCCGTGTTCATCAGTCTCGGCGGCAGCACCGCTGACTGGCGGCCTGCCCGTGTTCATCAGTCTCGGCGGCAGCACCCGCTGACTGGCGGCCTGCCCGTGTTCATCAGTCTCGGCGGCAGCACCCGCTGACTGGCGGCCTGCCCGTGTTCATCAGTCTCGGCGGCAGCACCCGCTGACTGGCGGCCTGCCCGTGTTCATCAGTCTCGGCGGTAGCAGCGCCGTAATTAGTGTAGCAAACACCGCCGCGGCCAGCTGACGTGTTTCATTTAGCTAATGCGACCCGACTGTGAGTAAATAACCGGCAGCGCGCCCAGGATCACACCCTAAAGCTGAGCCTGCCGACGCCAGGACGAATGAGTGGGCTTACGTGGAGGATGATACAGTCTGACAGGTTTTTGGTGTATGCTTTCTTTTCAGAAATTCATCAGCTCCTGTCTTCTTATATTGCAATACATCCGACCACAAAGAAACAGCAAACAAATAGGACAAGATAATCAAAGGAGTCCTCAGAATGTGTGTGCGAACGCGAGGGCTGGTGGTAAGTTCAGACCTCTATTCCTCGGTCTATTTCTTAAGTGAGGTGGCGTCGTTACTTGTATTATTTCAACTTCAAGCAATATGGAAATGAGGAGAGACTGGATAACGGAGCAAAATACGATTTCGCAATTAATCATTCTGCACTTACTCATATTGCAACATGACGCCACTCCTGTCAATCAATAGTTCTCTCATTTGCCGACATTTTCTGGTGCACTCTTATTAGTTGCAGTCTGTAGTATTATGCTGTACTGATTAGTAGTATTATAGTATAGTAGTATTATACTGTACTGTACTGATTAGTAATACACTGTAGTATTATACTGTACTGATTCATAAGAACTGTTAATACCCAGAAAGAGAACAGTCTTGTATTACTTGCTATAGCACATTTGCTACCTATGACATATTTCCCCATCCTCTGTCCCATTTTAGCATTGAGTGTGGAAAAATGAAAAATGAATAATATAATTTGCACCAGTACTGAGCTTAAGCATAATTATGCATGTGAAAAAATGCGGTACACGAAGAGACTAGACGCTGCAAGGTTCAGCTTGAAGGCAACACATTTTCAATTGGTTTCGATATTTTGTGTCAGACAGCATAGAATGTTAAGGTCCTCGTACTGCCCTATCCTCCCCCACAGCCATGGGCGTAACTGGGATAATGTGACGATGGTCCCATTTTGATGGTCCCAAACATACACAAAAATATTTGTTTTAAAGTTCACGAAATTCGACAGTCATTTTTGAGGGACGGGATCTTTTAAAGTTCTGTCTTAAAATATGATAATTTCCTTCCTCTCGCTCTCGCTTTCTCCCTCCCTCTCTCTCCCTATCTCTCCCTCTCCCTCTCTCTCTCCCTCTCTCTCTCTCTCTTCTTCTCTTCTCTCTCTCTCTCTCTCTCTCTCTCTCTCTCTCTCTCTCTCTCTCTCTCTCTCTCTCTCTCTCTCTCTCTCTCTCTCTCTCTCTCTCTCTCTCTCTCTCTCTCTCTCTCTCTCTCTCTCTCTCTCTCTCTCTCTCTCTCTCTCCCTTCTTTCTCTGTTTTCGACCCCTGGTTCTAGGTGTCCCCTGGTGGCTCCACTGGCTGATACCTGTAGAAATTATTGAGGACACGGGTGTAGAACCAGGCAATTATTGGTGCGGAAAGGATAGCTGAAGGGGCCATTTTTATAGTTATTGCCATTGGTGCCATGTTTAAGGGAAAATCATTGCCATGGAGCATGTGGTATGTTAGGGATGGGGCAAACAAGTGAAGCTCCCGAACCTACCATTTTGGTTTACGTCACATCACGTCAGGTCGTAGCTCAATTCGGAACATTATCCTTCCTCGTCCGGTGACGTTGCGTTAGCGACGTTGGTCATAATTGATTATTTATTGGTGATTCGGATGCTGTCTGAGGGGAGCTTACCGCAGTTCGTCGCTGGCGGTGTCCAGACAACATGGTCTATTGTCACGGTCTGTTGTCTGGACATCGTCGGTCCGTCACCATCACCATCGGTCAATGTCAGCTCAACATTTTGTGTGTGACTAAGTTTGCTCAGTGAAGTCTGATTCAAAAGTTCTGTGGGTAACTGATGGTCATGATGTTATGTACCTGACACAATAATGCAGCTATCGCAGTTCCGTTCCTGGGACAACACTGTTTTCGGTTCCGGCAATATGTTTACCACCATGACAACGACCTCGAACTGAACAGCTCGTGCTCTGATTTTTCGAAGGTTGGGAAGTCTCCGGGACGCTTATTCAAATGCGCAGAAGCGCCTTGACGGCACCGTTCCGACGCCACGGTCCCATTACTGGTGGACACGCGGTTCCACTAACGGTGGAAGCCACTGAGCCAGCCGCACGGCCGCCTCGCGGCCAATTTCTGCGGCCGATATATCTCATAAGCCAGATGGTAATTACTGGGACCAATAACACGCGCCTCATGGCCGTGCGTCGGCCGCCGGCCGGTAGTGACGTCATCGTGAGATGTGGTGCCGGGCGGCTGGCTGCGGCTACAGATGTGGCGTAGGTACTGCAGCTACAGATGTGGCGTAGGTACTGCAGCACAGATGTGGCGCCGGCGGCTGCAGCTACATAAAACAGGGGGTAAAACAGCCCCAGATGTGGCGCGTGTGGCTACAGCCTCAGATGTGGCGCGGGTAGCTACAGCTACAGATGTGACGCGGCTGGCTGCAGCTACAGATGTGGCGCAGGTGGCTGCAGCTACATATGTGGCGCGGGTCACTACAGCTACAGATGTCGAACGGGTACTACAGCTACAATGTGCGCGGATCGCTACAGCTACAGATGTGCGCGGTCTACAAATGTCGCGCTACGCTACAGATGTGGCGCAGGTGGCTGCAGCTACAGATGTGGCGGGGTCACTACAGCTACAGATGTGCCGCGGGTAGCTACAGCTACAGATGTGGTGTGGGTGCTACATCTACAGATGTGACGCGGGTCGCTACAGCTACAGATGTGGCGCGGCTGGCTGCAGCCTCAGATGTGGCGCGGGTCGCTGCAGCTACAGATGTGGCGCGGCTGGCTGCAGCCCCGGATGTGGCTCGGATGTGGCTGGGACGACTACCGCCGTCTGTTTTACCCGCCGCAGGGCTGGGCAGAGGCCGAGATTAGCCGGAGTGTTAACTTCATGAATTGCTGGATGGCTCGGTGGCGCCGGTTCTGGCCGAAACTGTGAATCTAATTATCCGACCACTCAGAGACGGTCTGGGTCTGCAGAGCCGTCGACGGGCCGTTCAAAGTGCCAGGTGAGAGAACTTCTGCAGTCGGACCGCAGTGACGCCTCCGGTACTGAACAGACTCCGCAGGTGCTCAACCGGAGCGGGCTCGAACAAAGTGAGCTGCTCGCTTTAGGGGAATGTTCGTTAGGAAGAGTGTCATCGTGAAATGACGTTGTAAACAGGATCACACGTAAGCGAGGGTGTTGATTTATGAACATTATTGGGGGAGAAGGAGGTAGTGGGGAGGGGGGCGAAATATATGGAGGTAATCGGCAGGCGTGCTCCAAATGAATTTTGGGGCACGCTCCAAGAGGCCTCATGTTAAAAGTTGACATCATTGGGGGACCTAAGCCAACATTGAGGTTGCATTTCCCCCTTAAAATTATATAAAACAACACCAATTCATGTGGGCATGTGATCGCAAATGCCACAAATGTGCCTGGCATCATGTCTGTGCTGTTTTACGTGATTATAAAAATAAATCAGTTTGGACGCTATTTGTTTTCGCTAATTACATGGACATTTATAAAGTGTATTGCTTCTACCATTCCGATTGTTGGATATACTTCCTCAAGTATTGCAGTCTATCAATCAGCATTTACATTAACTATAAAACAATTGCTGGGATATTGACTTTGGAATGCTACATTATATCCATGTATTGAAACCTAGTGAATGCGTCTATATGTGAATTTTCGCCTTACGCTGTTGTTGATATGCATGAAATTTCCCATCATGCGTGGTCATTGACCCATTGACCAACATGCTTTAATAAGCTGGCATACCACGGTGCAAACAGCTTTCGTGTCATTTCTACCTTACCTTTTGGAATTCTGCTTTGCACGCATAACAATACTCTGTGTTGAAGTGTACGTTTCATAAAAGTATAAGGTGGTGGTGGTTGTGACTTTACGACACACTCAGCAGTTGAGGTCAAACGGCATCGCCTGCCCCTCGCCCTGGTAGGAAGGGAGGACGACCCTGGGAATCGAACCCCGTACCTCTGACTTGCCCGACGTTCAACTTAATTACTATTACTGAGCTGATGATGATGATGATGATGATGGAGGGGTGCGCGTGATGTTAATTTGTATGTGATGTAACCAGCTTTGAAAAGTGTGAATTGTTGTTTGGAGGTGAAAGTCAGGATGAGTATCTGAGTGTTTTGTTTGTTTGTGGAGGAAGGGGTCCGGTAGACAAAGGAGATCCCCTGGCTCGCAAGCAAATCCATGAGCCAACTTCTCCTCTGGCATCCACTCTAGCTCCCATGCATGTATAGTACCCTGAGAAGTGTTGCGGTGTGTATCTAGTGTTATTGTGGTCTGTATCTAGTGCATCTAGTCCTTGGTGTTACAGGCTTGGATCAAGAGCTCCCCCGATTTTAGATGGCGCGCGTGTAGGGGAGCTTGTGTCTGACGAGTGATTTCAGTCTCCACCTCCCAGGGGTCAAGGCTGGTCATAGGGAGCAGAGGTAGAAATCCCCCGTCGGCTCGTTTGGTGTGGTGTTGGTGGGCATAGTGTGTTGGCGTGCTCAGTGTGGGTCTTGGGTTTGGTGGCGGGGCTGGAGAGAAGGGAATACACTTTACATGTATCCCGCCATCCCTCCCCCATCCCGCGGTATTGGGGGAGGGATGGCGGCGCCACCGGGCCAACTTGGAGTGAAGTTGTAGATGCAGCAGAGATAGTAGTCCGAAGTTTATTTGTTTATTTTGTTTATTTTTTCCAATCTCAACAGCATATTGTGCCCTTTAGGAGAAGTCAGTAGTTAAAAACGAAGTGTAGTGTAGGATTGAAAGTCCGTAGTGTAGAATAGACAAGGTAGTGGCAGCTTTTCTAACGGTTTGTGGTCGGTGTCCTCCGTGTCCTTGGTATCCTTCGATTGGACAGCTGGCGTTGGCGCGGCCAGCTTAGCACGCCTTCGGCGCAATCCGGCCTGCTTTGTTTCCCCGTTGCCGATGCACGTTGACAGTAGTCGTATTGCGTCCGTGGCGCCGAAGCCTCTTGGTGATGTTTGGTCTCGCGTCGCACTAGGCTGCTGGTCCAAGTTGTTTCTCGCCTACGAGGTGCGAGGTTTTGGCACTCTTTGCTTCGTTGGCTTGGTTAGTTTCGTTGCTTTTGCTTGTGCGACTAATCGTGCAAATCGTGTTACTGAGCTGCCGACTCTCCATAAAAAGTTAGGGGACCGGATATTGCATTCAGCCGACACGCGTTCTGCGCATGCGCAAGGCCGATAGACCCCGCCCACCGGTTTGATGCTCGTAGACCATGTCAGCCGGTGTCCGGTGGGTCACCGCTGGTCTGAATGTTCACCGCAATGGCACGGGAACTGTACCGAAATACGAGCGGAGGTGAGACGGACGCTGCCCCTCTGCAACCACCCCACACACTTCCCCTTCTCTTGGTCCACCGCGTTTCCCTTGGTCCAAGTTTCCAGATCGCTGTCGATAGATATCGAGCATCAGTATCTGGTATTGGTATTCATATTGAGTTCAAAGTACGCCCATTCAGAAACACTCGAGTACTCCCAGTCCCCTTCCCAACATCTAATCAACCAGTGGCGGCCCCCACCACCACCACACCAGCCACTCCACACGAGTGCCCTTATGGCAATTCCTGGTTCTGCCCCTGGATCGAAAGCAGCATTGCACCATGACCATTACACGCCTTGCTTGTTTCCAAGATGTCGGAATCCAACGGCAACGTCGCTCTACCAATATTGGCTGGATTGGACCAGATGGATTCTCTACTGATGAGCAGGGTTCATTTGTCAGATCCCCCGAAGTTAGGTACGTTCTTTTCGTCACCAGTCCCACCGTGGTGTTTCCTGACCTTTTGTGACCTCACATAGCACCAGGCAGTTCCGGTCATCACAGCCACTTTGGTGTTTCCAGACCTTACGAGACGTCACGGTGCACCAGGCAGTCCCCGTCACCAGTCCCACTGTGGTGTTTCCTGACCTTCCGCGGTCGACACCACTGTGGTTTTCACTGACCTTCGTGCCCGCACCACACCCACTTTTGTTCCGACCTTTGACCCGGTCCCGCCGTAGCGGGGCGTCACCCTCATCTGTGGTCCAATACCAATGACTGTGACCAGCGTGGCCTTCACGGCCCGGTCCCGGTAAATAACAGGGCCGACATCGAGGCCAGTCACCAGTTCACTGCCGAACACCTCCTTCACGCCATGAAGGTAAACATGCACAGATCTTGTCTTCATGGCGCTGAAGTATTGTCAACTGAGTACGTATTGGTTATGCTGACAATCAACACCAGTGCCTACGTGTAGGTGAACTCAGCAACATATCTGACTTAGAATGCCCTCCGGGTGCCGCCAACCATGACCATTTGATCCGTACCCGGCACTTAAAGCACAAGCTCAGATTGTCCTCGACCGTATGGTGTCCCGTCTCTGGGGGTCTTCAACCCCCTCAGGTTTTTCGCGGATAGCGGACGAATGGCGCGCGGCAGCGCACCAAAATTTGGCATACCTTTTCCCACATCAATTTGACATGCTGATTCAACATTTTTAGGTCAGGTCATCTAGGGTCAGCGAGTTAGTCAAGGTCAAGTGAGGTCACCTCCGAACAAGTTCAACCAGTCGTCACGCTTTAATGGGTATAGATCTTTTAATGAAATTTTTATCGTTTCCTTATCTTTACGGATGCAACAAAACGTACGAGTGGAATTTTCACATTTTTTCGTTTTTGACTACATATAAATTTTGCGTATTTCCCAACTTGCAGTTCAAATACAGGATTCTGGCTAAAGTAAGCATTTTTATTATGACAAGTTGACTTCCAACAATATTTCTCGGTCTGCTCTACCTATTGGAAAAGGAAAATTAAAGAAAACTTGAAAACTCAAAATTTTGAAATTTCAAAAAACTAAAAAAAAATATTTTTGGCAGGCCATAATAAATTATAGCCCTGTTCGATTTCGCTGTCCTTTTCTCATTCCAAATAATTTTTTTCATGTATCCATAAATTGAACTCCCAGAGTCAAAAGCAGAATGTAAATCGTGAAAAGTGGTCAAATTCTAGCCCCTGATGACGTCCCTTTTGGGGGAAATTGTTTTGGAGGGCGAACCCGGACTCTACTCGTCGAGCGCATTCCGATGACACCTCTTTCGTTTTCGTGCGATGCTTAGTTTGGATTTTAGAGGGGTGATCTTAAACCGCCCCCTCCCCCCCCCACGAGACGGGGTGGGAGGATTTGACCGGAAAGACGGCGCAGGTCAGGTACGGCACAGCACAACGCGTGGTGCGATAACAGGTATCGGGAAGCCAGCTGAAATGTGTGTTTTTGTTCATCGGCAGTGGGCCTGATGTTGATGTTGCTGCTGATGTTCTTCCAAGGTGACCGATGGGGTCGGCTGTCTGCCATTTTACATTCGTGAATTCGTCAAGGATTCCTGGGAAATACGTTCTGGAAATGTTCCTCAGATCAACCGATTTGTGACATTTGTGTCCATTCCTCAAACACAATGAACGATTCCCATTATCTGGCGCAGTTTCTGCTGATCGCCGCCATCGCTGCCGTGGCCGCCGCCGCGCCCCAGCACGGCAAAGGAGGCTACGGCCACAACGAATACCACGAGACTCGACCGTACGTCACTGGGAGAAGTGTTGGGCGATGCTACCGTCTTGGGGATTACCAGACTCGAGTTTCTAGCTCTCACCAGATCTCACAATCTCTAAAGTGACCCGTTGAACTTCAATGAAGTTGAGCGTGTCTGTTCAGTGTACACTATCATGTTCGGGAAACAGCAAACCATAGCGCGTGAGCTACGACTTAATGCACCTCTTCACTCAAGTACTGCACTGGCTTTAAACAACATTGCAACTAGCTATCTGCAATTTGGGTGGACTATGCGACTTCAAAATACCATTCTGGCTGAGTACAAATAGCAGTAACCTTATTAAGAATCGCATCAGGCCCAACAAATCC
Source organism: Imbricaverruca yamaguchii (assembly GCA_034440575.1). Taxonomy (NCBI): domain Eukaryota; kingdom Metazoa; phylum Arthropoda; class Thecostraca; family Neoverrucidae; genus Imbricaverruca; species Imbricaverruca yamaguchii. Next base: position 570,641 of record JAOTOL010001349.1, on the reverse strand, counting down.
CCAATGGTACGACGCTCAATTTTGAGATGGAGGCATTAGCATTTTGCTGCGAGCCATAACCATCAGGATTCACGAGATCAATTAGGTCACAAACCACTTCAAGTCCTCAATGTAGTGTAAAAATAAACGAACTGTTTTGACCCACATTTGCGAGAAGGGCTGCACTTTTACAGTGTGTCTCACTGCATTAAGTACCTCCTGGGTCATAATGGAACAGTGATTTTTAGGTTTCACACTATATAACTCCCAAATATGGTATTCAAGGAAGCAGTCCATTGATTCACGCAATTGCATTGACGCAATTGATAATTTAGCAAATGACTCTCCTGGGTATGTAGGATGGCACATGGCCCATAGGGCTGTCTACTCATGTGCATAACAGGCAAAACTAGCGTTCGGTAACTTCGTAGGTACTCTTATGCCTACGTATGTACTAACATGTGGCCCATAGTACTATCTGCATATGTACATAGCAGGAAAAACCAACGCTAGTGAACCTTGTAGGTACTCGTATGCCTACGCGGTAAATGATGCCTACGGCGACCAGTTCTCCAAGCAGGAGAACAGTAACGCGACAACGTCGAGGGACAGTACAGCGTTGTGCTGCCGGACGGCCGTACCCAGCACGTCACGTACCACGCCGACCACTAGGCGGTAAACGCGAGGTCACCTACACGCTACGCCAACTCCGCCCACACGCCGAGCCCACTATCAGTAAACCCACACACGCCCCAAGCATCTACATGCAGCTAACCCAGCCACTCTATCAGGCTGTACACGCCGCTCGCTTATCAGACGTCACACGCGCTCCCGCTTATCAGCCGTACACGCCGCTCCCTTTCAGTATAGGCCCCGCTTATCAGGCCGTCCACCACGCCGCCCCGCTTATCAGGCTGTCACCACGCCGCTCCCGCTTATCAGACCGTCCACCACGCCGCTCCCGCTTATCAGGCTGTCCACCACGCCGCCCCGCTTATCAGGCTGTCCACCACGCCGACCCCGCTTATCAGGCTGTCCACCTCACCGTCCCCGCTTATCAGGCCGTCCACCACGCCGCTCCCGCTTATCAGGCTGTCCACCACGCCGCTCCCGCTTATCAGGCTGTCCACCACGCCGCTCCCGCTTATCAGGCTGTCCACCACGCCGCTCCAGCTTATCAGGCTGTCCACCACGTCGTTCCAGCTTTACCATCGTGAGGACGGCGTACTGCTGACCGATTTCGTACATTTGCATACAGCGCAGTGGCAAATGCATTTACTGGATGAAATATGCAACACATTTGCTTAAGTTTTGCAAACATGGTCCAGTTCTTTTCTATGCCACTTAGTCTTCAGCGTTGTCTATGACGCCAACCTTAGATTACATGATGCGCATCACCAGCTGCAAAACAGCGCAAACCGCGGCGGGTTTGCAAGCGTAGAGGTAGCTAAGTGACAGCTATCGCCGGTGTTGCTAAGGGTGGCAAGGAGCGATAGCGTGAGGATAGCAAAGGGTAGCAATCAGGAGCGATAGCGGCGTTGTCGCATGGCTATGCTAAGGGTAGCATCAGGAGCGATAGCGGCGTTGTCGCTAAGGGTGGCAGTAGGAGCGATAGCGGCGGTGTCGCTAAGGGAAGAGCGATAGCGGCGTAGCAGGAGCGATAGCGGCGGTGTCGCTAAGAGTGGCAGCAGGAGCGGTAGCGGCGGTGTCGCTAAGGGTGGCAGCAGGAGCGGTATTGGCGCACGGTTACAATCTTCAATCGGTACGTCCATGCCCTGAGAATAGTATTTATACGCAAAACCCATCATATGTATCATCTCAAGTGTTAGACAAGTGGTATATATTAGTTCTGAAGATTCAAGCCTGCAGTTCTAACTGGCTGTCACGAAATGTCATAACATAAAGGTCACGATTTCATATTTAAAAAATCACATATTTTCAGCAGTTACTGTCACGAATCCATCCTTTGACATTTGCAACTGAAAATAGTGTCAGAAAATGAATTGAAGTCAGATGATGTTGGATATACTGGTCATTGCATTGAAGATACCTACTGTTCATGACCTCTCAAGTATTCCCGAGGCTTTAACTAAAAAAACGGTTGTCGGATCGGCATACAAATTTTGCAAACGGATTCACAGCACCTAATAAGCTTGTCATCCAATTTTCATAGAGGTATCATAGGTAAGAGTGTCAGTTCTGCCATTTCACCGATCGATCTATTATGGAATACCAGCTGGCAGCTGGAGATGATCGTTCCAGTGCTGGCGTGTAGGTGGAGAAAACTCGTGGCTGCCCTTGTTCATCAATACACAATGACGTGCAATAGCTGCGTAATTCTTTCAAAGGTAGCGCAAGACAGGTCAGACGGACAGGCAGACAGGCAGGCAGACAGGCAGGTAGACAGGCAGGCAGACAGGCAGGCAGACAGGCAGGCAGACAGGCAGGCAGACAGGCAGGCAGACAGACAGACAGACAGACAGACAGACAGACAGACAGACAGACAGGCAGACAGGCAGGCAGACAGGCAGACAGGCAGGCAGACAGAGGAACAGGCAGGCAGACAGGCAGGCAGACAGGCAGGCAGACAGACAGACAGACAGACAGGCAGACAGACAGACAGACAGGCAGGCAGAGCAGGCAGACAGGCAGGCAGGCAGACAGACAGACAGACAGGCAGGCAGACAGGCAGGCAGACAGGCAGGCAGACAGGCAGGCAGACAGGCAGGCAGACAGGCAGGCAGACAGGCAGGCAGACAGGCAGGCAGACAGGCAGGCAGGCAGGCAGACAGGCAGGCAGGCAGGCAGACAGGCAGGTAGACAGGCAGGCAGACAGGCAGGCAGACAGGCAGGCAGACAGGCAGGCAGACAGGCAGGCAGACAGGCAGGCAGACAGGCAGGCAGACAGGCAGGCAGACAGGCAGGCAGGCAGGCAGACAGGCAGGCAGGCAGACAGGCAGACAGGCAGGCAGACAGGCAGGCAGACAGGCAGGCAGGCAGGCAGACAGGCAGGCAGGCAGGCAGACAGGCAGGCAGACAGGCAGGCAGACAGACAGGCAGGCAGACAGGCAGACAGGCAGGCAGACAGGCAGGCAGACAGGCAGGCAGGCAGGCAGGCAGGCAGGCAGACAGGCAGGCAGGCAGGCAGGCAGACAGGCAGGCAGGCAGCAGACAGGCAGGCAGACAGGCAGGCAGACAGCAGACAGGCAGGCAGACAGGCAGGCAGACAGGCAGGCAGACAGGCAGGCAGACAGGCAGGCAGACCCACTCGTCGGGCACGCCGCATAACATGGTGGCATTGACCGGGTCGGAGGCTCTCACGGCCATGGTGGCATTGACCGGGTCGGAGGCTCTCACGGCCATGGTGGCATTGACCGGGTCGGAGGCTCTCACGGCCATGGTGACATTGACCGGGTCGGAGGCTCTCACGGCCATGGTGGCATTGACCGGGTCGGAGGCCATGGTGCATTGACCGGGTCGGACCTCACGGCCATGGTGGCATTGACCGGGTCGGAGGCTCTCACGGCCATGGTGACATTGACCGGGTCGGAGGCTCTCACGGCCATGGTGACATTGACCGGGTCGGACCCCGGCCATGGTGGCTTGACCGTCGAGGCTCTCCGGCCATGGTGGGCATTGACCGGGTCGGAGGCTCTCACGGCCATGGTGACATTGACCGGGTCGGAGGCCCGCCCGGCCATGGTCACATTGACCGGGTCGGAGGCTCTCACGGCCATGGTGGCATTGACCGGGTCAGAGGCCCGCCCGGCCATGGTGGCATTGACCGGGTCGGAGGCTCTCACGGCCATGGTGGCATTGACCGGGTCGGAGGCTCTCACGGCCATGGTGGCATTGACCGGGTCGGAGGCTCTCACGGCCATGGTGGCATTGACCGGGTCGGAGGCTCTCACGGCCATGGTGGCATTGACCGAGTCGGAGGCTCTCACAGCCATGGTGGCATTGACCGAGTCGGAGCCCCGCCCTGCGGGCCCTACGTGGCTGAGCCATCGGGCGTGTTCAGCCATCCGATTAAGATGTAGCTTGACATAGTTGGTTGGTTATTGGGGTTTCAGGGCGCATCGACTGCAGAGGTCATGCAGCGCCCATAGCTTGACATAGAAACTGAGCAACTTCAGGAAGATGCCGTATTTTTATGAAGTTTCTCCGTTTTCCAGGTGGGGACGGATCCCTACCAAAAAAAGAAGAAAAAAAGAAGAAAAAGTTAGTTCCACAATACTGCATAGTGTACGTGAAGTGATTAGCGAAACATGCACTGAAACATCCTTTCAATATGGTCAGTAAACCTAGTCAAGTACGCATTTTCATACTGTGTTGCATGCTGTGCCTGTCATTCGGGATTTATGATACTTCTACTCTAAATATAATATACTATACCCCTGCATGTCAGAACGACACTGGAGGATGTAGTGAAACGTCGGAGGATACGAAACTTCAATAGCTATCAAATATGCCGACATTAGCAACTGAGTGGTGATAACACCTCTGCCATTAATCTGAAATAACTGATCCTACCGGCCAACCGCGTGGCTGAAGCTGTAGTGAGATATTCATTTAGTTCGCTGAACCAGGAATGTGATGCTGACAAACACAGGTCTCCGCGAAGTTCCACTGCGTTTTCTCCAGCCACTTGTGTAGCGTGCTGGATGAGAAAAACGAACTTATTAGCAACACCACACACGCGGTGTCGAGGTGCAAACTGGCGAAGTCCATTAAAGCCAGAAAAACTAGATGCCTACAAGAGCTAAAAACAAAAGTTGCATATGGAAAAAAAACGCACAACCAAAGACACAGCCAAGGGGTTGTACCGACGCAATTTACTCAAATAATTACACCAGATGAACGAAATTTGGTGACTTTCACCATGCCATGCGATGCATTTTCGGCGCGCTTCTCCCGCGTCTTCTCGGTAACGCTTGTTGGTGGTCGGGCCCTCTTAAGAAACCATTGCTGCGACCCCTGGTGCGACGCCCATCAGATGTAAAAAAAACTGCAGCTTGTCCGCATCAGCCGTTTTTCATTCCTACTGCAAAAGCCCCAAGGAGAGGGGCTGCAAGCGTCCTGCCAGAACTTCCGCGGGATTATACTAACATAAAGAAAACACATATTTCGTAGTCAGCAAGGATAGTCATACGTTTTATAATTATGACAACCGCAGGGCAATGGGACGCGTGGAGATTACCCAAACGAGATTTGTACCCATTGTCCAAAAGTAAGCTGTCAGGTGCGTCGCCAGTACTGAAACCACGCAACGGCATTAGCTTGTCTATCTGAGACCGTGACGACACGCTTGTTCATTTCTAGCCTGACAGCTAATGTCAAGTGATTTGACTTCTTCCAGCTCTGTGCATGGACAATTGATGTTGTGTAAACAAGACGCTTGTCAGAAGCCACACACGCATTGCGTAACTCCCAAAAATACAGCCAGATGTCAAGAAATGCTGAGACTTGTCGCTGACAAAAAATCGGGTGGCGAAATTTGTTGCACAAACGAATGCTGACGAATGGACAGGATTTGCTGACTGGACAGTAATCGAAATACTGGCAGGAGCTAAAATGTATCTACCTTTTAAGCGGAAGGGCGCCGGATTTTGGAAGCATCATAGTACCCCTGTGATCTTGTGCGGAAAAATCAACCTGAGTCCTCGCTCCCGATCCAAAATCGTGCGCAGCTTTAGCGCCGAGCAGTGCAATTCCCATCTGACGATGCGTCGACAAAAGTTAGTCGCGGAAGTGACGGCAAATTGTCGCCGGCGCCAGTTGCCACGCCGCCGAAAACAAACAGAGGTCTGCGTACAGCGCCCCTCCCACCCCCTGTTGCGACAAGTTCCGCCGCTCCGGCTCCTTGGTGTAGTCAGGCACTCACACGGGAGTCCGTGCAGGGCTCGCCGATGGTCGTCCAGACAGGTGGCCGCTCTGGAGAAGTGGCGCAGCGGAGACGCGAAGGAAGCCCGGTGGGGACGAGTCGCCAACGCTACTGCTCAAAAGCGATAGGAAGCGCTTTTTGGCCCGCGGTTTCGCATCCCGAAGCGAGATGGGTGTATGCTCTCCACCGAGCACCTCCAATGCGGGGAGCTGGCTGAAGGCTACGGGCCAATGCGGGCTGAATGCGCCATGTCAAATGGATCGACAGCTCAGTTTAAATATGTTTGACGCTGGCACGGTTCACAATGAAGACTGAGCTCCACTGACTTCAACAATATGTTTCACTTCACTGTATTATAAATATACCACATGATATACACAAACAATATCAGAAAAGCGCTCTCCTCATTGCATCACGGTTATTGCCAGCTCGATAACTGGACTCCGAACTGCCAGCAATCGCAGTACTCCCGACCCTGGTAAGGCCCCGTCCAGTGGCAAGGGGGTGGTGGTGCATGTCGGCAATGGGAGCTTGTTCAGTTCGTCTGAGCTCAGTGCGGTCACATGACAAGATCCACTGGTGCGTAAGCTAGTGGTGAACGGGAGCAACATGGTGGATAGCCTGATAGGCGGGAGCGGCGTGGTGGACGGTCTGATAAGCAGGAGCGGCATGGTGGACGGTCTGATAAGCGGGAGCGGCATGGTGGACGGTCTGATAAGCGGGAGCGGCGTGGTGGACAGCCTGATAAGCGGGAGCGGCGTGGTGGACAGCCTGATAAGCGGGAGCGGCGTGGTGGACGGTCTGATAAGCGGGAGCGGGTGGACGGCTGATAGGCGGCTGGTGACGGTTGATAAGCGGAGCGGCGTTACGTTAGGGGCGTGGTGGACGGTCTGATAAGCGGGAGCGGCGTGGTGGACGGTCTGATAAGCGGGAGCGGCGTGGTGGACGGTCTGATAAGCGGGAGCGGCATGGTGGACGGTCTGATAAGCGGGAGCGGCATGGTGGACGGTCTGATAAGCGGGAGCGGCGTGGTGGACAGTCTGATAAGCGGGCGGACGGCGGTGGACGGTCTGATAAGCGGGAGCGGCATGGTGGACGGTCTGATAAGCGGGAGCGGCATGGTGGACGGTCTGATAAGCGGGGACGGCGTGGTGGATGGGTGCTGGCTGGTAGGACGGTGCGGGGTGATAGGTGGGCTGGGCATGGTAAGTAGGCTGGGCATGGTAGATGGGCTTGGCGGCGTGGTAGGTGGGTTTGACATGATAGGTGGGCTCGGCATGGTGGGCGGGAGTGTGGGCATAGCCGTCGTAGGTGACCTCGGCGTTGTAGCCGCCGTAGTGGTCGGCGTGGTACGTGACGTGCTGGGTACGGCCGTCCGGCAGCACAACGCTGTACTGTCCCTCGACGTTGTCGCCGTTACTGTTCTCCTGCTTGGAGAACTGGGCGCCGTAGGCATCATTCACCGCGTAGGCATAAGAGTACCTACGAAGTTACCGAGCGTTAGTTATGAACATGAGTAGACAGCCCTATAGGCCACATGTTAGTCCTTACGTAGGAGTGACATTTTGCGGAATGGTTAAAGGTATGGATGCGATTGTGATAATCAATGGGTTGCTTCCTCGCGTACCATGGTAGGAAATAAAACTACACGACATATTTTGTCAACAATGCAAAGGAATATTGTACTTTAAAACAGGAAATGACCGTTACAAAACTCTCAACGTTCGATTACCAATCGATGAGTTACTTAATACAATTAGCCCCGACGCAAAAATGCAGCCTTCCTCGCACATGTGGGTGTAGCTCTTTCAAGTTTGCATTCCACTTAGGACTTGAAGTGGTTTGAAATTTGGGTTTGATATGGTCCACTCCAATAAATCCAATGGCTATAGATTCCGGGAAAAATACTTGCCTCCACTAATCATACATACACGCACACACACACACATTTATATATATATACTCGGCTAGAATGACATGCTGAGGTCACATAGTCAACTCAAGTTGCAGAAGGCTAATTGCAATGCTGTTTAAAGCCAATGTAATACTTGAGTGAAGCGGTGCATTAAGTTACAGCTCACATGCTCCTGTTTGCTGTTTCCCGAACATGATTATGCTCAATGAACAGACACGTTCCGCTGCATTAAAGTTCAATGTGGCACTTTAGAGATTGTGAGATCTGGTGAGAGCTAGAAACTCGAGTCTGGTAATCTCCAAGACGGTAGCATCGCCCAACACTTCTCCCAGTGACGTACGGTCGGGTCTCGTGGTAGTCGTGTCCGTGGCCTCCCCTGCCGTGCTGGGGCGCGGCGGCGGCCACGGCTCCGATGGCGGCGATCAGCAGAAACTGCCCCAGATAATGGGAATCGTTCATTGTGTTTGAGGAATGGACACAAATGTCACAAATCGGTTGGTTTGAAGAACATTTCCGGAGAGTATTTCCCAGGAATCCTTGACGAATTCACGTAGGTAAAATGGCAGACAGCCGACGCCATCGCTCACCTTTGTAAAAGCTCAGCAGCAACATCAACATCAAGCATACAGGCGTCGAACAAAAACAAACCTTTCAGCTGGCTTCCCGATACCTGTTATCGCTCATACCCGGCTGGCCCCACGCGTTGTGCTGCACCGTGCTTAATTAAAACAACACCATTGGATCGCGGATAAACTCGGCGAGCGGTTTAAGTTAAGTTCCGGGTACGGATCTAATGGTCATGGTTGGTGGCACCGCTACACGGACCGGGAGGCAATCTGTGTCGGACGTGTAGCCGAGTTCACTTACACGTATGTCGATTACACTTACACCGAGTTCACTGATGTCGATTGTCCACATGGGTGGCACGGGCTCTCGTGACAATACCCATTACACCCGTTGACTTCAGCGTCATGAAGAACAAGATCAGGGGTGACGAGTGGTCTAGGGGTAAGTTTCGCGTCTCACAATCGAAAGGCTGTGGGATTGAGTCTCACCTGTCGCTACTTTTCGCCCGCGACAAATCGGCGTGAGAGATTGGCGACGCTACATGACTCAACGGCCGATGTGTCATAAAACAAATAACCAACCAAAAACAAGATCGGCGCATGCTTACCTTCATGACGCGGAGGTGTTCGACAATGAACTGCTGACGGGTCTCATAGTCGGCCCTGTTTTATACCTGTGAGTAGGGCCGTGAAGGCTACGCTGGTCACAGTCATTGGTGTTGGACCGCAGATGAGGGTGACGCCCCGCAGGACTGGGTCAACAGCGGGAACTGTCTGGTACACTGTGCGGTACAGTGACGTCTCGGAAGGTCAGGGAACACCACAGTGGGTGTGGAGACGGGGACTATTTGGTGCACCGTGAGGTCACGGAAGGTCAGTGAACACCACAGTGGGTGTGGTGACGGGGACTATTTGGTGCACCGTGAGGTCACGGTAGGTCAGTGAACACCACAGTGGGTGTGGCGACGGGAACTGTCTGGTACACTGTGCGCCCGCGGAAGATAGGGGAATACCACAGTTGGACTGGACTGCCTGGCGCACTGCGATGTCTCGGTTTGGCCAGGAAACACCACAGTGGGACTGGTGACGGGGACTGCATGGTGCACTTTGAGGTCACGGAAGGACAGGAAGCAGTTGGCTACAGTGTCAATAGTGACAGACAGGAACCAGTGTCTAAGACGGACGGGGAAAGTTATGTTTACCCCTCGCCAACCCCACAATTAGCCAGCCAGTCAAGTACTTCCGAAGGGAAGTGCTTGACACCACGGACGGCACGTGGGTGACACCACGCGCTTAGTAGCGAGTTAGGAAGAACAGTATCAGGACAATTTTCAGAGTAGGTTCCATTCAATTCCATCCAAGGATTCAGATGCGAGAGAAGTGGGGCTATTAACCCCCTCCGGCCATCATTGCATGGGACGCCCATGATTGGCCAGACTTCTGTCTCTTTACTCACCCATGATTGCAAGGGACTCCCATAGTTGCAAGTGAGCCCCATGATTGCATGGAACGCTCATTACTGCATGGGGCGCACATGATTAAATGGCTTTGGAGACATTTGCAAAGAATATGAGAGAATAGCGGACCCCACCCCTCCAAATTTTCGTGCTCGTATTGACCCGCGAATAACAGGGGCGGCTTTCTGCATTTGCTTTTCCACGATTGCAGTTCGTTAGTTATTGCGGTTTTTGAATGCGTGATCCACGATTGCAATGAACTACTAAAGCTGAAGAGATGAAACGTGGCATTTTCTAACACTGGTTTCTGAGATATATTGTGACAAACTTGTGATGCCCGGCGAGTCTGGATTGCGTCAAATCACGTCGCAGGATATGTGCCTAGACGATCACGGGATTCTTATAATGTTAATAGTCTTCCCACACCCTTACTGCGTTCCTCGAGGATGAGTGCAAAAGTTGAATTATGCTGCCTAGTGTGGTGTGTCGGCAGAGGCGCAAGGGTAGGAGGGTTGGGAACTCTTGCTGGCTACTGTGTACCTGAACCCTGCTTCTTGAGGAGAAAACAAGAATACAGCTTAGAAAAACTGTTGCATCGCGAGAATCTGGAATGAAGTCGCCCACGATACGAAGTTTTTAATTCGATGGCGATTCAGGGACCCATTATAAAGCTTTCCCCATGATATTTGCATGCATGGCTTAGTAGATAGCATGTTGCACAGTTTTGTATGTCACATGCCGAGTGGACAATGCATGAGGACGCATAACGTCAATGTAGACCTGTTTTGTTCACAAATACGAAGTAGCACCCACCCACACACACGCACACACACACCACAACACACAGAGCAATGCGTCCAATACTGGAACTATGAATGGTTGGTCCTGTGGCATAACGTCGTGATCATTCGCCACCGTTGTCGACCACCTCCTGCATTCGTCTGGAAGCGGAATCCGGCGAACACGTGTAATACATAGGAGTCAGCTGGTTCCAAACAGCTTGATTGGTTCCCAGAGCCTGTTGCTGGTTACACGAGTGGCTCTCAACTCCGGCATTATGCTGTTGGTCATGCTTTTCCGAAGCATGACGTTTTATTCATCACAAAAGCGCTCTAAAGATGTTGTCTTCCACACAAGAGTAGAATGCCAAATGAATGCGTGCGGGAGAAAATGAGTGAAGGAGTGAAACACAAAACAAAGCATAATATGGAGGGATGCGAAATGCCAAAAAATTACGTATTGCGGTCATTCAGAAATTGCGGGAATGAACGGACGAGCGGCACAAATTAACAGAGTTAATGTTATAATACAGAGTCTGTATTTTGTTCACAATGTCAAAATGTAACTTTGGGTTCTATGGAGAGCGCATCGATATTATTTGAGTCTATGACTGCGCATACAACGGCATGATGATGCATTTCCTCAATGGGAATGTATTCACTATGGATGGCTTGAGATGAAAGAACGTCCGCGAGCATGTGGAACGCTGATAAAAACTTAATAATTTCCAATACAATGCACTGTGACTCAACTTGGGAGGGTCGGAATCTTCCGTTCCGATTCGTGGCGGATCAGTAGCTATATGAAAGATATCTGAAGCGCAGAAGGAATTAGTTGGAAAGCGGCAGCGCCGATGCGACGAACGTCCAGAGCCAAAGATAGCCTCAGAAAAGTGCTACAGTCAGGTATTGCGCGAAATAAAGCAAGCATCAATCTAAGAGATGTTCGTAAAATACTAAAGACTTAGCGACGGCATTAACATAACCAAGACATTCAAGACATGCCATTGATGTTACGGTATTATTGTTGGAACCACTAAAGCCAGATGTGTGAAATGTGGTCTCCTCGAAGACTGGTTATTCGGATATGTTGTTTTAAAATAGCCATGCTCAGGTGAGCCTGGATTAGAACAAATTACATCACAGAAGCATGCGCCTAGATAAGCATGGGTTCTTATAATGTTAAGCGCTTTGCCATCTATGGATGATCGGCGATGATATTGAATTCCTTTACGCTTCAGCTACATATGATCTGTTCAAAGAAGCTGGGTTACCATGTCATTTCAATCGACCACAACGATACTGGGAAACTACTAATTCAATATAATCTATCACTCACATAGTGATGGAAATAGTGCCGTTACCAACTAATAATGATGTGTATAATTATTGAAGCTGCATTATATTACAGTAGATGTCATGGTACATCATAATCGTGCATAACAATTCATGTATAGAACAAGACCTCATTTGACCTTACACTTCCGCATGTGGCCCAGCTAGACGTTTTGTTCAAAATGTTCCCAGTGTGCTTGACCTGACCTATAAAATCATCAGTGGCCTTCAGATAAGCAAAATGTGGTGTCCTGTCACAAGGATGTAGCCAAGGGCGAAGGGCGGTGGGGAGGTTGCCCCCCCCCCCCCCTCCTCATGTTCAACGGACCCCAGCCGAAGTGTCGCGCCGGGGTCTCGTAAGTAATCCTCTACGCCCTTTGGGATCGACCTGGAGGAGATGAAAAGGCGAACAACACTTTAGTATGTCCCTTGTCGATCACACAAGAACGTCTACACTCTTACGAACGTTTACTGGTCCTCATAGTCGCATGCGGGCCTTTAGCGTCTGCCGGCCTTTACGAAGCTTACCGGCCCCCACCGACGCGTACGAACCCTTACAAACGTTTAAGAACCCTTCACCCGTCTCGGGCCCTAACGAACTTCTGCGGGCTCTTACGAGCGTGCATGGGCGCTTATAAAAGTGCATGTGCACTTACAAACGGGTGTGAGTTCGTACGAATGCGTACAGGCCCGTACCAGAGTCTGCGAGCCCGTACAAGCCTTACAGGACAATGGATCGAAGTTTTTTTCCAACGAAGCTTTCACATTCTGCAGCTAGATGCATGCTTTGGTGGTCTGTATTCCTGGTCTATGACACTTGTCCAACAGTACCTTGTTTACTTATAATTTGAGGGAGGTATGTATCCAACAATTTCGTCCACAATAGGGATGAAATGTAGCAATTTTCTCAATGATAAACGAACCTTTTCTTTAAATTCGATCGCGCAAGCTTTACGGTTGCTGGGTCCGGCCACGAGTTCGTCTGGCTAGCAGCCCGACCCCGGCCAGCCCTACAAATAAATATTGACGTCTCGCCCTCTCCAGCATAGCCGCGAGTCTCGCCTCCAGCATACCGGAGCCGCCGCAGCCGGGCTTTCAAACATCCCGGACCTCATCTGACCAGTAGACCGGCGCCGGCCGACCCCACTACCCCCCCTCCCTCCAGCCCAGCCGGAGCCCCCGCCGTCAGCTGACGACATCGCCACCTTGCTGCGATGGCGGCGGAAGGCCGGAATGAGCGAGCTCGTCTAGCGCGGCCAAACCGAACGGCATCGACTGGCGTGGAGTTGGCTTTGAATGGCATCGGCGAGGGCCGGGATTTCGGCTGAGTTCAGCGACCTAAGTTGCCCGCATGCTATGTGCATCAGCGAGGCGGGCAGGACCAGCACACCGATCTTCCGACCCGAGAGCCACTTCTATCAAACGGATATAACTGGGAAAATCCATGACTGGCGCGTCAGCGAGCCAGAGCCGGAACTACCCAGCTACCGCCCACTCAATGCTAATGAAAGATGTCCATTTCATCAATGTACTACTGCCGAACATCGATCCGAAGCAGTAGGACTCGACTTACTTGAAGTTGGCGAAGTTGTACGTCCGACCTTCAACGGCGCCTTCAGCACTCACAGGCGCATGCCATAAGTCTCGCCTTTCCGTTTCGCCCGGCGGCGAAATGGGCGCCGTCAGCAGAATCGCCAAACTCGCGCCATAGAGATTGCCGACGGCTCCTCTGGTCGTCACACAGTGAGCCGCCGCCGACGCCAATCCGCCCGCCGAATCCGGCACCGTCTCCGCGACAGCCTTCTTGTCCACAATACAGCCGAGTCAACACGCGGCGCCAGCAATCGGCAATGTTCTCGCTGTCGCCCCGCCCCGGCTTATCTGAGTCCCGCTGAGCCATGGCCGCCGCAAATCCACACCGCCGCCACCGGTGACACAATCGCGGCCGGCATCGCACGCCACTGGCGGCGACCCTTCTCGGTTATTCATGCCCCCGGGCGTTTGATAGCCGGCGCGGCGTGGTCGAGCGAATGCAACACATGGCTTCCTCGCAGCCACATGTGGCGGTCTGTTCTCGCGAGTGTGCTCGGAGCCGCGTCCAGACTCTCGGCTCAGTCGTGACGGGCGATCCCATCCAGACGGATGGTCTGATCCAGGCGGAGGGCCTGATCCAGACGGAGGTTCTGATCCAGACGGAGGCTCTGATCCAGGCGGAGGGCTTGATCCAGAAGGAGGGTCTGATCCAAGCGGAGGGTCTGATCCAGACGGATAGTCTGATCCAGAAGGAGGGCCTGATCCAGACGGTGGGTCTGATTCATGCGGATGGCCTGATCCAGACGGAGGGTCTGATCCAGACGGATGATCTGATCCAGACGGATGACCTTATCCAGACGGAGGGTCTGATCCTGATGTCTGCATCAGGACTCTCGTGTGGATTCACAGTGGCGTTCCTCGGACAGAAATGAAAAGTGTCCAGTCTGTCACCTGCAGAATAGCGGACACTACCAGTCTGTGACCTGCAGAATATCGGACACTACTAGTATGTCATCTACACCAGTCTGTGACCTGCAGAATATCGGACACTACCAGTGTGTGACCTGCAGAATATCGAACACTACTAGTCTGTCACCTGCAGTATATCGAACACTACCAGTCTGTCACATGCAGAATATCGAACACTACTAGTCCGTCACCTGCAGAATATCGGACACTACTAGTCTGTCACCTGCAGAATATCGGACACTATTAGGCTGTCACCTGTAGAATATCGGACATTTCCAGATTGTTACATGTTGGCGGCTGACAGCATGCTCCTTAAATCAATGCGTGGCATGGATTGTCGCGCCGATAAATGTCAAAGTGTTATCAACAAAGTTGTTGTAATGTTTATAGCATCTGCAACATGGCATTCAGTCACCTATGTCTCGCCACTCACCGGTATATGCAACTGTATGGCAATGTCACGTGCGTAATGCTCGCGGCATCTATTCAGGCTGCACAGAACACTGATTTGACGATCAGCAATGTGTCCGTCACAGGCATAAGAACCATGGCGGGTTATGATTGGCAAATAAATTATCCAATTAATTATCCAACTAATCAATTCCATTTAATAAGTTATCCTAGCCTGGCAAACTCAAATTGCTGTCAAGATGAGTCCATTTCCAAATCACAAGCCATAGGCGGAAGAACATCCAACCATCGACACAGCTCAACGCATTGACAAGTCATGATTGTACCAAGCATGCTTGGTGTATGGATCCGGGAGGCCAGTTGCAGTGGGGCGATGCAAACACTGATGAGCATTTGTTTCACAAGCTGAGACACAATTTATGCAGTTCTTCAACGTTCAATACTGCAATAATCATGAGTAAATGTTGTTCTAAGCCATCAATAATGAATTGTGGAGGCGCACACGTGTTTCAGGCAGTACATTTAACTGACGAAATACGTCACTGTGTGCAGCATATAGCTGGACGGAAGTTGTATTTATCCCACCAATTTGTCAAGTGTCGTCCTCCACTGCCTATGGTCCAACATTTTTATATTTATTATTAGCCACCTTGTTGTGTGGAAATTGCAAAATTTGAAGTGAATCTACTGGGGTCTCCTGCTTCGTGGACGACTATTGTATGACACCGGTCATATTTATGTATAGTTTGTGACTAAAGTGTGTTTTGGGAAGTGCTTCACATGGACGGTTACTGGGACTGCGCAGCTACCAGCCAATTCGGCGACCACACCGCTTCACACCTACCATCGACAGGGTATACTGCACAGATCCACCTGCAGCGCTCCGTTCCAACCTGTCAGAACTACCACCGGCAGTGTTCGAGGGCAGTAAGTCGCGTTGGCGGTCGTCACGAGACCATTAGTCATGGGGCCATGAAATCCGATATATATATATATATATATATATATATATATATATATATAATATATATATATATATATATACGGATATATGCTGAGTCACCTTGCATGAATCAGTCGGGCACACATCATTGGCATTCCAGTGAGCGGGCTTCCGCTGCATTCCCGCCGACAAGAAACAATTGGTCACTATGGATTTCTGACTTCGGCAACACAGAATGCGCTAAAAAGGCTGGAAGGAGTACAGTTGCAGGAAGTGTAGCAAGATGGGCGATGCCTAGGTTGTTATCAGTACTTTACTTTTCTCCACAATGATACAAGGCCGGTGTTTTACACATGCTTCGTCAGTTAAGACTTAAAGTTAACCCGCGCCGTTTTTTTTCGGTCAAATCCTTCTTTAATTTTCCTTTTCCAATGGGTAGAGCAGACCGAGAAACGTTGTTGGAAGACAACTTGCCCTAATAAAAAAAGCTTACTTTAGCCATAATCCTGTATTTGAACTGCAATTTGACAAATACGGAAAATTTATATGTAGTCAAAAACGAAAAAAAATGGAAAATTCAACTCATACGTTTTGTTGCATCCGTAAAGATAAGCAAACGCTGAAAGTGTCATTAAAATATCTGCATCCGTTAAAGCGTGACGACTAGTTGAACTTTTTTGGAGGTGACCTCACTTGACCTTGACTAACTCCTTGACCCTAGATGACCTGAACTAAAAATTTTGAATCAGCATGTCAAATTGATGTGGGAAAAGCTATGCCAAATTTGGGCGCGCTGCAGCGCGATGTTCGTCCGCTATCCGCGAAAAACATGAGGGGGCTGGTTGAAGACCCCCGCCCCCCGAGACGGGACGGGTTAATAAAGTGATTGAAAAAATTACACTAGTTTGATTAAGAATCGCAAGCTGTTCGCTTTACCCTATATATTGCATAGAGCATGCTCTTTTTTACTTTATATATTGTGCAGTGTACGGCAGGCAAAATATTCAAATGCATGCGCAAATGAGAATATTTCTTCAAGTGAATGTCATCCAACATATTCTACATTGAGACATTATCTTATATTGTTCAGCACGAAACATAATCGGACCATCCACCATTTTTGGTGTGAACGAAACAGTATTGGAAGCATTGAAGCATTCGAACATGGATCAGCATTTAAAGTACTATTCTTCATGCCCGACAGCAGCAAATGCAGCTCCAATAATACCCACGTCGCCAGTTGAATAAACACACTTTCAGAATCAAGATCGGCCTGGAATGCCTGCCGCAGAAGAAGTCAATCGGGTGAAATTCAGCGCGTCTGACATTCTGGGCATGTATCTTGGATAACAGCTGAATTGTTATGCATTGTGTACTTCATCGAGTGATCGTCCAGGCTTATAATATCAGATTCGTTTGTTTATTGGTTGGTTCACGACACACTTTATGCACATGCACGGCTAATGGCGCCGCCCACACTGTTTCGCCGGTGGGCCGCGGGATTGGGAAATGTCCTGCGTGGCGCTAGAGTCGAACCCGGGACCTTTGGTACCCATAGCCCGACACCTTAACCACTCGGCCATCCCCGCCCCATATTATCAGATTCAGATTTGTCCAGGCTTATAGCATCTGCCCTTTACAGGTTAACCAATATGGTCCCTGTGGCTCTTATAGAGTCCGAATACTTATGACTTTACTATTACCTCACGATGCGATATATGTTATGTTTTCCATACGCTGGTTCCATGCTACAATTCTGGCATGATGCCAACATATCTCTTAGCGGGTGTGCAGGGGTGCGAGGCTGATCACGACATGACGTCCGGGCGACCGTAACCACGTCTCCAGCGAGCGTCACTGACCTGGCCGACGCTGTCGTGCCCCCAGCCGGCGTCATTAGGACCGCCGCTGACGGCATCATTCCATTAGCGGCGGATCCTGCTGATCCGCAGAGATGAAACACACGACGAGCCTGTTGGCCGCCTGCCCACCACCCGATGTCGGCTGACCCGGCACCGGCGGGTCGGCAGGGACTGACCTGCCCTGACGGCGGCTGATGTCACACTGTCTGCTGGCCATTTGCCCGCCACCCCATACCAGCTGACCCGGCACCGGCGGGTCGGCAGGGACTGACCTGCCCTGACGGCGGCTGACGTCACACCGTCTTCCGCTGCACCGGCCACACGTTGGAGGTGTTGTTGACGGGAGCGATACGGCGACCGCCCGGCCTGCTGGGACACGTTCCACTCTGATGACGGGCGCGCCGACGCTGCTGAGGTTGACGTTGCGACACGGTCTGGTGGCAGTTTGGAAGTGATTCGCTCTCGGACTTATTCAGTTCGAAGGTCTCCGCTTGCGGTTTCGTGTGCCTTTGGGCACAAACGCACACAGGATCCTTGTATGTGTGAAGTCAAAGCATTTGGTAAAGTTTGTCCGGACCAAGGACGTCTTCATGGGCATTGGTGACCTCCACTGTCTTTACGGGCGCCCCTCCAAAAATCACACTATTTGTTGTTGTTGTTGACTGTTTTATGCCAGCCTGCCCCCTGTGTGGTGATGGCTATTTCCGCGTGTAGTGGTGTGTATTTTTCTACTCTTTGATAGTTCTCGCCTTAGTTTTTATTTTTATTTTTTAACTATCTTTTACTTTGCGGGGAATCTTTTATTCGCATTTTTGCCTTTTATTAATGCATTTATTAATCGCATTCCTGAAATATTTCAGAAAACGCACCATTGGGAATGAACGCGCACTGCGCATGCGCAGGAGTACTGGAACCCACGCAGCCTCCCTTTCCCGAAGCCGATTCGCAGCCTGTTGCTTCAGCGCCAATGCACGTGTCTCCGGAGTCTCCGAGATCCCTTCAGGACTTGAAGGTCTCTCGCAGACCAGCCAACATGCCACTAATACCAAACATCATTTACTCATACAAACACACACACACACACACACACACACAACCTACACAGTCCCATACGCACACACACACAAACCTGACACATACACTAACTGTGCATCCTCTTCAAATCCTCTCCACCTTTACAAATCTCCTTCTACTCGCCTTCATCTACCCGGCTCTTCTCTCCTTTGACCCAAGGCTCCTTCATCTTCGGACTACCCAGCTACTCATTTCTACCCCTGCGAGTATTCTCTACTAGCCTGTACTTACCCTGTTTTACTCTCGTCTGCATCACCGCGCCATCTAGTTCCTGCTGAACTCAGCTATTCGGACTCCGCGACTTCAACTCCTCACTGCTGTCTGGAGAAGTTGAAGCTAAGCTCTCAGGTCGGTCCGCCGGTGAGGGCAGCCGCCCCTGGGATCAGGCGCGCACCCAGGATGGGCACTTGGCCGGCTCCAAAAGGGCACTTTGCGGCCCGGGGCACACTGGAAGGTCTGTTGACTGGGGGGGGGGGGGCGTGAAAAAGTGTTTGGCAAAAAGGGCAGTTTTTGACCCAAAGGGCACCTTTTAAGGGCACAGGCACATAAGGCAGGTGATTTTGGGGCTAAATATGGGATATTCCGGCCAAGAGGGCACTTTTCGGTAAAAAGGGAACTTTTGGCCAAAAGGGCACTTTGGTTTCATGGGGGCCCGGGCCCCCTGGGACCACCCCCCTCCGGTGCGCCTATGCCTGGGATACATGTACCAAGCCCTCCCCAATGTCTCCATAGTGCCTTCTGTACGGTCCATCCACAGCTTTTGACAGTACCCTCTTCAGGCACCACTCCTCCCTTGTGTTCTCTCCGTGTGGCCTTCCCCGTATTTCTAATCTATAGTATGCCAACGATTTATCCTCCGCCCGAGGTCTCGTAAACACTGTCACCACGCTCCACACACCCGCCACCTGCTCATCCTTTACGTAGCACCGCTTAAAATACAAATACGTACATTACACACGCACCACTACCACTTACCAACATGGCCCACACCCACCACGCCCACGGGTAAGTTTTTCCTCTGCCACCGGGACGACGGGGAGCCCATGGGCCCTGTTGACGCATAGACCGTGGAGGAAGAGTTCTCCAATATCACAGGTCGAATAATTCACTCTTATTCACTGATAATTCACCGATAATACTCCAATTCACGTCCTTGCACGCGTACCAAATTAAATCAGGGGCGCTTCTCATCCAGCCAAACGACATCAACGGACGCATCCTCACCACCATACACCACATATAAAGCACCCCAATCACAATCACGGCCGCCACTCACCTCAACACAGCCGAAAGCACGATGCAGTCTCGCGAGCTGACAAGTGTGACGGCGGAGGCCCTCTCTTTTTAAAATGTGAATTCAAACTGCAGCGATGACCCATTCCCAACCCATCCTTCACATCCCACACCCCAGCCAGGCACCGTCGCGACTGGCAACCCTTCAACTACTTCATCACCTACCGCCTGTCGACAACTCGGCAACTCTATTTCTACTACAACACAACTCAGCTCTGTTCATCTCCACTCGTCTATCTTCAAGAAACTTTCTAACTACGTTTCCCGTCGACTTCCTTCGAGTCATCTCTGCTATTCTTTTCTCGTCTACTATCATCAATTCCATACTCATTGCTCCACCTTGCTCTGCCGCTAACCCTTACACAGCCACACAGCAAAACACACAGCAACAGCCGACATCATCAACACGGTGGCAGGCTGGCCGAATTCACCACACCCACGCAGCCGCCTGGCGGCGGTCGCAGTAACTAAGATCAGCTGATCGACTGCAGTGAACATCGCACTCGACCTTTTTCAAGGCCATCTGGACACCTTGGGAAACGGTGGTATCTAACCCCAATCCTCCAGCATCTTGCCACGCCTGAGACGCGCGTACACAGCATTGACGCAATGCTCCTGGCTAACCGCGAATGCGTACCTGCTCCGGTATTGTTTGTAAAACGACGAGGCGTGACGGCGGCGCCACCACCGCCACGGTCCAGTGCGTCAGCTGCTCTGGCATCTTCCGTATTGTCATGTGCCGTGGGCGACAACCACAGATCGGACAGGCAGACAGACACCTCTGAATATATATATATATATATATATATATATATATATATATATATATATATATATGCATATCTGTGTATATATGCATACATAATATTTATATATACGTATAGATATATAGATGTGTGTGTGTGCATGTGTGTATGGTCCTGTGTAGCTAATCGGGTTGAAGCAATCTCATCGTATCATAACAGAAGTGATCAACAACCATATCTACCTACGTTCTTGGGCATGCTATGCAAATGGAAAGCAACACAATAACAGGGGCGTTGATTTCCATACGGCAAGTATCGCAGTAGCCGCACCAGGTAAAGTATTGAAAGTACTGGTGTGGTATATCACACTGACATTTTAAATCGATCTGGACTTTATAGGACGCTCGACGATAGTTGAGCTTAAAATTAATCCAGGCGCATTCCTCAACATTGTGTGCATCGAAGTGCTGAAGAGAGTGCGCCTGTACCCTGGTTTAGGCCAAATTTTCTTCGACGAACATAATCTTCCTGCACACTGCACACCAGATTGGTTGTTGAGTTGTTCAGGGTTGCACCCCTACACACTGCACACCTGGTTGGTTGTTCACAAAAATCACCGAAGTGCTGGATTTTCGCCCCAACCGCCTAGAAGTTTGCACTCGGAAGCATACGGCAAATGGGTGGAAAATCCCGTCCCTGGATCTCTTCTCTCGTCTCTGGATCCCCGCTCGTTTGAAGTCTTTCGATATCTCATCTAACAAAATGTACATTAGGTATTTCGCGCACACTATGCATTCCGGACACGAGGCGTGTGGTCGCTCCCTCCTCGTACGCATCAGGAGAGAACACCACCCGTGGTCTGGAATCAAAAGGTGACCGCCTCCGCCGTCCCGCTTGGGCACGTCCCCGCCCCCAGCTAACGCAACACTTGTCGTTGACGAGACTGAAATGGCGCTGAATCTGCCCCCGACTCGTCGACACGCCCGAAATTAAACCCATAATCTGCATATATCCGGAGAAGTGCAATCCGCTTATGGGAATGACATCGCCACATTCAGCGCTCAGTCGAGATTGACCGACTTCCAACGCATGGATTCCAACAGCTCTAAGAATTGCAGACCAAGTCTCGGCGCAGCATGAGCTGTGGGAGAATCAATAAAGAAGCATACGAGTATTTCACAATGCGATTCGTTGCTTTTGTGTGTTTATTCGTCTGGTAGGCAGTGTAGTTCATTCGGATGTAAGAGACATGGGTGTGGGTATATGCGGTGACATGGATTGCGTGCAAGCGGCACCTGGATTCAACGTCCGTTCATCTCTGGAACATCAAACTGGGTGTCAATTTCCCTAGCTCCAAGCATGTCGTCAGCTCATCCGCGACAGATGGGCCAGTGGCAGATCCAAGGGATCATTCTGGGAGAACCTTAGCACTGGAAGGGATGCCAGATATCCCCCCCCCCACCCCATCCTCTCCCTCCGCCATCGCTCGGAGCCTGGGGTCCCCGGACCGGGGAACTACACTTTCAAGTATTGATCTGGAGTATTTATTAGCCTTGGCTCAGAGAGCTATCAGACAAAAGAGAAAGAAGTGATTTTCACTCGGACTCAACATGGGCTAAATGGCTTCATCGCATTAGCGGTAAAGTGCACCTCGCTTTAAGCATCCTCATCAGAAAATGGTCAGACCATCCAAGTGGTCGGTTAGTCTGCATACGATTACCACGTGGATCCTTTTGGAAGTCACCTGCGTTCGCCAGTGGGGTGAATCAGTGGTCTGAGAGGTCGCCAGTACTGGAGTGCTGGGCGACACAGGGACGCCATGTTCGATACCGTGGAGTTGCGGTGCTGAATAGGCTGGGGCCGTTGTGCTGCACACCCTGCAGTCGTGGTGCGGAACGCTTCGAGTCATTACTGAGGAGTCACGATTCTGGACGTGATGTGGATGTGGTGTTTGATACTACGAGTCGGGGTGCTGGACTTCCATGAAGTCGCGGTGTTGACGTGGTGTTGGCGTGGTGTTGACGTGGTGTTGACGTGGTGTTGGCGTCGTGTTGACGTGGTGTTGAAGTGGTGTTGACGTGGTGCTGACGTGGTGTTGACGTGGTGTTGACGTGGTGTTGACGTGGTGTTGACGTGGTGTTGACGTGGTGTTGACGTGGTGTTGGCGTGGTGTTGGCGTGGTGTTAGCGCGGTGTTGGTATGGTGTTTGCATTCCCAACTTGGGATGGCACGTTGTTGCGGCTCTGAAGGTGAGACTCAGTTAGCCAGATCCAATACCAGGAAGTCACAGCGACTGCATGTCGTCTGCAAACACGATTACATGCCATTTAACAGCAGACTCGACTACATGTCACCTGCAGACATGTGCACGTGCTGTCTGCATACACGAAAACATACCGCCCGTAGACACTTCTACGTGCCGTGCGCAGATATGTCTACATGTCGTCGCTAGACATGACTACATGTCGTCCGCAGATATGACTACATGTCGTCCGCAAACACGACTACATGTCGTCCGCAAACACGACTACATGTCGTCCGCAAACACGACTACATGTCGTCCGCAAACACGACTACATGTCGTCCGCGAACACGACTACGTGTCGTCGGTAGACATGACTACATGTCGTCGCCAGACACGACTACATGTCGTCAGCAGACACGACTACATGTCGTCCGCGAACACGACTACATGTCGTCGGTAGACACGACTACATGTCGTCGGTAGACACGACTACATGTCGTCGGTAGACATGACTACACGGTGTCCACCGCTGGCAAGGTCCTGACAATAGTCCAGACCCCACCTGACCGGACCGCGCTGAACGCTACTAGATCCCATCGAATCCCATCAGATCCCATCGGATCCCATCGGATCCCATCGGGCGTCACGGGACCCAACTGGACTTCAACGAGTCCCACCGGGCGCAGTCGATGGCCACCACGTTTACACGATCTCGCCGGATCCAGCGTTTCCGATCGGAGCCGGTCAGACCTGGCTGGCAGGTTCAGCGACATTCGGATAACAGCAGCACTCTATCTTGGCTAACAAGTTTAAAGACCTTTGGACTGCAGCAACACCAAGACCTGGCTAGCAGGTTTATCGGCATTCGGACGGCAGCAGTACACAGACCGTGCAACTCCAAGACTTCCTCGCACATGACCACATGAAGTTGACGTGCAACAGCATCCAGTGACTAGTGTACATAAGATATTGTCACTATTGCCACGACATCGAGACGTCGACCATCAGTGACATGTGAGCTCCGGTCAACATCTGTGTGCTCCCGCGTCGGTTGGTGTTTCAAATTTGCGTCGTGCATGGAATGAGCGTGTGCTGAGAACTTTGTAAATATGTGCTGGTTGGCTCCATAATATATTGCCACGAACTCTCCATTGAACCGGATATGACTCACTCCGATTAAGTCAGATAGCGCACGTTGTCGATTAGCTGAAGTCAACGTCCACGCTGCCGGATAGATCTCATCTCAGGTTTCGCAACACGAGAAGGTTTAGTTGCTTCTATCGTGAAGAAGCCGATCGATGGCTGAGCGATATGTGCGCACTCTGCAGGAGTTCGCCTAATCGTACCCATCAGTTAGTTCACCACTGAAACTGTTCTCGGAGAAGGACCGGCCCTGCATTTGCGACCCACAGCGCAGCAATGAATGAGGTATACGGTACCTCGGATCGTAAGCGGAGGGCTAAGTTACGCGGTCTCGGACAGCTTTAGGTCTAATGTGTTATCAGCAGCCACCCTTCCCCAAAGAAAGTCATTGGTGTGAAAAGCCCATCGTCACGGCATAATTGGCCAAGGATCGCAACCATGAGATGAAGGTAATTGCTATAACGTATTGTAAATTATCCCTTACTGGTGGCGTCCATTCACTGAGATCCAGATAAAAAACATTGACGTTCAATGCGAATGTCATTGTGGAAAGAAAGTACTCCCGACACGCTTATTGGCAATGTTCACTTCGTCTGAAAACTTTTTTTGCAACCTGTTTTGACCCACAACGATCAAAACACACCATATAATTGATACGATGGCATGAGCTTCAACAACCTAACATTTGAAGTCAGCACCGAGCTCAGCCCCCTCTCCCTCTCCCCCAAGGCCAGCTGGATGCCTGCCGGCAATGCCACTCGCATGGAACGGATGGTCGGGCTGTGGTATAGGTGGCATGACGTAGCTGCCGCTCAGGCTGGTGCCATATGCTCAGCTGTCCTGGGGGCTGCAGATCTGGCCTGCGTCGTATGCTCAGCATTCCTGGAGGCTGTCGCACTGACCTGTGTCATATGCTCAGCACTCCTGCGGGCTCTCCCTCCGGCCTGTGGGAAAGCAAAGGCCCCCAGGATAGTTGAGAATTTGGCACAGGAAATTTGTGCCGCATGCTCAGCTGTCCTGAGGGCTGTTGCTCCTGCCCGTGCCTTATATGTAGCTGTTCTGAGGTCTGTCGTTCCGGCCTGTGGCTTATGCGAGGCTGTTCTTGGCTGTATCTCATGCTAAGCTGTCCTGAGGGCTGCCGCGAGTATGGTGGTGCTGCGGTATCTGGACGTCCAGCTAATACGAGGCGAGCTCTGCCCGTAGTCCCGTCTGAATCGGTGAGGAAATGTTCCATGCTGGTGTGGTTTGACGCTGAAGTTTGCGACAAGTCATGCAATTATGTTTTCAAATTCCAGAAACCACATGTGGCTGATGAATCTTGATAACTAAATAATCCGGTGATTCAGGACGAATTATGTGTTCAGAACAGTGCATCCGCTCATGAAATGTGGAAAGCGGATATGCACGCTGCGGAAATTCACACGCGCTCGATATTACAATGCAACGATGGGCTAGGCGTCAGACGCAATGTTAATGCGGACATCAGGGGGACTCCCAGTAAAGGAAGAAAACAGGTAGGTTTCTAATGCCATTCAAGAACTCTGAGACATGCGCCCGTGACAAGCGCGCCCGGATACTCATTATAGTGTGTGCGAAGAATATAGAAACAATTTATGAGACTCTGTCTCCATAAAATATGATGCGAATTGCATGTATGAAAGTTAGTTTGCCTTCAGACGTCAATTCCATTGCTATCTGCAATGATATATTGCGCATATTGTTACTTTGCGCACTGCATTCTGGAACTTTCCACTATAGACAGCCGGACGCTGGCGGTCCCGGACCCGTCCCCGACCGTCCGCCGCCATTCATAATGTGGTGGGGCGCAAACCATTCCCTGAATGTTAATGGGCCCCAACGCCAAAGTAACAGGCAGATTTTCAGATTTGAAACACTAGGCGATGCACCTGGCATGAGTTCTGCCACTAGTACAGTCGAGGCCGACAGGTTTTCCGGATATTGCCTAAGAATATTGCGCTTACGGGCGGTGAATGGAAAGAATGCATCTACAACTGTGAATTTCTCCTATACCATTTTGGCGTGGCAGAGCCGATGCTGCTTAGTATTGTTGAAGGGTGGAACTTTACGTTACTTTTTGTCATGCCACCCCTCGGCGGCCCTCAGGATCCTCTGGGCAGCAACCGTCGGCGCTTGACGTGCATCGAGCCATGCCAGAACATCAATAATTTCGGACAGCTTGATGTGAAAAGGTAAAAAATGACAGGGTTCTATAAAAGTAGTCGAGTATGACATCAGAAGGCAGCTGATTCTATGGCGGCTTATTTGAGACCATTAGAAATTAATTCGCTTATATAGAACATCTGATATACAAATAAAAGTAATACAACGTGATAATTCGAGACAAATCGTGGAGTTGAGTGGAAAAATGGCAGGGTTACGTATGCATAGAAGTAGTTGAACATGGCATCAGAAGACAGCTGATTCTATACCGATTTATTTGAGGCCTTTGGCTATTCATTCGGTAATGGAGGACATCTGGCATAAAATGTATTGTAGTGCGATGTGATAATTTGGAACACAAATTCTGGAATTGAGTACAAAAGTGACAGGGTTAAACCTTTATGGAAGTTATCTAGGATGATATAAAAATGTAGCACGCTCGATTTTCGTTTCGCTAAGAACATTGGAAATTGTCAGCACATCACACAGAAGATGTATGATGCGCTTTCATCACAAGATGTTGGGTGGCCAATTGCTTTCATTTCACTTTAACGGCAATGTGACAGGGTGAAATTATTTAATAATAAAATGAACTACACATCATAAGAGAGCTTGTTTCAATGTTGTTCCAATTTGACCATTGTAGATCACCTGCACCTTCTCGAAAACTATAATATAGCATTAATCAGACCCAGCCCACTCTGGTGGTGTTCTTCCACAAATCCAACACCAGAGGTGCCACCGGTACTAAGTCCACTCATGGCGCCTAACGGCAGTACAACGAACTGTGTGACGAATGTTGATGCACACAATGTGATGCCCGGGACTGGATACATTTCGCGCATGCAGAAACATGCCTCACATTGCTAAATATCATAGCGTAATCCTGCACCTACGCCCACTTATAAGCATGGCCCAGAAATCGGCAAACAGAACTTAGTTTTTCTTTGCGTAGCCTTACTTGAAATCAAATTATCCAAAGAGGAGACAAACACGCTAGGGAAAAACGATAGGGATATTGAAGAACCAGGCAATGTTCATGCTGCTGTGTCCTCTTTGTGCCGACTCTGAGCCATATGTTCCTTGAGTCACCACTCCAACCTCCATTTAGGCAAACACTGCGCTTGTGTTGCATAACGTTCAAGCGAGATCTGGTGAACATACATTGTTGACTTTTCGACTATGTATAGCTGAACTGCAATGAGATGGAATATGTACCTGACTACCGCTCAATGCCACACCTTTGAAGAAGAAAAATGGTTGGCCACGTGCTCGCCCTACGTACAGTGCAAACTAGTCACAGCCGTTAGGTGATAATAATAACTCAAGTAATATCAAAAACAGTGAAGAATAAGAAGCTACAGACGCAGGTAATAATGTTTCCGGAGCATGTTGCATGTTCATCAAGTGCACAGGAGCATGTTGATCAGGCAACTCGCGCCTGCTCTCCGGTACGACGCGGCCCCTGATCAATAACCAGTCTCCCAGCTTACAGTGTACTCACTGCGCCACATGTCGTCTCATAAAGACATAAAGACATAAAAGATTAGTGCAACTCTGAGCCACAAGGGCCCTTCTTGGTTGCACTCTGTACACTGAACCAGTTGCCCACCAAATCTGCCAATCAGCCCTCCCTGTAATACTGAAAAGCAAGCCCTCTATTCTTATAATGATTGTCTATGCTGTTTTTAAAGATGTTCAATGTGCTGCTACTGACGATGTTTTCTGGCAGCTGGTTCCAGTGTTCCACTACCCTGTTGGTGAAGAAAGTTTGCCTTAACCTTGTTCTGCTGTGGTTAATTTTAATTTTGAATTTAAGACCTCTAATTGCATCATTTATGTTAAATTCAAACATTTCCCCAAGGTATCCCCTCTCCAGACCATTGACAAATTTAAAGACCTCGATGAGATCTCCTCTCAGCCTTCTATATCTAAGTGAAAACATATTCAATTTCTTCAATCTTTCCTCATATGCCAGGTTGCTTATGCCATTAACCATTTTTGTAGCCCTCTTTTGTACTCTCTCTAAAAGCCAACAATCTTTTTCATAGCTAGGAGACCAAGCTTGGATGCAGTATTCCAAATGTGGCCTGACGTATGCACAGTAAAGCTTCCTGATCACTTCCTCACTTCTGTATGATACATTCCTATTTATTGCCCCG
This sequence comes from Imbricaverruca yamaguchii, assembly GCA_034440575.1. Taxonomy (NCBI): domain Eukaryota; kingdom Metazoa; phylum Arthropoda; class Thecostraca; family Neoverrucidae; genus Imbricaverruca; species Imbricaverruca yamaguchii. Next base: position 542,164 of record JAOTOL010001349.1, on the reverse strand, counting down.
AGCATTCTCAGTGCCTTCTTCCTGGCTTCCTTGGTCTGTTCTGATGCCCCCAATTTTGTGTTTAGAATAACACCTAAATCCTTCTCCTGTTGGGTCACTGATAGCACTTGGCCACCCATCAAGTATGGAGCCTTCATATGCTGCTTACCTACATGCATGATTTTGCACTTATCAAAGTTAAATTTCATTTGCCATTCTTCGGACCACTTCACAAGTTCGTCTAAGTCTTTTTGCAGCGAGATATGCTCATCCTGACCTGTTATTGCCCTAAAGACCTTCAAATCATCTGCAAATTTCAAAACTTTACTGCTTAGGCCACTTTCAATGTTATTTACAAATATAATGAACAGTAATGGCCCTAGTACTGACCCCTGGGGGACTCCACTAAGAACATTTTGCCATGATGACTTTGTACCATTTAGCATCACTCTTTGCTGTCTATCTGAAAGCCACAACTCTATCCATTTTAAGATGCTACCTGCAATACCATGGGACTGAAGCTGTATCATTAACCGTTTATGGGGTACCTTGTCAAAGGCCTTACTAAAGTCAAGATATGCTACATCAACCTGATTTCCCCGATCAAATTGTTCTGTGGCGAAGTTCAAAAAGTCCAAGAGGTTTGTGAGACACGATCGTCCTTATCTAAATCCATGTTGAGTATCTTGAATCAATCTGCTACCTTCCAGATAACTAACTATTCTATCCTTGATAATTGATTCGAGTACCTTGCAGACTAGGGATGTGAGACTTATTGGCCTATAGTTTTCAACTTTCCCTCTTTCTCCTTTCTTGAAAATAGGAACTACATTTGCCCTTTTCCAATCGGTTGGAATTTCATTATGTGAAACTGATCTACAAAATATTATACTAAGTGGAAATGCCAGTTCCTTTTCAGTTTCCCGCAACACCCTAGCATAAATTTCATCAGGTCCTGCTGCCTTATTTGGCTTTATTTTCCTGATATGATTGTAAACAACATCACTACCAATGAAATCAACATCATTTGTCAGATCCCATGTAACTGAACTATGGTGTACGGTCGGCAGATTGGTCATATCTTCCAATGTAAACACTGATTTGAACTGCTTGCTCAGCTCCTCAACCATCTCACTATCCTCACCCAATGTAGTCCCGTTTACTTCCAGTGGACCAATTGTGCTAGAAACTTTACTCAGCTTGTAGAAACTAAAGAACTTTTTACTGTCCCCATTACAGTTTCTAGCTAAATCCAGTTCCTTTGCTCGCTTTGCTGCTCTGGTTTTTTGCTTCACAGTGTCTCTAGCTTTTTGATACGCCTTTAGATTAATGACATTTGAGGCTTCTTTAAAAACTCTAAATGCAGTTTTCTTAGCCCTAATTGCTTTTATCACGTCTGGTGTAAGCCATGCTGGCTTTCCTACCCTTCTTTTGCGTCTTTGCTTTTGGGGGACATGTCTAATCTGAGTTTCCTTTAAGTAAGATTTGAACTTTTCCCACATTTCACAGGCATTTAAATTGGAGAATTCTTCTTCCCATCTGATGGCACTTAAAGCCGCTCTCATGCCGTTAAAGTCTGCTCTGTTGAAATTTGGAACCTTTACCAAATTATCCTTGATAATTTCCCCTACATGTGCCTTGAATCTAACTATGTTATGGTCACTTTTACCCAGAGTTTCGCCTACAGTCAAGTCTTGAACCAAGTCACTTAAATCCGAGAATACAAGGTCCAAGAATGAACCATGCCTGGTAGGTTCCGATACAAACTGGTGTAAGAACAGGTCCTCTTCAAGGCATTTCCTGAACATTTTGCATGATGGGGAGCCAACACCAGCATTTTCATAACCTTTTAGATTAAAGTCACCGAGAATAAGGCACTTCCTCTTAAAGTTTCTACTGATTTCCTCACAAATCACCTTGTCAAGCTCCAGTTGCTGAGAATGTGGCAGGGTTCCTGATCGGTAGAAAGCTCCTATCCTAAGAGTATTGCTGTTGCCTTTTCCCACAGTGACATCAAGCCAAATGGACTCCACAGACACATTTTTATCCTCACCTGCTACTTTTTGAGAACTGAATAAGCTATTCACATAGAGCATTACACCACCCCCTTTCATTGCTGGACCCCTATTGCACGAAAACATATTGTATCCCTGGATCTCATAGTCCTGTAAGTTATCTCCAAAATATCCTTCACTGACCCATGCCTCCGTAATGCAAACAAAATCCGGTTCCTCCTCAGCAACATAACACTTGAACTCATCAAATTTGGAACGGATACTCTGAGCATTAAACATCATACACTTAACAAATGCTCCATAACCACCTTTGGCTTTTTTCATATTGAGGAGTTCTTTTATCACTAGATGAACTATAACTCTGTCCCCTTGAGTTGCTGCTGTCCCTATTTGCAGACTTTGAGGTTCTATTACCTTGGCTGACACTATTGGAATATTCCTGAGTTGGCAATGCAATTTCATCCCTCCCCACCCCATTTCCTAGTTTCCCTGAAGGACATGCTCATATACTTTGCCTAACACATGGACCCCCTTCTCAGAAAAATGCAGGCCATCCCTCTGATAGAGGTCCCACGATGCATAAAACCTGCTCCACTCGTCTACAAATGTAAAACCTAGCTCCTGGCAGAGCTTTCCTACCCTGGTGTTAGCTGCCAGTGCCCTAGAGCTCCACTCAGGGAGGCTCTAGCCCTAGGCAAAATTCCTGTTACAAGCACTCTATTGGTACCCTTCAGGGTGGTCAGAAGGGCCCTGTACTCCCGCAGAAGCTCCTCGCTCCTAGTATGACCTATGTTATTTACCCCTACATGCACTATGACTGTGTTAAACTGGTGATCACTGGTGACCTGTGCCACCGCAGGTACCAGGTCCTTCACCTTGGCACCAGGCCTGGTGATGCACCTCCTGTCCCTCCTACCTTTACAAAATACCCGCTCTAAATTTAATCTCTAAGTCTCACTACACGTGACATGTCACATGTCTTCACAGTACACGTGACATGTCACATGTCGTCAGTACACGTGACATGTCATCACAGTACACGTGACATGTCACATGTCATCACAGTACACGTGACATGTCACATGTCATCACAGTACACGTGACATGTCACATGTCATCACAGTACACGTGACATGTCACATGTCGTCACAGTACACGTGACATGTCACATGTCATCACAGTGCACGTGACATGTCACATGTCACAGTGCACGTGACATGTCACATGTCGTCACAGTACACGTAACATGTCACATGTCGTCACAGTACACGTTACATGTCACATGTCATCACAGTACATGTGACATGTCACATGTCATCACAGTACACGTGACATGTCACATGTCGTCACAGTACACGTAACATGTCACATGTCGTCACAGTACATGTCACATGTCACATGTCATCACAGTACACGTGACATGTCACATGTCGTCACAGTACACGTGACATGTCACATGTCGTCACAGTACACGTTACATGTCACATGTCATCACAGTACGAGTGTCATGTCACATGTCGTCACAGTACACGTGACATGTCACATGTCATCACAGTACACATGACATGTCACATGTCGTCACAGTACACATGTCATGTCACATGTCGTCACAGTACACATGACATGTCACATGTCGTCACAGTACACATGACATGTCACATGTCGTCACAGTACACGTGACATGTCACATGTCATCACAGTACATGTGACATGTCACATGTCGTCACAGTACACGTGACATGTCACATGTCATCACAGTACATGTGACATGTCACATGTCGTCACAGTACACGTGACACGTCACATGTCGTCACAGTACACGTGACATGTCAACATGTCGTCACCGTACACGTGACATGTCACATGTCACAGTACACGTGACATGTCACATGCCGTCACAGTACACGTGACATGTCACATGTGTCATGTCACATGTCGTCACAGTACACGTGACATGTCACATGTCATCACAGTACATGTGACATGTCACATGTCGTCACAGTACACGTGACATGTCACATGTCATCACAGTACACGTGACATGCCACATGTCGTCACAGTACACATGTCACGTCACATGTCGTCACAGTACATGTGACATGCCACGTTGGAAGTTTAGAGAGCTCCCGCACCCCAGTCTCACCGAGCAAGGTGTATGCCTGTGGCCGTGACGTTATCTTGGTCGAGACTTTAGTCTGACATTTGGTGCATTGTTAACCCTGGGTATCATTCGGAAGAGCGGCAAAACGCCTTGCCTCTCGCTGCCCGTTTCTCTAAGCTTGGTAAGGACGTGCGGTAAACGGCATGACGTAGCTGCATCCATGGTATTTCAGAAGTGCATGGACCTGTTTGTGTATCCCTTCGATTTACCTGCCAACTCAGGCTAAATTGGGTCGCTGTTGGAGGCGCCTTAAACTTATCGTCGTCGTAGATTTCGCCTTTGGTCTCGAAACAAATGTGAATCGGTGCTTCAATGTGAATGGTAGGCAGACTGCAGACGTAGTCTAACACCATGACATATAATACATCCAGGACTGAAGACGCAGTCCAACAACATGACACACAAATTGATATACAGGACTGGAGACGCGGTCTAACACAATGACACAAAATTATTAGGGCCAACGTTGGGACCAATTTCAAGTAGCAGAAAACGTGCGATGAACTATTCAAGCAGACGGAATGGATTGTACTCAGGAAAAAGTCGTGAGGGCTGCTAACAGGGAAAACAAATGTTTTCCCCGGACACCATATGGCGGAAAATATGAACAGTTTAGATTTCAACCTCCGCTTTACGTCGTGATGTGCATGTATCGTCAACATTTGTATATGTATATATGTATATATATATACATATACATGTATATATGTGTATATACATATGTATATATAAACAAGTGTGTGCGTTTGTGTGTGTGTGTGTGTGTTGCCTTTCACATTATTTTGTGTGGCTTCTTCATGGCAAACGCTTGAATGTACGGCTGACAACCGCAGACAGACGAGGTTGTTGCTTGAATTTAGCCTGCCCCGATGTGTGTCGTCACGGATATTTGACAGGGTGGACGAGGGGGTTTGTGGTTGGCATTTCCCATGCAACACCACAAGCATGACTGGAGTACCGCGGAGTCCGGGGAGACGCTTCCATCCCGTGCCCACAATGCCAACACCAGCCCCCGCGCTCATTTCAGGTCATATCTCACTGACTTGGTGTGGCATTGGCTTGGAGCTTGGAACATTACCGCGGGATTATTTTACGGGTGCAATGTGATGATTTTAGCGCTACACCTATTTTGGACTTTTCGAGAATATTAAGTAGCTACAAAGTAATACAAGAGTAAAGACATGCTTTCTTCCTCGAGTTTATAGATGACATTCGCCTGCCACCTTCCCCGTGGTCACTTTTCGTATTTTGTTGGCATTCGCCTTTGGACATCTGTCAAGTGACCATATTCGCTTTTGCTTCTATCTTGTGCAGTTTGTTCACCATAAATCTTTCATGGTACATCCAAAAGCCGAATTGTGAACAGGTCATGACACGACTGACCGCACCAATCGCCGGTATTTTAACATACCGTATTAAGTTTTCAATAAAACAAATGCTAGTCAAATGTCCGAAGATGCGCCAAATTTAAGAGCGACATCTTGCATTGTTCTGGAGTAGTTTCAGGAAACCCCAATGGTGGGGTAAGTTTACCTTCACTTCCGCCTTCCACTACTCCGAGGGTTGATAGAATGTACCTCCGCTTGCCATAAGGTTTGATACTCATGAATTATATTGCTATATGCCAAATTGCAAAGGGATATCATGGTGTACATAGAAGTTACCGGATATTTTTTTGTTTTGGGAGAAATAATTTTTCCCCTCCGATGTGGGATTCATATATTTGCTTAGTCCGGAGGTTCGGCTTTTCACGGGATGTTGTGTAGCGTTTGTTTTTGGAGCAATACAATAACGAGACTGGGAGGAGCCCGAGCGGGTCCACTCCCGGACAAAGGTCCATCGGAACGGTCCGGGCCTGCCCTGACCGGGCCAATCGTCACGCATCTGAAATCATAACATAATTGTTATAACGTTTGACGTCTTAACATCTTCAAGCAGTCAGGTGTACTCATTAATGTTGATTTCATCTCTTTGTATTCCAATGTCTTTTGTTCGGGAAGTACTTTTGATCGGTGGGAAAAGAAGAGGTTCGCGGTAGCACTTCCTCTCGCGGAAAACTACGACAGCAATTTAATGTGTCGTACAACATTCAAAAGTGTAGTTTGCTCACTCAGAGCCGAGTCTCCTCTTTCCAGTTTGGGATTTAGCAGTTTCCATCAACACGTTTCTCCTGAATTGCTCCGAAACTGTATTCAAATACGGTGTTTGCGGCGATATTCCGACAAGAGTACCGCATTCGGCTTGTGTGCCAGGCTCTCAAGTTCAGGCTCAGGGAAAGATGATGCTTGTCAGCTCTATCTTCAGTGGTACGATTTGGTGAATGTATCGCATCCGAAATCACTTTCGCTCTGCACACATATTTGCATCAACACATGGCGATAGATGCGCCCAGTGTGACCTATATTCGTTGAGATTTGACTTGGTCCACGCTTTCAACATTAGTCCTCACTTATCGAGTCCCAAGTGGCGCCGAATTCTGGTGTATACAAATAAGCAGCATCGCTATGCATTATCATTCGTAGGCTGGTTTCGATAAACCGTCTGCCACGCGAACATTTCTGAAATATGAAATCAGATGCTTGGTGAAAACCATACTCGGAATGGATTTGCCCCGATTGTGTATGTGGTGCTGCATACAACAGCGGTATTTATCTTTCAGAGACATATTAAATAGTTGATAAGAATGATAGTGACATATCTGGCATGACCATTTTAAAAACAATTTGTGAGCTTTCGGAGCTCCTAGTGGCTCGGTCGTCAGACGACGGAGCCACTGAAAGCTCCGAAGTTTACGAATTGTTTTAAAAGGGTCATCCCAGATGTCTCATTATCGTTGTTTATCTTGCCAATTGTTTCAGATGACTCGATTCATAAGCATGTGAGCATACGGCAAGCATACCATAGCTAATGAGAAGTAAAGTGGGCATTGTGTGGTATTCCTGGAAATGTGTGTTACGCACCAAGCCAACCGTACCTCATGGGATGCTCGAGGCCCATCATAGCAGCCGCACCTCATTGATTGAGGCCCATCATACCAGCCACATCCTAAGGGACGCTTGCGTCCAATGGCTCACTATACCAGTCGTACCGCAAGGGATGCTCGAGTCCAATGGCTCACCATACCAGCCACACCCCATGGGGTGCTCGCGTCCAATGGCTCACCATACCAGCTACACCCCATGGAATGCTCGCGTCCCATGGTGTGCTCACGTCCAATGGCTCACCATACCAGCCACACCCCATGGAATGCTCGCGTCCCATGGTGTGCTCACGTCCAATGGCTCACCATACCAGCCACACCCCATGGAATGCTCGCGTCCCATGGTGTGCTCACGTCCAATGGCTCACCATACCAGCCACACCCCATGGAATGCTCGCGTCCCAAAGGGCGGTCACGTCCAATGGCTCACCATACCAGCCACACCCCATGGTACACTCGCGTCCCATGGGGTGGTCACGTCCAATGGCTCACCATACCAGCCGCACCCCATGGGGTGCTGGCGTCCCACGGGGTGCTGGCATCCAATGTATGCGCTCCGTTGCCACGTCGCCGCTCCACATGATATGCTGCCGCATGCAGTTCCGGTTTGACGCAGGGCCGGGAGGGCTTATGGGGCAGCTCTGACAGGTTTAAGGTAGTCGGAACGGTCCAACGGCCGCCTGGAGCGCTTGATAGGGGGCCGGTAAACTATGCGCCCACCACGTGTGTCCCAGATACAAGAGCACGCTCATAATTTTCCTAGAGGGGGAGGATGGAGTGGACCAAGTTTTCGTTTTTGCTTGTTGACCGGCGAGCAAGAGTTCCACTTGATTTTGAGAACTCCCTTTCTTAAAAAAAAAAATGTTGGGCGATGGGATGGAGGTGGGTGAACCGGGGGATACCCCTGGTCTCTATTATCAGTTTTTTTTTGTTCCGAATACAGGTCATTCGAACGGTAAGGTGGGCCGTGCCGTGCCGTGACCCTCCCTCACATACTCTTTGGTGTGTCTCAGACTACGGCACTAATTTTGGGTGTGCCTATGCTCAGGCGCTGTTCATGATCACGCCCGAACGTCCTCACTATGAACTGAATAGTGATGTTGGGGACATGCAGTTTTCTTTTGCCTATGTGTGACGTAGCCCACCCCCGTCTCTACAGCAGCGAACTTCCCTCGTATCAAGCTGGACCGCATGCTGTCCGTCTGCAGTGCCTCCTGCCAGAGAACCAAAAAGGGGCTGAGAAAAGAGCATCGTAGATGACGGGAGGAAGATCGGTATTAAGGTTGGCAACCCGCCGCCACACACAGACAAAGGAGCGAACAGTGTCCTGGACACGGCAGGGACAAACGGAACAGTTCAGCAGCTCCTGGGAGTCCATCCATCCGCGCCATCCCAGCCCATGTGCGACAGGAAATGTTCAGGTAATGCAGACTGAAATAACTGACTCGCCCCTACACGTACACACACACCTACGAACACACACACACACACACACACACACACACACACACACACACACACACACACACACACACACACACACACACACACACACACACACACACACACACACACACACACACACACACACACACACGTACATCCACACGGGCGCACGGACATAAGCACATCTACGCACACGTTTGCATGCATGAACATGCAAGACACATGCGCAGCATATCACACACGCACACACACACACACACACACACACACCTACACATGCATACACACACATACACACACACACATCTATAGGAACACGTACCTGAATACATTTTAAAACACGAAAGGCAAGACTAAGAGGAAAACGAGAAAAAGCATGTATGAAGACTGAAGTATGAGACATGTCGTTAGAAAAGAAGAGATGAGAAAATCTCCTGCTGTTGTCTTCCTTGGAAGCGGCCTGACGTGCAACACCTTCCATGCTTCAGATTCCGGGTTCGACCGTCTGTGCTGATCCCATGGGATTCACGATGCATGCAGAGACCTAATGCCACTCGGGCGCCGGTGTAAGGAGGACGTGCGTAAGTCGTTGTCGGGTAGCCAGCAGATGTTCGTCGGGCTCAAATGTAATTGTTTCCTGGGCCGGAAGTGGGGGCCGTCCGATGACCTTTCCGCCAGTTCGCACGGTCTGGCTCTCACACGTGCGCAGCGTGCATGATCGAAACATGCAAACTGTTTTGCGGAATACCCAAACTAGCGAAGCACTGGCGATCTGTATTGTGCACATGCATGCTTACAAAATCTTTAGGAAAATCATCGACGATCGTGGATCAAAATAGGTTATTGGCTTTCCACTCTGAGTCGCAAGATCACTAACTGGCGTGAACTACTAATGGCTCCCATGACCGAGTCGTTCATGACCTTCTGAACACGAAGATAAGCGTATGCTCCGGAAGTTTCCCGTTTCAGAGGTAAGATCGAACTCCATGAGAAAGAAGTCCCAGATGGCTTCCGCTCTCGATGGCGACTTGCCATACACAATTGGTTTATGAAGTGTTTCATGTGAGTGGCGCTGGCATCATGTTCATGCACTTGCTTCAAGCTTTCAAATGAACCCGATTTTGTTCAATTTTGATGGCATTTAAGATCTGAAATGTTGTGTGGAAAACCGTAAGTTTGGCTGGAGCTCCTACAGGACTGAGCAATTGTCCAACCCATGTGACGTCACCGGGTTCCAAACTATATTGGAGGGTCCCGTCCCTGGAGCTCTCCTTTCATCTGGCAGCTCCTCTACGGAAGGACTTGTCTCGAGTGAGCTGACTCCGATGGTGGCGTGTGGCTGATGTGATCTACTTCAGCCGGCAGTCGAAGCGGCAACCCTGTCCTGAGGCAGTACACATGGGGGTCGCTTGGTGATGCACTTTCGCTCGCGCTCTGTCGCCCACCTAAACTTGATACTGATGCCAATAGTAGATACATCTAATTATCCGGTGCTTGTCGTTGGTGGGAGGAAATGTGCAGCAGGTGCCGTCTGGCCGACCCTACATGCACGACTTCTAAAAGTTTACGAGTGAACGACGAATTTAACGCGTTGTTTTAAATCCCGCTTTCCCGACGGTTGAGATGCATCGGCGATCAGCCGAGCACCGCCGAACGGGCGCGTCAATGTAAGACGTTCATCACTGTGGCGTGGATCGAGCAACAGTATCCCGACTAGTCGGGCTGGCCAATACGTCACTTACAGCCCGCCCACGTGCAGGATAACGCCACCTAGATGGAACGAGATATGGATCACCGTCTGCCTAGCGCCGGGAATGAAAAATAACGCCACATCCGATGGCAGGCAGGCGCGTCAGCTTTGATGGATGGCAGCGTGCACGATCGCTTAGTCGAGTGGTGCGCAGCCGAGGGAGTTCCCCACGGAGGACTTCACGGGGAACGACGGCGGGGATCGTACGGCCGCCGGCCCGCTGCGGTGGCGCGAGCAGCGCTGTCTTTCGTACCGAGGAGCACCTGAGGCCTGGGTCACGAGTGAGAAATGATCCAATGAACGCCTGGTCCGCATTGGCATGTTGCCCGGGGTGATGACGTCCATCATACAACTGGCTGAGGAGGCCTATAACTTTCCTCATACAACTAGCTGAAGACGCCTATAACTTTCCTCATACAACTAGCTGAAGACGCCTATAACTTTCCTCATACAACTGGCTGAGGACGCTTATAACTTTCCTCACCTGTCCTCCATAGCAACAAATTTCCAGTTTCTTCTCCTCGCTCACCCTGTATCCCCAGTGGTGCCTTGCACTGGTGTTTAATTCAAGACTTTGTGCTTTCCTTTCGCCCACATAATTCACACCAGACGCAAAATGCCGACCTTTCCATTCCCGAGAGGAATATTCGGCTCGACATTTGCATGCCTGGCTGACTGCTTGCTACGAACACCTGCTCTGCTGCTACAAAGATCTTGCTGTGTGGCCTAATCTGGCCAGGACACAGCCCGACTGTTGCATGGGCCCACCCTACATTGACTGCTACATTGTCCCACCAGGCCATTGTGCAGTCCATCTCTACTGTCCCATGACCCCACCCTGCCAGCATATGGTCCATCTCGACTGTCCCATGACCCCAACCTGCCAGCATATGGTCCATCTCGGCTGTCGCATGACCCCACCCTGCCAGCATATGGTCCATCTCGGCTGTCCCATGACCCCACCCTGCCAGCATATGGTCCATCTCGACTGTCCCATGACCCCACCCTGCCAGCATATGGTCCATCTCGGCTGTCGCATGACCCCACCCTGCCAGCATATGGTCCATCTCGGCTGTCCCATGACCCCACCCTGCCAGGACACAGGGTGGGGTCATATTTTCCATCTCGACTGTCCCATGACCCCACCCTGCCAGCATAGGGTCCATCTCGGCTGTCCCATGACCCCACCCTGCCAGCATATGGTCCATCTCGGCTGTCCCATGACCCCACCCTGCCAGCATATGGTCCACCTCGACTGTCCCATGACCCCACCCTGCCAGCATAGGGTCCATCTCGACTGTCGCATGACCCCACCCTGCCAGCATATGGTCCATCTCGGCTGTCCCATGACCCCACCCCCAAACTGTCCCAGACCCACCCGCCAGCAAGGGCCATCTCATTCCATACCCCCCCGCCAGCATATGGTCCATCTCGGCTGTCCCATGACCCCACCCTGCCAGCATAGGGTCCATCTCGGCTGTCCCATGACCTCACCCCAGCATAGGGTCCATCTCGGCTGTCCCAGACCACCCTCAATAGGTCCATCTCGACTGTCCCATGACCCACCCTGCCAGACATGGTCCATCTCGGCTGTCCCATGACCCCACCCTGCCAGTATAAGGTCCATCTCGGCTGTCCCATGACCCCACCCTGCCTGGACACAGGGTGGGGTCATATTTTCCATCTCGACTGTCGTATGGCAGGCCATTGCAGTTCCAGACGGGTCTAATTTTCCGAGTCCATCCCGGCCAATACCAGTTCCCAAGAGGGTCGACTCAATCCTCAGCCGGACTATGTTGGCTATTGATTGTCATTTCTAAGTCATTTGTCCATTGTCGTTATGTCATTGCTATGGACTATGGATTGTTATTGCATTGCCAAATTTGCGATGGATGTAGCCCGTTCCAAGTCCGGCTCAGTCAAAACATGTAAGATAGCAAGGTGTAGCACATAATTTGTCCATGACTTAATATTATTATTTTCTGGTTGTTTAGGGCATAAATAAATATAAATCAGCAGTTAGCACGTTAAGACTTCGGTTCAGAGTTCATGAGATCTTTTTCCCCATTTTTGCCTGTTAATTTAATCGTTTTTCACACTATCCGTTTTTAAATCAAATAAATCATGTTCAGTATAATCTGAATCGATGTTAGCACGATTATTACGATAAATCAAAGCGAAAAATGAAGTTATCAAGAAGTGAATAAAAAGAAGGAAACGAGTTGGCTACAATTATGCATTATAATATAGAAATTCACAGACAGTGATAAAGCACAGTGATGCAGAGCGTTGATGAAGAGCATTGCAATGGAAAATTGCTACAAAATTAATACGAAAATTATAGCGTTATAGTTTAATCAAAAAGAAGTTTGTCTACAACATTGGCGATTATATTTCAGGTCACTCTCACACAAAAGGTTCCAGATATAGTCCCCCATCACACCTTCATTGTACTGTCCATTGTATGGTTCCACGAATGAGCCGACATCCTGGTGAAATGATTCCCCTTGTTCTTCTGAGTAGTCTCCAATGTTTTTTTTTTAAACTCATCAAGGAGAGTGCAGTACGTGCAGTGTCAGTGACATCCGGCAGCCCATGCTCCGGCAGTGTCCGCAAGTTCGTGAACGAATTCCCTGCAGTTATCTGCCTTGTGGTTTCCGAGAAAACCTTTGACTAGAGAAACGAAGCATGTCCAAGCTGCTTGCTTAGCCTCAGACATATTCTCAGTAAAGCTGTCGGAGTCAATTGTCCCGTTTACATGAGCAGGTCAGCCGTGAACGGATATTTACGATCCGGTCGATTCGCAAAAAGTTCCGATCGCGCGGCCCGTTTGCAAGAGCAAGGTAGCTACCCAATCGGATTTTTGCGATTTGACGACTGACCCAATGTGATGAAAAGTTCCTAATATTTGGCACATTTTTGCGCTTCTGGCGCACCTGCTTCGAGGAAAGGCGTATACAGGCGCAAGGTATCATCAATGATGCATGTAGTCAGAGGTTGTTGGGCAGAGATATAGGGTAACTGTAAATTCGAAGGATTCACAGACCCGATGACACGTTATCGATGACAACATGGCCCTTTTTTCTTCGCGAATCAAATAATACATTGCTCCCAGGGCAGGCTATGTTCTATAGTATACGTGCCAGGCTATGCAATGAAGCATTGTTCCCGGCGGCCGTGTTCTAGACTGTGCAATAGTCAAATGAACAGGGAAATCAGGTTCATAGTGCAATCAAAGAGATAAATCAGCAAAACCCTAATGCTGTCATGAATCCGCAAGTTGAACACTCCGCCACATCGTAAAACTCACGGTTGGCCGTTGGGGCACGTACAAATAACGTCTCAGCACCGCTTTCCACTGATAGGTGCCTGATTTATGTGTTACCTCACTGGGTTTGCAATTATAATTAAAAACAAAACGATTTTTTCATAATTACCTTAAATTTACTCAAAACTTAGCAGAAAATAGGTTCAAGAAGTGTGATGACCCGTGCAGCTGTACCGTTATTTGTTCATGATTGGCGCTTATCGCAAACTTCCACCCGCTGAAGCGTAAGTTTGCGTTAAGCTTTTCATATATTTTGCTCCGCAACGGCCCATTTACAAAAGCATTATTTTCGCAAGTTTACCTAATCGCGTCGTAATCGGAAGTTTTGCTGCTCATGTAAACGGGGTAAATAAGCCGCTCCATCTGAGGGCCCACTAATACTCCTACTTTGATTTTCGCCTCTGACAACTTCGGGAACAGCTCCTGGATGTGGTTTAAGGCCTCACCCTCTGCATTCAGCTGCTTAACCCGCGCCTTCTCGTGAGGGGTCTTCAACCGCCCTCCTCAGGTTTTTATAGGCCATCTAGGGTCGACGAGTTAGTCTGGGTCAAGTGCAGTCACCTCCAAAAAAGCTTAACCAGTCGTCACGCTTTAACAGATTCAGGGTTATCTTCAGGGAAGCAACAAAACATACCAAAGGAATTTTTATTTTTTCCCCGTTTTTGACTAGTTATTAATTTTGCATATTTGCCTCTTGGAGTTCAAATCGAAGATTCTGGCTAAAGTAAGCATTATTGTAGTGCAAGTTGACTTCGAACAACGTTTATCGGTCTCATCTACCAATTAGAACAGAAAAATTAAAGAAAACATGAAAACTTAAAATTTAGATTTTTATTATTTAATTTGTGTGGCCAAAAAAAGTATGGCCCTGGTCAATTTCGCTGTCATTTTGTGGCTCCAAATAATTTTATTCTTCAAATATCCCCCAGAAAGAACTCCCTAGAGGCAAAAACATAGTGTCAATCGTGAAAAGTCGTGAAAATCATGACCCACTAGTGACGTCACTTTTGGGGTGAAAGTGGTTTGTGGTGGACCCGAGCTATACCGTACTCGTCGAGCGCTTTCCGATGACACCTCTTTCGTTTTCGTGCGACGCTTAGTTTGAATATTAGAGGGAGGTCACTATCCGCCCCCACCCCAAGAGACGGGATGTGAGGATCTGATCGGAGAGAGGGTTAACAAGCTGCTTAAGATGCTCAAGTTAATGTGCAGGGGTGGCATCAGCACTTTCGTTGCCTCTAACAGTGGCTCTTGCTTTACGTTATAGGCCTAACCTCATAACAGGTCCTGAAGGGCTAGTTCCTCTTCTCGTAGTGAAGGGATGCATTTCCGCTATCCCAGATGCCCAGATTGCAAGCGAACTTGGTGAAGCTTCCCTGAAGTCCCATCAGAAGACCACCCATCTTGAAATCGCCAACGACCTCCCAGCTGAATTGGCCGTACCCCAGTGCACTCAGCAGGCTTTTGATGTTCTGGTACACTTCTTTCGTGTGCATTGAATGAGCCAGGGGAATCGAGTGCCACTGATTTGTATTGTGCAGTAAAACAGCCTTGATGCTTTTAGATGAACTATCGACGATTCAGATGAACTGTCGAGCTACCAGTCAGAGATGTTGCACGGGATGCCCACAGCGTCGAAAACTCCTCTGTCGTGGCAGCAGCACGACCCATCTTTAAGAGTGAAGAACACCGAACAGCCGCGATGCCGCTTCCTCTGGGAAGTAATTCGACCGCTGTCGTCCAGTAAGTCCCACTGCTTCAGTCTGGAAATGAGCAACTTGGCGTTGGACCTTGTCAAGGCCATTTCCCTGATGAGGTCGTTGATGTCCTCTTGGTTGGGGTAGACTTTCACCGGCCACCCGGCGTTGACGGCGCTCAGCAGATGACGTACCTCACTCCTTCTCGGAATCATCATAGCTTGCTTCCTCTGCTAGACAAGATCAATCCCTCAAGGGAGGCTGTGGCACAGGTAGATTCGCCGGGTTAGGGGGCAGGTGCAATAGATGACAGAATGTCAGGGTGTTCAATAGGAGGCACCTTCTTCCACTTTCTTAGTTTTGTTGATCGACTAAGATATCCCGTGATTTACACACGGGAGATGCAGTGTGCAAAATGACGTCGGCGTCGAAATACACGCTACCTATATAAAATATAACTTGGACAATTGCACGTGGCAAAGAAGGCATGGGTGTCAGAGCCATCAATATTATTACGCTTCAACAAAATATTATAAAGCTCAGTCTATCAGAATTATTTCATTTTACTTCGGTCACCCTAACAGCAGCTCTAACGACAACATAGCCGTCCCGGTAGCTCAGTTGGTTTGAACGCTGGCCTGCACTGGTCTCCCCTATCCTGGCAACACAGGGCTCGAGTCTCTTCGCGCGCTCGCATTCAGCCCCCGGCCGGGAGAGTCAGTTGGTAGCTGGCCCGATAAGGCCGGGGACCAGCTACCGGGCGACCGTGTCGGTGCATTGACCGCGCGTTAAACTTTCGATAAAAATTATGTCGTTGAACTGGAATTCGTGGATCGGGTGGTGGGACCAGGGTTCACGCAACAAGCTGTGCTTAGCAATAAGACCCTGGTTCATAAAGCCACCTCAGCAAGAACTCTGTTAAAAGCTGTTTTAAATATATGATGAACAGTACAAAAGTATTCAATAATCTTCAATAAAATGAAGTGATAAAAGTAAATACGAATTGCGTAAACATGCGCTTTTACTTCTACCGACGGAGTAACTTATTTGTTTCATGAAATCTTGGTTTTATGCAGTAGGAGTTTCCAATTGATGATATAAACTCCTTCTAATGTTACAAATTTGACGATGTCGTCACTTAAGATAAAATATACTTGTTTCGGCAAATATGTAGTAAATTGTGAAGCGTTTACAGATCTGGCGCAGATGTCCATATATAGTTTTTAAATAGTAATGTTCTTATTTAAACAAATCGATGTACACAACAAACAACAAACTTAACAACAAACCATAAATGTAAAATCACTGAGTTCACAAATCACAGCGTTTGTGTTGTGTTATATATAATGAAGCATAATGAATCAGAAAATAAAGGTTATTGCCCAGAGCAAAGACAAATTTTTATTTTTTTCACGGTGTAATCATAGAAAGTTCAAGATACTATTGTAAAGTTGATCAAGTTTTGTAAGCAATTCCTTCTGCCCTTAAAGGACTGTTCTAGTGATGTTTGCATATGTCGCATCAAAATTGGTAGCTAATACAGTGGTTTTTCCTCATTTTCCAAGACGAAAAAAAACTCGGACAATATTTGTTAGAAGTGTCCATATTCATGCCTGGGAATAGATTATATTAAATAATTTTGGCCTGCAAATATTATATATGATCTACCTGATATAGCACACCAGATACCCACCCATTGCAAATAATATAAGAACAGACATCACTATGGTTATAGATACCGGGTGGGTTGAGGGGTTCAGACTCCCCACTTAGTTTGGTACTTTGCTAATATGTTGTCATGTTCCCTATCCAATTAAAATAATGTGTTCTGGAAATTAGAACCCCTCCACCTTCCTCGGCCGCGCCTCTGGCTGGGGGCAGTTTTTTTAGACAATAGTTCATTCCTCACAAACAAGGTAGGTGTGATGTTCCCTAAGGTGTCGTCCAAGTAGACATAACTGGTCTACCTAAGCACCCATACTTTATCGTAATTGTATAAGAAATTGCAAGCTAACCTACCTATTATGTTGCTCGGGTATTTTTTATATGGGGAGCATTGACCCTGTTGGTCATGTAGGTGCACTGTTCAGTAATGAACATTCACAAAGTTAAAATCAAATTCCAAGGATGGAGGTTCTGTTCACCTGCATGTTTGCTCAGTCTCTACCTGAAGAGGCACCTAGATCGATCCCACGAACCTATCTACAAACTCACCAGATTGTTTTTCTACAGAATAATCGCTTGTGCGTGTAGGAACCAATTAGGCAGGTATGCCCGCTTCCAATTATTTTATCCATCATTGGTACACCAAAAAGTCAATCGCTATAATTATATATTTTTAAAACATTTTTCATTAAACGTGGAGTCAATGGGTGTTGAATGGATAGAGTGGCACCATTGGCCCTTTTTACATACCAGTAATTTCCTGGTACCTACAACCATGCCCTCGTCGCCGACGGGAAGTAACCGACGGAGCCGAGAATGCGAACCTAGATTCAGGCACCGTTAGCAGGGGATGCAAATCCTCACGAATTTAAAATCATCAAATAAACTTGAAACGAGTGCGTCACCAAAACAATAACTGTGTTAGGGCTTCTTAAAATAGGATCTACGTCACGTTATCCTAGTTGCGCCCTGCGTACCACAGAACGGAGGATAGATCGACCAGACGCAACGTTATCTTCATTTGAACTTGGAGCATGTTTCGTTTTCCATATTTCCATCAGCAGCGGATGACATCCAATGGTGCACAGAATTCGAAGTGAATGCAAATCACTGAAATAGACCGTGGCAAGAAGAGCGTCGGCGGTTAGCAACTGCGCGGTTTTGACGGCCGCCAGTCTTGCATTGGTGGTTTTGACGACCGCCAGTCTGGTATTGGGCGGTTTTGACGACCGCCAGTCTGGTATTGGGCGGTTTTGACGGCCGCCAGTCTGGTATTGGGCGGTTTTGACGGCCGCCAGTCTGGTATTGGGCGGTTTTGACGGCCGCCAGTCTGGTATTGGGCGGTTTTGACGGCCGCCAGTCTGGTATTGGCGGTTTTAACAACCGCCAGTCTGGTATTGTGCGGTTTTGACGGCCGCCAGTCTGGTATTTTTTTTTGTCTTCATAAATTTAATCCGAGTTGTTGCTGGGGTGGCTTGAGGAACCAGGGTCCTATTGCTAAGCAGAGCTTGTTGCGTGAACCCTGGCCCCACCACCCGATCCATGAACTCCAGTTCAACGACAGAATTTAGACCGAAAGTTTAACGTGCCGCCAATGTACCGACACGGCCGCCTGGTAGCTCGTCCCCGGCCTTATCGGGCCAGCTGCCAACTGACACTCCCGGCCGAGGGCTAAATGCGAGCGCGAGGAGCGATTCGAACCCTGTGTTGCCAGTACAGAGGAGAGCAGTGCAGGCCAGCACCCTAACCAACTGAGCTACCGGGCGGCAAATTGGCGGTATTGGTAGTTCTGACGGCCGCCAGTCTGACATTGGCGGTTTTGACGGCCGCCAGTCTGATATTGGGCGGGTTTGACGGTCACCAGTCTGGTATTGGCGCCCGTGATGAATGTTTGCCGCTGCACGCCACCGGCATCATTTATCAGCCGCCGTATCGGGGCCACAGCGCGCCGGTGAAAAGGCTACTCAGATGCGATCGATGGGGTGGCGTCAGGACCAGACCATGTCCTGGCTGACCCCGTAACGGTCAATATGGACCATGTTCTGATCGTGTGGGCCATGCAGCAGTCGATGTGGACCATGTCCTGGTCTTGGTGGTGCCATGTAACAGTCGATATTGACCATGTCCTTGCTGGGTGGCGCCATGCAGCAGACGAGATGGACCATGTCCTGCCCAGCCCAGTAACGGCAGAGATGGACAAAAGTCCTGGCCGTGCAACAGTCGAGACGGACCATGTTCCGAGTGTGCGGACCATGTCCAGGCCTGGCCTGGTGTCGCCGTCTGAGTCCGCCAAAGCGTAGCGTCAGTGACCGAGTCCGCTACAGCCTGATGTTACCGGCCGTAGCGGACTAAGTCCGTTAGTCTTATTTAATACAACGAAGAATGGCTCTTAAGTGCTCCTGAGTTTTAGACATTGCGTGAGACGAAATGTACGACCCTCAATATACCAGGAGGTGCTGAGTTTACATCAAAAGTAGCGTTAGGGATTATGTTAAATTAGTCGAGTAATATAGCATAATCCCTAACGCTACTTTTGATGTAAACTCAGCACCTCCTGGTATATTGAGGGTCGTACATTTCGTCTCACGCAATGTCCGTTAGTCTTAGTCCGTTATACTTAGTCCGCTATAGCCCGGTGTTACCGGCTGAGTCCGCTACAGCCTGGTGTTACTGGCTTAGTCCGCTACAGCCCGGTGTTACCGGCTTAGCCCGCTACAGCCGGTGTTACCGGCTTAGTCCGCTACAACCTGGTGTTACCGGCTGAGTCCGCTACAGCCTGGTGTTACCGGCTTAGTCCGCTACAACCTGGTGTTACCGGCTTAGTCCGCTACATCCGGTGTTACCGGCTGAGTCCGCTACAGCCCGGTGTTACCGGCTGAGTCCGCTACAGCCCGGTGTTACCGGCTAGTCCGTTACAGCCCGGTGTTACCGGCTGAGTCCGCTACAGCCCGGTGTTACCGGCTGAGTCCGTTACGGCACGGTGTTACCGGCTTAGTCCGCTACAGCCCGGTGTTACCGGCTTAGTCCGCTACAGCCCGGTGTTACCGGCTATCCGCTACAGCCCGCTTAGCCGCTACAGCCCGGTGTTACCGGCTTAGTCCGCTACAGCCCGGTGTTACCGGCTGAGCCCGCTACAGCCCGGTGTTACCGGCACACCCGTGTTACCGGCTTAGTCCCGCTACACCCGGTGTTACCAGCCCGGTGTTACCGGCTGAGTCCGCTACAGCCCGGTGTTACCGCTTACCGCTACAGCTAAACCGGTGTTACCGGCTGAGTCCGCTACAGCCCGGTGTTACCGGCTTAGTCCGCTACAGTCCGGTGTTACCGGCTTTTAGCAGCCCGGTGTTACCGGCTGAGTCCGCTACAGACCTGGTGTTACCGGCTGAGTCCGCTACAGCCTGGTGTTACCGGCATAGCCCGCTACAACCCCGTGTTACCGGCTTAGCCCGCTACAGCCCGGTGTTACCGGCTGAGTCCGCTACATCCGGTGTTACCGGCTGAGCCCGCTACAGCCCGGTGTTACCGGCTGAGTCCGCTACAGCCCGGTGTTACCGGCTGAGTCCGCTACAGCCCGGTGTTACCGGCTTAGTCCGCTACAGCCCGGTGTTACCGGCCTAGTCCGTTACAGCCTAGTGTTACCGGCTGAGTCCGCTACAGCCTGGTGTTACCGGCTTAGCCCGCTACAACCCCGTGTTACCGGCTGAGCCCGCTACAGCCCGGTGTTACCGGCTGAGTCCGCTACAGCCCGGTGTTACCGGCTGAGTCCGCTACAGCCCGGTGTTACCGGCTGAGTCCGTTACGGCACGGTGTTACCGGCTGAGTCCGCTACAGCCCGGTGTTACCGGCTGAGTCCGTTACGGCACGGTGCTACCGGCTGAGTCCGCTACAGCCCGGTGTTACCGGCTGAGTCCGCTACAGCCCGGTGTTACCGGCTGAGTCCGTTACGGCACGGTGCTACCGGCTGAGTCCGCTACAGCCCGGTGTTATCGGCTGAGTCCTCTACAGCCCGGTGTTACCGGCTTAGTCCGCTACAGCCTAGTGTTACCGGCTAAGCCCGCTACAGCCCGGTGTTACCAGTGAGCCCGCTACAGCCTGGTGTTACCGGCTGAGTCCGTTACGGCCTGGTGTTACGGCTGAGTCCGTTACGGCACGGTGTCGCCGTCTGAGTCCACCA
Organism: Imbricaverruca yamaguchii; assembly: GCA_034440575.1. NCBI lineage: Eukaryota > Metazoa > Arthropoda > Thecostraca > Neoverrucidae > Imbricaverruca > Imbricaverruca yamaguchii. The sequence goes on along the minus strand of JAOTOL010001349.1, from coordinate 520,969 downwards.
CATCGTGGCAGCGGCTTAGTCCGCCACAGCCATGATTGAACATTATTGATCCAATTGAATCCTGACTCGACAGCGGGGTCGAGACGAGATGCTCCAGTAGGTTTCCTCTAAGGGCATCCCCGGTTAATCATTGTGCTCCATTGTCTAGATGACCCGCGGGGTTCTTTGGAACGCAATCACAGCCAGATACAATGACCTCAGCTGTACGCGCTAAAACCAATGGACGCCATATGACCAACACAGGAGATGCGCCTTAAGTCCAAGTTGGAAATAATGCGTTACAATCAAAGGGGTTGAGTGAGGCTCCAACTGTTCTGCAGGCCAGTGAGTGCTTTACGTTTGGCGGAGGTTGCGCTGGGCAGCTGAGGGCGACACGTGTGATATCTATAACTGGAAAGAGTCTGCCAATTCGTCCTGCTGAGCTGTCTTTCGGTTCTGTTGTCAGTAGGCGGATACTGGTGAGGGTCAGAATTGGTGAATCTCAGGCGCAGACGAATATGGAAGGCCGCATGGTTATAGTGTTCAGATGATACAGTTATAGTCGGTTTTGAGTCAGGGGTTAAGGTGGATTCGTCATTAGCAATTTGTTAACTAGATATCTTCTGATTGGTATGTTCTCTTCACCATAGCACATATAAATCCTCTTCTTCTCCCACCTCAACATTGCCCATCATCGTATCGTTGACGTATTTAAAAAAAAAAATGAGAAACGTGGACTCTTCCCCAGGACCTCCACGGCAGGTTGGTCTAGCTGCTTCGAACCAAGGTTAACCAGACGAGCAGACGCAGGCGGAGGTACTGGGTTTTCGACTTGATTACCTGGGCTGCGCTACATGAATGTCTGGCCGTCGAAAGGTGGCTGACCTTGCACAGAAGTCGTTGGTCTCTTCACCATCCGAGTAGGGTGTTGCGCTTTGGAAAGCTCAGCGAGTTTGCCGAACTTTGCAAAGGGATCCCAAGTGTGCTGGATGCTGCATTTTGTGACGGAGAGGTGGATGGGGTGATAGCCGTTGCGGTAGATGTTCATAACATAGGCAACACAGCGTTTGGAACCTCTCGTAAAGCCAGTTTCCTGTCGCTTAGAAACGAATATCAATACCCTCCATTTCATCATCCATGAAGTACGGCATACGGCACATATCGTACCTTCACATGTCCCTGCTGGGAGGGTCAGTTGGCAGCTGGGCCAATAAGGCCAGGGCGAGCTACCGGGTGGCCGTGTCGATGCATTGACGGTACGTTAAACTTTCGGTCAAAATCATGCCATAAAACTGGAATTCATGGATCGAGTGGTGTGACCGGGGTTCACGCAACAAGCTTTGCTTAGCAATAGGACCCTGGTTCATAAAGCCACCCCAATATCAAAAGAAGCCAGTTTCCTGTCGCTAGAAAACGAATATCGATACCATCTATTTCATCCTCCATGAAGCACAGCATGCGGCATATGTTGCACCTGCACACGCCCTCATCTCCGTCTGGAGGTCCCGAACTCTGGCCAGCTTGAGTTCAGTAGCTGACCTGTATGTTTACTTTATACACGGCGCTAAGCGACGCCAAATGACGAGCAATGGTGCCAAAAGTTCAAGCCGCCACCAGAGGTGAATATAGGCAGATGAAGTATCATTGACATTGCTGCAGCTGCATGGATAACGTAGGGAAGATGAATGTATTATATTATGAATGCCTGAACCCCACGAATGTTTGTAAAGCACCTCTATAAAACCTGCGAATTTTCAGCTATCGTATGCAAAACGTACATAATCAATTATGCTCTTCTCACCTTATACTCACAGCTGCAGCCAGAGCTTTGTCTAACTGTGTATTGTTCGTGTGCTTTTGTAATACTTTTCTTGTCACAGTGTCACAGTGTTTCACAGGAATTTCGCTGGTGATGATTCATCATGGGGAGTTAGCACAATGCTTCGCAGGTGCTACTCAACCATTTAGCAGCTCGAGAGCGAACCACGTCGGGCGTTTAGCAGCTCATGGGCGAGCAATATCAACCATGTAGCAGCTTGTGGGCGACTCACGTCACTATGTAGCAGCTCGTGGGCGACCCACGTCACTATGTAGCAGCTCGTGGGCGAACCACGAGATGCTGAACCACACTTGAAAGGCTACATCTAACCACGGGTCCAAATTCTACAGGAAAGTGAACAAAACCGAGACATCAAAATCTGGTACCATGTGCTGCCTGTCCGAACATAGTTTGCAACTAGTTACTTACCTGCGCTCCCGCATAACTTCTCATGTCCACACGATTGTTGCAGGAACTGGAGCGTGGCATCACATCACCTGCTCGTGCTCAGCGACCCGCGCGGTGAACGTCGACGTCGGTGTTTTATAATGCTGACGATGTACGCATTGAGCAGATACTGGTTGCCTCTGATCGTGGCCAGCATGGGCCCGCCATCGTATGTCATCAGCACCGTCTGTCATCAGCACCGTCTGTCATCAGCACCGTCTGTCACCAGCACCGTCTGTCACCAGCACCGTCTGTCATCAGCACCGTCTGTCATCAGCACCGTCTGTCATCAGCATCGTCTGCCGCCAGCATCGTCTGTCATCAGCATCGTCTGTCATCAGCATCGTCTGTCATCAGCACCGTCTGTCATCAGCACCGTCTGTCATCGGCACTGTCTGTCATCAGCACCGTCTGTCATCAGCACCGTCTGCCGTTAGCACCGTCTGCGTCAGCACCGTCTGCCGTCAGCACTGTCTGTCACCAGGACCGTCTGTCATCAGCACCGTCTGTCATCAGCACCGTCTGTCATCAGCACCGTCTGTCATCAGCACCGTCTGGCATCAGCGCCGTCTGCGTCAGCACCGTCCGTCATCAGCACCGTCTGTCATCAGCACCGTCTGTCATCAACACCGTCTGTCATCAGCACCGTTTGTCATCAGCACCGTCTGTCATCAGCACCGTATGTCACCAGCACCGTCTGTCATCAGCACCGTCTGTCATCAGCACCGTCTTCCGTCAGCACCGTCTGTCATCAGCACCGTCTGTCATCAACACCGTCTGTCACCAGCACCGTATGTCATCAGCACCGTCTGTCATCAGCACCGTCTGTCATCAGCACCGCCTGTCATCAGCACTGTCTGCCTGGCCGAAGCTGTCGGCGTGGCTCAGAGGAGCAGCTTGTACTGTGTCTCTTGAATGCGTTCCTGCCACCGAGATAACTGTCGGTAGCACACTCGGTCGGTTTGGGTTCGGTCAGTGCGTCGGTCCAGATTGGATCAGTCGGTCCTGGTTCGGTTGGTCGGTCTAGGTTCGGCCGGTGTGGCGGTCGGTGTGCTGGTCCGGGCTCGATAGGTCAGCTGAATAGTGGTTCGTTGGTGCTGCCTCAATAATGTAACTTGGTGAATGTTGCATTCAAAACCATTTCAGCTCTGCATGCATGCTTTACGGTGCGTTACTGCATAAACACTGAAGGCGATGGCTGATGCACGGAGATCTGGCCGCGTTTTTGGCACTCGCCCTCATGAAGGCTCGTGAAGACAACGGCTTAGTCGTGTCATGGCTTGCACTTGCTCGTCTCGCTCCTACAGGCGCCTTATACTCGCGTAATCGGGTCATGGTTGCCCTCGCTCGTCTCGCTCCTACAGGCGCAGTATACTGGCTTAGTCGTGGCATGGTTTGTCCTTGCCCGTCTCGCTCCTACAGGCGCCTTATATTGGCTTAGTCGTGCTATGGCTTGCCCTCGCTCGTCTTGGCCCTACAGACGCCCTATACTGGCTTAGTTTTGGCATGGCTCGCAGCATATGCTTGGTCTGGAGTGAATTTTACCGGGCTGGGTCCTAACCAAAGGACTGAAAGATCGTGTATACTTACCGCCACTTAGCACCACTGGCAACAATAGAATAGCACCCGCTAATCACCACTGGCAGCAATATCACCTGCCAGTCACCATGGGAAGCAATGATATGTTATTATCCGCCAACCGCCGCAAGTACTATTACATTGGTATCTTCCAGCCATCGCTTGCAACGATAAATTAGCATCCGCCAGCCGCCGTTGGCAGAAGTAGATTTACCAGCACCGGCTCGCCGTCACGCGGCTTTGTTGTGTTGCCAGTGGGCTGGCTTTCATCGAACTGGACACGTCGGGATGGACCCCGTCGCATGCACAAATGCAACATCACATATATGATGGAAGGCAAATATCGATATCGTTCCGCATTTACTTCTGTATGGATGACCTCTTTGTCGTGCCACCGTGCAACTTGAGTTGCCGTGGTACATACTGCATAATCGTTGCAGGTTGGGCATGCTGTGCGAGGTGTTCCATGATCGATGAGGCTGAAGAATAGCATCATTAGACATGCAGCCTGGGCCCTTCAGATAACACGAAAGTCCACTAGTGCAGCATGCATCCATCTTGATGAATGGAAGAAGCGAATAAACAACAGCTATGCGAGGATAAACTACTCGGGTGTTTTATTCAGGTTTACTCGGGCGTTCGTCACCCAATCTGTGTCACCGGATAGTGTTTCATGGCTGGGCTACTGGTAAAAGTGCGACGGTTTAGCAGTCGGGCTGGTGGGAGAAATGTAACGGCTTAACGGCCGGGCTATTGGGCGGAATGTAACGGATTCCTTTGTAGTGTTCTAAGTCGATGGTTCCCAACCCAAACTATGCTCGTTCTAGACGTTAAAACGCCTGCAAAACAACGGCAATCGAATCGCAAAGCAGCTGGCTATTTCCCAACATGACATGCGACAATTGAGGCAAATGCGTCAGCCATCTCACAGTTACCTAACCGGATGGAAACTCCGAATTTTTTAGCTGAGGCTGACCTAAGAGGTGACCGTAACAGGCTAGCCTCTCAGCTTAGCTACGTCCCACTCTCTTTCCGTCCATCGCGATATTTAAATATGACGATCGTGACCCTGGATGCACAACCGAACTTGTCCCAAGCAAGCTTCAGTGTTCGCAGTTTCCCGGGTGGGTCTGCAGTGTTGATGAGACCAGTACCGGACAGGCACGCTGTCAGGCTCTGATCGCCTGGAGTCTGACGCGCTGCCGCCAGGCATCTGCCGCTAGATGACTTCTAAATGATTGGGATGCCAAAATGGCACCACGAGCCAGCCCATTACACCATCATTTACGTACAAAGCGGCTTATTTGCATGGAAATGAGGTTGACGCCACTGATTTGGCCATCCCGTGTTGAAAACAAATATGTTATGAGCAAGAAATATATAGAGGGATACAGCGAAGGAGAGCAAGAGAGAAACAGTGTTAGAAAGAGAGAGAAAGAGAGAGAGAGAGAGCGCGAGAGAGCAGAATGTGCATTTGTGGGTTTATATGTGTTGGTGAGTGCGTATGTGCGTGCTTGCATGTAGGAAGACTAAACGACCAAATATCGACTCGGCAAACATGTACACCCACCGCTCTGAATATATCGACATCACGAAATATCCACTGCCCAGGTGTTAATTTATGAAGCATAAAATATTCGTGGCGATAATACAAAAACCACCGTCTGACCAAACATCTCCGTATTGGCCGGGCTCCCCAGGCGCATCGGCGCTACTCGCTGACTCTACAACCGTGCATATAAATGCACTAACCATTGGAGTCATTTAACACCAGCCAGTGTGAGCGAAACGTCAACGATTCCGGCCGGTGTCAACATTAGAGCCAAAATTGGCGCTTGGATCAGGTACACCCAGGCGCGCACCCAGGATTTTTCCATGGGGGGCCCGGACCGAAAAGGGTACTTGGGCGGCTCCAAAAGGGCACTTGACCGGCTCCAAAAGGGCACTTTGTGGTCCGGGGCACACTGGAAGGTTTGTTCACCGGGTGGTGAGGGGGGCGGGGTGAGCGTGAATTTTCCATGCCGCATAGGACAGGAAAGGGCACAGGGGAATGTCATTTTTAGGCCAAAAGGGCAGTTTTGGGCCCAAACGGCACCTTTAGCACAGGCGGGGCACATAAGGCAAGTGATTTTTAGGCTACATTTGGGACATTCCGGCCAAGAGGGCACTTTTCGGTCAAAAGGACACTTTTGGCCAAAAGGGCACTTTGGTCTCATGTGGGGGGGGGGCCGGGCCCCCTGCCCCCCCTCCGGTGCGCCACTGGGTACACGGCGTGTCTTGACTTCCGCAGGTGTTAATATTGACACTTCATCTGACGCCAGTATTTGGAAGATCATCGTACTACCAGCGCCGGGATGGTGTCTCCATTTACTCAGAGCTCTCCCCTTGACAGGCGGTCCCCGTGCAAATCGACGTCACTTTGTCCTGTTCAAAGAACGGACATGCAAACCCAGAGGTACTCCGCATGCTGACGTTGGAAAATGTGCGTGCATATCAAGATTGGGCACGGATTAGCAAGTACCGCTCAAAGTCCGTTTTTGGTGTTGGATGCGCTTGCGCCAGTCGACATGGTGTTCGATCTCTTTTTGTTTGCTGAGCCACATCTCGATTTTACAGCTGAATTGCGCGCCATTCTGCATGCCCTCTATTTTATACAGGATAATATGTCTACAAAGCAGGTGATTTTCACAGAATCTTTGAGCAGTATTTGGCTTTGAAAGCCTTCAGCCAGGCAAACAGGCTTGCGCGCAGGATTATACGAGTCGCTAAACCCTTATATGGCAGGGACAAAAACATCGTCTTCTGCAGGATCCCCAGCAATGTCGGACTTACTGGAAATGGAGCTGCTGATATGGCCGCTAAGCACGCTATCAGCAATGGTCGTGACGCTCGCCTGCCTAACACTCCAATAAATTTATATCCCTCTATATTATCATACACAGTTAGAATGACAACGGGCTTGAATCCCAAAGTGTAGCAAGCTGAGGGCTCTGAAACAGGACTGTGGCAGCCTTTACTCCGGGCCCAGCGGCGGAAGGAAGTGTGCTCAGTCGATTGAGGGTAGGGCACATCTCCTCGACACATGGCTACACACTGACTGGTCGTGAACGATCGCCATGCCCACGTTGTCCTGACTTGCTTACTACGTGCCATGCTTTGGTCGGCTGCTTGCGGTTGGAACCACTGAGAATTGCCGAACGCTGACACTTCTTTGTGCATACACTACTAGGGGTCGACTCTGAGAGAGTCTGGGAACATGCTTACCTTCCTGCAGCAAGCACGCTTTGATGTCATACACTGCCGCCGTTGATAAGTGGCTACTATGTCAACATTGTAGGCTGCCTGCATTCATAGATATCGGCCCAAGATGAACCTGGTAGTTGACGCGCTACACAGCTCCAATGCATCCTCATTCGCGCCTCCATGAGACCATTTCTTGAGAAAATGACTCCATGTTATAGTCCTAACACTCGCAAGTCCGGAGGTCGGCGACAACTTCGCATGTCCGGGGGGCAGATGTCTGCCCCCTAAGATCTCTAGAACTATGCTAGCTAATGACAAACGGAAATCGGCGTTGGATAGCTGGATAGCAGGTGACGGGCTCTATCGAAAGTTTTTCGGTAATTTGTTTCGCTCAGGTCAACATTCAGGTCACTGGGTCATCATAGGTCAAATTCGACCAGATCAGGTGGGACTCAGATATTGACACATATCTCAGGAACTGTAACAGATAGAAACAAACGGCGAACGCTATTAGACATTCCTTGAAATGCGCTACCGATAATAGGCGGTGTAATTTATGGTCAGGTCAACCAAAACTCAGGTCGAGGTCATGAAGTCACGACCTCAGGTCAAGGTCATGAAGTCGCCTATGGAGGCCATTTAATGTATGTCAATCGACACGTCTTGGTGACACAAGCACAATGACGGTAATTGCAGCCTGTTAACTCAATGCAGTGCGATATAATGCTCAGAAATGTGTAGTGATCTCAGGTGACCTCAGAGACCTTGGTGAAGTCACTGAGCAAAAATGTCAGCGGTAACATTGAGCATAGCTTCCATCTACATGCCACAACCGTTGTGAGATCATTCCGACCGCAAATATGTAACCAGGAAACATTTGTATATTTTGCCATAGCCCTATAATGGGGAAGCCATGGCCGCAACCTGACCTAAGGTCAATGCTACGAAAAAAAACGATGTACATATCATGGTCCCTGATGAGATCATGACATGTTATAAATTTGAAATCAATTGCCCAATTATTGTGGAAGTTATGCCACCTAGAACTCCGAGTGTAGTTGGGTCATTTCGCCTGACCTGGTGACCTGACCTGAGATGACCCAGGATTAAAAATGTATGAGGGTATGCAGAGAAGACCAATGAACAGCTATGCGAGGTTTGGCCTTGCTAACCCGATTAGTTTGGCGCCAAATGAAGAAAAACCGGAGGCGGGGCAGATATCTGCCCCCGCCCCAGACGTGCGCGTGTTAAAATACCCATATTTGGAGTTTATTGAAGCTAATGCATCAAGATGCACCGAATCAAGATGTGCATTTCTTGTTAATTTTGTATTTCAGTGGAATGCATTGCCTTCAGTCTCCGTCTCCGTCTCCGTCTCCGTCTCCGTCTCCGTCTCCGTCTCCGTCTCCGTCTCCGTCTCCGTCTCCGTCTCCGTCTCCGTCTCCGTCTCCGTCTCCGTCTCCGTCTCCGTCTCCGTCTCCGTCCCCGTCTCCGTCCCCGTTCTCTAACTCTCCATATCTCTATATTTATATTTATATTTGTATATCTCTCCATCCCTCTATCCATATGTCTCTATCTCCCTTTCTCTCTATATCTCTATCTTTCTATCTCTATCTTTCTATCTCTCTATCTCTCTATTTCTCTATCTGTCTCTCTATTTCTCTTTTTTTCTCTACCTCTCCCTCTCGCTCTCTCTCTCTATCTCTCTCTCTATGTATATATCCCCCTCTTTCTATCTTTCTCTAACTCTCTCTAACTCCCTCTCCCTCTCTCTCTCACTTTCGTTAGCCATTGCATAAATTGAAACAATTTTTTTGTGGAGAAAGCTTTACAACGGTGCAACACACCCGAAACACAACAACTCGTTGACTAACCCGTTGACCCAAGATGACCCCACTTCAAAATTTGTAATCATCATGCCAAATTGATGTGGGAAAAGGTATGCCAAATTTGGGCGCACTGCCGCGCGCCGTTCGTCCACTATCCGCGAAAAATCTGAGGGGGGCGGTTGAAGACCCTCAGAGACGGGACGGGCTAATGTGTAAAAATAAAACCAGTTCGCCACACGATTTTCCCCTTCCAATGTTAGGTAAGCACATAGTGAGTCGTATTCCTTTCACTGTTGACTTGATTAGTCCCAAATCCAAATTAAATGCCCACTCCGAGGTTCTACTTGTAAACGGCTGACGCGACGCCCCTGGTTGCATAAATTGTGTCTGTTTTAGTTACTGCCCTCAGTGTTTGACAAAACTGGGCAGTGAAATGTGTGTCGGCTTCTGTGCAGCCCTATAATTAGATCTACCGCCATACCACGGTGACAATGGATGCCGCCACGCCATGGAACGTACCGGTCCTTCCATCCGAAAGCCCATCCGCACACTGGTGCATAGCTCCGGCGGGAATTTGCGCCCCAGAGATACTTGAGTTTGCCATATACCCAGCTAGCAGCTACCACCTCGGAACACTCCCCAGGAGCAGCAATCAGGAGTGCATTGTCATTGCGTCCTTTCGTCTTGCTACCCCGACTTCCTCACCCCTCACCCCCACCCCCACCGCCACCCCTGAGGAGGGGAGAGTCAAATGCCACTTACGGTCGGCGCCCGAGGAGATATTGCCCATAGAGCAGCTGGCAAGCTGTCACTCTCGCTATATCTGTGTTGGCTTTCCTGCGGATGCCACCAAGTTCCGCGGCCGTCCCGTGTCCGCCGTAAATGGACCTACCCGGGTGAAATGAGGAGGTGAAGAAGTGAAAAGTGCCGGAGCCAGGATAAGTGACCGAGACCGAGAGTTCGGCCGAGCTTGAGATCAAAATTGTGACAGAGACGAACATATGTTTAGGCCGATTTCGAGATCGAGCCAGAGAGCGGGGGCACCAGACCGGCATCGCAGTCGAAACCGAGACGGCGACACACAGACTAACAGATATATCAACTGCAATCGAGGTCGAGAGAGGGACAGAGATACCTGCAGGCCTACACTGAGATCGAGGTCGCTCTACTGACAGAGGCAGACAGATATTTTGACCGAGATCCAATTCGGATTCGGTTGACAAAAAGTTTCCCACGATGATGTTGCGATGCTATTCGGTTGAACAGCATGCAGGTTCGCATAGACGGTGACTGAAAACACGGCCGCTTGCTGCACATATCGACAGGAAAAAAATGCCCTGGTCACAGATCAACAGGAAAACAAATAATGCCGAGCTTCCCCAGCCACTAGTTGGCAGTCCGAAAACAGGTGAGAGATCCACCTGGGAGAAACAGACGTCAGAGATCCTGCAGCAACAGTGCCGGATCTCTGACGTCACTGGTTTGACAGGGCTACCCTAAAGCCTTGCGCTGGCAGATGCTATTATGGCACAACTGACAATTCGCAATGTTCCAGCCATTCAGAAGTTGCCTTGACACAAGCGCACTCATTAGCCGTGATATTGGCTGGTTATTTGGACTTAGGGGCGTATCGACTGCTTCCGTCATACAGCGACAATTTTTTAACCATGATATCTACCAAGCATTCCTCAATTAGGCTCTGTCTATGTCTTTCTGTATATTATCGTTAGCTACCTCATTATACGAGAAATGTCGCACAACATCCCATGATAGTTGAAGTGATGATGCCATACTTCAGTGTTCCAGCTGGCGAAGATTACACCACGAAATCAGTTTGTCGCACTACATCCAGTTCTAATTTGGCCTACTATCTCATACAATTCTCCATCAGAAGTGTATGTTTCCGGGACTGCGTCGGAAACGCGGGCGAACCATCTGCTGATTGCGGGCAACATTTCGCGATGAAATCGCTGCGTGTGACGTGGCATTTAGTTCAAAGTCGGCTGGCGGCGCGGCGAGCATGTGCGCGCCGGAGCTCGTCGCAGCCGGGCAAACTCGGGGGCGTACCGCACCGCACGAGCGGCTCAGCAATGCAGATTAGCCGGCAGGTAATTACTTCGTCTCACGTGGTTGAATCTTCCGCAAACACTGTCGGCCCCCGTCGGCCCCGCGGCGTATCGGTCTGATGAGCTGCATGCACCTTTGCACATCGCCGTCTGTGTATATGTCTCCACGCCGCGGGCCGGTCTACCTGTCACGTTATGCACGTGCATGCCCATTTGCTCGCTATATGTCTGTCTGCCTCACTGTCCGCCTGCATGCCATTCCGTGATCTGCTTCACGGAGAGTGCCCGGGTGACCACCGTGTGTGTGCCGCCTGCTTCATGGAACGCATGCGTGTGTCGGATGTGTTTCTGTGTTTCGCCTGCGGTGCTGACTCGGCGTGGGTCCGCTGTTTCTGTGTGTGCCGCCTGCGGTGCTGACTCGGCATGGGTCCGCTGTGTTTCTGTGTGCCGTCTGTGGTGCTGACTCGGCGTGTGTCCGCTGTGTTTCTGTGTGTGTCGCCTGCGGTGCTGACTTGGCGTGGGTCCGCTGTGTTTCTATGTGTGCCGTCTGCGGTGCTGACTCGGTGGGTCCGCTGTGTTTCTGTGTGTGTCGCCTGCGGTGCTGGCTCGGCGTGGGTCCGCTGTGTTTCTGTGTGCCGCCTGTGGTGCTGACTTGGCGTGGGTCCGCTGTGTTTCTGTGTGTGTCGCCTGCGGTGCTGACACGGCGTGGGTCCGCTGTGCTTCTGTGTGTGCCGCCTGCGGTGCTGATGAGGGTGTGTCCGCTGTGTTTCTGTGTGTGTCGCCTGTGGTGCTGACTCGGCGTGGGTCCGCTGTTTGTCTGTGTGCCGCCTGTGGTGCTGACTCGGCGTGGGTCCGCTGTGTGTCTATGTGTGCCGCCTGCGGTGCTGGCTCGGCGTGGGTCCGCTGTGTGTCTGTGTGTGTCGCCTGCGGTGCTGACTCGGCGTGGGTCCGCTGTGTTTCTGTGTGTGCCGCCTGCGGTGCTGATGAGGCGTGGGTCCGCTGTGTGTCTGTGTGTGCCGCCTGCGGTGCTGACTGGCGTGGGTCCGCTGTTTTCTGTGTGCGCCTGCGTGCTGGCGTGGGTCCGCTGTTGTCTGTGTGCCGCCTGGGTGCTGGCTCGGCGTGGGTCCGCTGTGTTTCTATGTGTGCGCCTGCGGTGCTGGCTTCCGCTGTGTGTGTCCGCTGTGTTTTGTATGTGTGTCGCCTGTGATGCTGGCTCGGCGTGGGTCCGCTGTGTTTCTGTGTGTGTCGCCTGCGGTGCTGACTCGGCGTGGGTCCGCTGTGTTTCTGTGTGTGTCGCCTGCGGTGCTGATGAGGCGTGGGTCCGCTGTGTTTCTGTGTGTGTCGCCTGCGGTGCTGACTTGGCGTGGGTCCGCTGTGTTTCTGTGTGTGTCGCCTGCGGTGCTGATGAGGCGTGTGTCCGCTGTGTTTCTGTGTGTGTCGCCTGCGGTGCTGGTTCCGTGTCGGTCCGCTGCAGGATTCTCCACGCCGGGGGGCGCCGGCCGCGCACCAGACGCAATTAAAGTTCTCAGTTCCGGCGGCGCCGCCGCATCCGGCGGTATGTTCAATCAAGGCGACAGGCCGTCCCTACAAGAGCAGAGCACACACTAGTTGGGCCTGGCGTGTAACTGGTGCGGCTCGGCGCTCAGCAGTGATGTCACTGGGGCCCAATGGCAGCCGGAAGCTACCTCTGCCTCCCACACTGTCACTAGGGCCAACGACACCTCCACTTTACACACTGCCACTAGGGGCCAACGACACCTCCACTTTACACACTGTCACTGGGGCCAACGACACCTCCACTTTACACACTGCCACTGGGGCCAACGACACCTCCACTTTACACATTATAATTTGAGGTTCGGCATGGCCAATGGCCAATAAGCAGCAGTCGGTGAGCCACTAGGCCAGTATCAGACCCCATCAGAAGCACTGAGCGAGAGGGTACAATTTGTGGTGTATGGATCTCCCCTAGCGCAACCACAAGGGTGTGTGAGGGGGGGGAACATGGTGATAGCTTGCGGGCACACATGTTGCACCATCTGCACGGGGCGCGCTGGGCCATGCGCTGTGGTCAATGCCGTGAGAAAAGCCCTCCTGGAGCGAAAAATACTAATATCTGAATGGGAGTATTGTAATAGCAGCTGCTAGAGAACATATAATGAATACGCGTAGTTATGAACGAATATAACACAGCCCAGAACATTTGTGGTGGGCTGCCTCGTGCTTTGTATTGGTTCTCATTTTATAAAGACTCGCATCGAATTGCGGAAAAGCATAGTGGCGTGGTCAATATTGCCCGTCATGTTGCATGCAGCACCACGTTGTGTGGATGTGAAAACAAGGTCTTCCATCGTCGTCCGTTGGCGAAATTACACTTTCTCAAGGACGAGGCTTATGGGAGAAGTTGTTCAGGGCGACAGCAGAAGACCCAGCAGCCGGTCAACAAACATTGGAAGGTGTTGTCGCGTGCCGGATTCCTACCGATTACATGATATTCAAATTATGCTATGTTGGAAGATTCCAAGAACTTTTGCCAAGAACTACCTCCAAGGAAAAACAAATCAGACGTTAGCACGGAACCGAATGGTGTTGCCTGCCCCCCCCCCCATCGGCGCCATTGACAGCTGAAGGGTGATGCACCCGCTTGTTTTCCAAATAACGACACCCGCACTCTCTTAGGTTTTTCATGTCTTATCGTAGTCGTCTGTAAATGTTTCTGTGAAATTCCCCATAAACCATGCGGGCATAATGTTTTGAAACTTAGAGTATCTTCTCATAATGTATGAGCATACACATCAAAAATGAATTTCTAGTCCGTCACTGTAATGCAGTTAGGGCTTATCAGAAACAAGCAACACCCTCTTTTTAATACGGCTTGCTGACGTACAACGGAACAGTCACAGCGAAACATGCGAAGAAGAATGGAGGAAAAAGATGAGAATGAATGGATATATTAAGAATCAATAATAATACAAAAATGTCCCCTGTTAGGTTCCCGGGTCCGAGGTATGCAATTTATACGCAAAATTAGATTTCAAGATCAATAAACGTAAAATGGCAACGTATGCGCGCTATAACAGCGTTCCAAGTTGCCAGTGCATACAATACAATAGTTTACGTGACATGAAGATGCAGACGGTCAGGTGATGGGAACATGAGGACGGTCAGGTGATGTGAACATGAAGACGGTCAGGTGACGGGAACATGAGGACGGTCAGGTGACGGGAATATGAGGACGGGACGGGAACATGCGGACGGTCAGGTGACGGGAACATGAGGACGGTCAGGTGATGGGAATATGAGGACGGTTAGGTGACGGTAACATGAAGACGGTCAGGTGACGGGAACATGAAGACGGTCAGGTGACGGGAACATGCGGACGGTCAGGTGACGGGAACATGCGACGGTCAGGTGACTGGAAACATGAGGACGCTCAGGTGATGGGAACATGAGGACAGTCAGGTGACGGGAACATGAAGACGGTCAAGTGATGGGAACATGAAGACGGTCAGGTGACGGGAACATGCAGACCAGACCGTTTCGGTGGTGGCTCTATCGCAGGCCTCATGGGGACAAGTTTTTAACGCTTTGGAATTGAAGATGGCTAAATTTGAGTCTCTTGAATAACTTGCACACGTGACTCCTTTCTAAGGCGAACAGGATTACGATTTTTTCGTATATGCCGAATTGTAGCATTGGAACATGTTCTCCTTCATGAAGCGTTTGCTGGCAGATCTCCACACTACTGGAGACGTTGCGCAGTACCCGACACCTCCCTGAGGGCACTACCCTATGGCCCGCTGTTGCGGGCATTAGTTAGCTGCTTCACGTTCTCAGCAGACATGAATAAGCCCATCAGCGCCAAGTGGTAGGTCCAGGGAGTCGCCTCTCCATCAACGCCCACGCTCTAATAAGTGAGGTTAACTGTCGGCTGTAAAGTTTTACTGGCGGTCGTCGAGACGGGTGTTTCACTCCGATTGGGCTGGAGGAGGGTCGTGAAGGGTGTTCTGGACGAGCGCTGAGTGACGAGGAGTTGGTCGACTTGTGGCAGCACTGCAGAGCTGGACCGCTCCTCCGTGGGCGGCAGACAAACCTGAGGCGAAATAGTTGCAAAATTTGAGGTGAAATACGACAAACATTGAGGCGTCAGAGGGAAGGATTGGCGCTGGCAACTCATGAGACGTCTTCGGGATGAAGACCCCGCTCTTCCAAAACTCGCCACGTGATGGGAGATGTCCCAGTCTCCCGAGAACTATCGACAGCGGGAAAGGCCGCTATCCACTGCCTGCCACTCGTCATGTCTTCATGAGGGCTGGCATCACAGTCATGTGCGCTTCTCCCACGGGTTTAGAAAACATCGACTTCGACACATCTCGAAGGCTGTGCGGACAGCTGTAGGTTTTATTATCGAGATTTGGTCCGAATACTTGCCGTCGTGGGTTTATGGGTCAACGTCGTGGGCTAAGCAGAGCTTGATGCGTGAACCGTGCACCCATCAACCAACCTGAAGGTTCTAGTTCAACGGACTGCTTTGACCGAGAGCTAAATGTGCCGTCGATGCAGCGACACTACTCTCGCTGCCGTGCTGCGGGGCGCGGCCCAGACTGCTTCGGGTCACTTGCTAGCTGACCTTCACAGCTAGGGGCAACTCGAGCACGTGAAGTGACTCTAACTCTGTCTTACCAGGACAGAGAAGGCCAATGGAGGCCGGTGCTCTAGCCAGTATGTTGGTTGGTGGAAAAAGTAAACTTTTCCCAGATTGTGCGTTATTTCGAATCCTAAAATGGAGAAGTACCCCGAATTAAGCCAAAATATTTGGAGGTTGGAAAAAAGGAGGAAGCTTGCGTTGCTGCCCCCTCCCCCAAGGTGACGATAGTGTGTGCGGTGTATCACGTGACGACATATATGTTTTTCGCCTGGCCTTTTCCCTTGGGCTTTTCGCTGCGGCTGTTTGCTTGACAAAGGCGCCTGAAAAAATTAACTATGGCCATGGGTGCTCCACTCCACTCCAAGGGGAATTTCACTCACAGATCAAATGTGCAAACGGGCCTTAGCTGATGTTCCCATCGACGACCTGCTTGGCGCCCCTCGATGGCGTGCTGAGCCCCCCAGTGTCGGTCTTGGCGCCCTTCGGTGGGGTGCCCCTCAGCGACATGTTGGGTGGCCCTAGCCGGCGTGCTTGGCGCCTCACGATCACGTGCTGGGCTGGCGCCCCACGGTGGCCTGCTGGTGCGCCGGCTCGCCCCTTGGCAGCATGCTGGGCGAACCAAGTCGTTCCATGGTGGCCACACTCGCACATTTTGCCAGCCTTCAGCTACAAGCGACAGCTGTCGGCCCAAATTGTGTGGTGACGTCACGTGGCACGTGACACGCGTGACAACGGTGCCGCTGATGTCTGGCCGGGTCGTTTTGGCGGCTGCCGCAGAACGGGCCGGGGTAACGTGGCCGTCGCCGGCGACATTATCCGTGCGTCTGTGTGTAAATGAGTCTCAGTGGCGGCCAACGATGCGTCTGTGTGTAAATGAGTCTCAGTGGCGGCCAACGATGCGTCTGTGTGTAAATGAGTCCCAACGGTGAGTCTGTGGGTAAATGAGTCTCAGGGTAACGGTGAGTCTCAACGGTGTGTGTGTGTGTGTAAATGAGTTTCAGTGGCGGCCAACTGTGTGTAAATGAGTTTCTCAGTGGCGGCCAACTGTGTGTACATGAGTCTCAGTGGCGGCCAACTGTGTGTAAATGAGTCTCAGTGGCGGCCAACGCGAGGAAAGTGTTTCCCCTCGCAAACGGACGGGAGCGGAACTACTGACAAACCCGTCGTGAAACGATGAGAAGCTAGCACCCAGGGCGTTGAGCGTCGATTTGGTTTATTGGTTGTTTTCCTTGCTGCGCGGACGCTTGGTATCCGGCTTAAAACTGGCTCAACTTCCTGTCCACTTCCTACCACAGGGTCACAACGCCAAACATCAGGCGTCAACTGGGGCTTGCGTAATCGGGCTGCTGGTGCTGCATCGTCACCCGCGACAGTTCAGGGCTTAGTTCGTCGCACTGGCTTGTCGCCTACACTGATAGTGCTCAAGGCAGGGACTATGCCACAGACAGCGGGGCCGGACGATGCGTGGCCGGAGTACGTCAGTAGATGCGTAGTCTTGCACCCCAGCGAAAACTCAGGCCTGCTCTCTGGTATTTGGAACGTCCTCGAATGAAAAGAGTCTTTCAGCGAAGATTTGTTGTATTCAGTTCTTGTTGTATTGTTGGTGTTAACCCGCGTTTTTTTCTGTCAAATCCTCCCACCCCGTCTCGGGGGCGGGGGCGGTTGAAGACCCCCCCACCTCTAAAATCCAAACTAAGCATCGCACGAAAACGTAAGAGGTGTCATCGGAAAGCGCTCGACGAGTAGGGTCCGGGTCAATCCTCCAAAACACTTTCCCCCCAAAAGTGACGTCACCAGGGGGGCTAGATTTTCACGACTTTTCACGACTTACATTATGTTTTGGACTCTAGGGGGTTCATTTTGGGAATATATGATAAACAAAATTTATTTGGAATGAGAAAAGGACAGCGAAATCGACCAGGGCTTTAATTTGTTTGGCCCCACAAAAATGAAAACATTTTCGAAATGTCAAAATTTTGAGTTTTCAAGTTTTCTTTAATTTTCCTTTTCCAATGGGTAGAGCAGACCGAGAAACGTTGTTGGAAGTCAACTTGCCCTAATAAACAATGCTTACTTTAGCCAGAATCCTGCATTTTATCTGCAAGTTGGCAAATACGCAAAATTTATAGGTAGTCAAAAACGAAAAAAAATGACAAATTCAACTCGTACGTTTTGTTGCATCCGTAAAGATAAGGAAACGCTGAAAGTTTCATTAAAATATCTGTACCCGTTAAAGCGTGACGACTGGTTGAACTTTTTTGGAGGTGACCTCACTTGACTTTGACTAACTCGTTTACCCTAGATGACCTGACCTAAAATTTTTGAATCAGCCCGTCAAATTGACGTGGAAAAAGGTATGCAAAATTTGGGCGCGCTACCGTGCGCCGTTCGTCCGGTATCCGCGAAAAACCTGAGGGGGCGGTTGAAGACCCCCCCCACCCCGAGACGGGACGGGTTAAGGTGATTTGTTGTATTCAGCGCCTTATGAGCTATGTGTTAGTTATGCTTCTAGTGTTAACATCAGATTATAATATGTAGGGTCTCGATATTTTCCATATTTCACATTGCACTTATTGCGTTACCGCCTTCTGCTCATTTCAACGCTCGGAATCCGCATGGCTTTTGCCACGTATTATCCTAATATACAGGGGCTGTTCTTTTATATACTTTTGAGTGGGCAAGTGCCATATCAGTGTTGGCTTTGCCACCCTTCCCACCTCAAATAGTTTTCGGAAATCAACGTCCATGCTCATATATTTCATAAGACACTACCGATGCTGAGTGGCATTGGTCCTATTCGTCAAGTGCCATGCATTGACTCGGATGTCGCTCAGTCTACAATTGGAATGGTGACCAACCCTTCCTGTTTGTCCCCAATGTCTCGTAAGTTTAACATGGAACCCTAATACTGGAGATTCCGGGGGTGGATGGCGAAATCTGGTACATCATACTACATCATAATGGACTACATCATAATTTGTAACGCGGCTAATAATGCTAATTTGCATATTCCTTATTCAATGTGAAAATGTTGGAAGATGGAACCTCCACCCACCCACGCCTGGTTTCCTGGCTTGGTGAGATATCTCCAGCGAGAGAGTCTGTAGAGGCTCTCATTCTTGCGTAACTTTACAGATAGCGCAGATGCAGCATTTCCCTCACCACTTCCCTGCCCTGTCCGCAATGGATTTGCAGTGGGCTGATATTGATGTTGCAGTGGAACTGTATGTTGATGTTGCAGTGGAACTGTATGTTGATGGATTCACGGCACCGCCGTCTTCTTTCCGAACCCAGCGCCACCAACAGACACGCCACCAGCAGACAGACGAATCGCTTCTCGCGACCTTACAATGAATGTTTTCGATGAAATTCCGAAAGCAGCCTCTGAAAATGCGTTTCCCGATATGCATCCATGAAGCCTACGCAGCTGATGCCTTTCGTATTCGCAAAGGCGGTGATCACACTGGCGTTTGTGGTTTTGCGCCGTGCGCCACGCAGCGCAGCCGCCTGCAGCTGTATGCAGCCGTGTGAAGCTGGCTGCAGCTGGCTGCAGCTGTCTGCAGCAGTATGCAGCAGTATGCAGCTCTCCACATGCGTCTGCCAGTCTCTGCACGGTGAGAGCAAAATTGATGGGGGACTGCGTTAACAGTTGCATATCAGTTTCACACTCAGGCAGCAATATTTTCCCAATTGAAGCGTAACTTCTACAGTAGGTCATTGTGTAGAGAGTTTCGCAGAAGAGTGATGGTCGGCGCGGCGCTTAAGCGTCACGCCAACAAGCACCAGAAGCCCAAGTGGCCCAAGAAGCACGACAAACAGAAGAGCAAGACGCAGGAATACTAGAGGCAAGAAGAGCAAGAAGCAATAAGACAAGAAACAAGCTTAACAGCAGGCAACCAGAGCTCCAGGGACTCTCGACGAGCAAACTTGCGACTCGAGAAGGAAATTAACTCACACCAAAGCCCCAACTTCTCTTTGTTTCTCAGCTAACCTTGACCCCCGGAGGAAACCTAACGGTGATGAGCCTACTGCTCTAGACCATTGAGGCCGAGGATGAAGCTTTCACCTCAAAGGAAGCTTTCGGGCCCATGATGGAGCTTTAACCTCAATGGAGGCGAAAGCTCCATCCTGAGCGCAACGAATCTGGCTACTTTTCAGTAAGGAGGGTCACGTTGCCGGTGGGGAGGACCTGACCTTGGCACTATGTCACTCACACCGGCGGCTAATGCTCACTCTCCACACGACGCTTATCTAGTAGGTACCTACATCGTGCCAAGGCATACCAACACACGGCAGTCCTCCTTCACTCTCGCACGAACACTACTCGCCACATCCTAACAGACCACACTTCGCAATCACTCGGCGCACCAATCACATCATCATACACGCACGGAACAGCGCCGATACATTACATTACTCACCGCAACCACATTCAACAATCAGCGTTGTTCGTTTACACTGCACCGCAGACTCAACACCAGTTGGTGCTGCATTAACCCAGAGCCGGATAAAGTCCCTCTCGCCATCATAACATCACTGCTCGCCACCACAGCAGCAGTAGACCACACCAGACGGGAGGCTAGACCCACACCCAGCGTCATGATGCTGACTCTCGACACACAACAGCTAAGCCTACCAAGTCCACGCAGACAGAGCCCACCACACTAGCCAAATCCATCCAGACCGAACCCACAATCCCCATCAATCCAATCCCGCCAGGACCTACCTCACCTAAACCCAAAACCCGCACCTGTCACCATGCAGTCCATTCACCTCCAAAGGTCGCACCGCCAGAGCCCGGCAGCCAGTCCTGTCTGACTCACTACACGCCACACCGCCACACACCGGATCCACACCCGCCCCTCCCGTCCACCCTCACGACACCATCCCTGTATAGACATGAACAACCACTAATCACGTTCGGCAATGGCTATCTTTCTCCAGTGGAATACCGGCAGTATTCTTAGCAAATCCAGAGTTTAAATCAGAAGTCCTGCACCAAAACAATTACTAGCCGCGCCGCAATAATCACATCTTCGAGGCCCAGACTCTAAACCGACAGTAGTTCAGATTACAGTAGTTAAGATTACGTTAGAGGCGCATACAAAATAAACATTTTGTATGCGCCTCTAACACAATGTGCATAGCGTCAGCGCTGAGCCAAATTCTGATTGGGTAGTGGTCGCCCAGTCCGAGGTCGTCTGAGACTGATCAGTCAACTAATGAGCTTAATCGTGGGGAGCAGCACGCTAAATCAGTGCAACTGTCCGAACCTCATGAAGTCAGGTTGTGGCAGGCTGTGGCCCCGGTGTTTAGGCACACTAAGCTGTGGTCTGAAATATACAGGTGAGCTTCGCGACCTCTAATGTCGGTCTGGTTGCCTTCCCAGGAAGGGTGGCTTGCGTTAACGTCTCCCATTATGAGGACTGGTGGAGGAGCGTGAAGCGGCAATTGGCAGCTTTTTGGCTCCTTTTGTGTGGGGGAGTTGCAGCTGCCAGTGGGATGCATGAGATGATTGTGGCTTGGCAATGGGCGATTTTAGGCTGATTGTTACACAGCCAGGGGATAATATAGCGTATTTATATATATATATATATATATATATATATATATATATATATATATATATATATATATATATATATATATATATATATACATATAAATATATATATATCTATATATATATCTATCTCTATCTCTCTCTTCCCCCCTCTCTCTCTCTCTATCTCTCTCTCTCTTCCCCCCCCCTCTCTCTCTCTCTCTCTCTCTATCTCTCTCTCTCTTGTCTTCCCCATTATCTAGTGATCCCGTACGCCATCCATTGCCTCCATCTTGTGTTTATTGTAAATGGCTGCTTGGGTTTTGGTAAGACAATTGCATTAATTGCACATTGATCTACAGGTCTACATTAATATGGGAGTAATGCATGTGAGTCGTAGTGGAGCTAAGCGGAAGAGTGGTAGAACTTGTTCTGGGCATTAAATGCACGGCCTTTAGTTTATCGCCGCCAATATACGGAAGCGCTCATTAGTTCCAAAAGAAGCGCAGTGAGGCCAGAGCACGTTGGTACCGTTTTAAGATTTATTGATACATTATTCAAACGTCTGTTAATTCCGCTGAACATTCTAGTGCCGCTTCACATTTCTCTGAAGTTGTTCTTCAAATTAAATCTTGCTTCGGGGATTGTTTTTCCAGACTATAATTTATGAGAACCTACACTTTCGTGAACCAGAAGAAATAAATTGCACCATATGGCTGCCGTTTTTCATCACAATTTTCGTGGAATGTTAAGGATGTGGCAACACAGGCAGAAGAATTACGGCGCACGTATTGCGCTACATCATGTCATCATACAGACATATGATTAGTTGTGTTGCATTGAGAGGCGTCGCAGTAATACATTAAGCGTTCATTCGATGATATTTACATGTTTGCAGCCCTTGCATCATGTGCATCATACAGAGCATATGATTAAGTTGTGTTGCATTGAGAGGCGTCGCAGTAATACGATTAAGCGTTGTCGAGCCATTCGATGATATTTACATGTTTGCAGACACGTTGCTATGGTAACCAGTGACGCAGCATACATGTGTAGGTGGGGCTGTGCACATTCGTGTCACAGTTGATCTGTTTACGTTCCGGAGGCGGGTAAGTCGCATGGAAAAACGCATCTTTTTCTCGGCTACGGAGTGGGTGGGGGACCTCCCCTTTGGGCGCACCCGGTCAGTCAAGGGCCGCTTAGGTGTTTGGACGGCGGCAGAGGGAAGGGCAGTGACGTTCTATAGACTGTTGAGCTATAGGAGCACCAATCCACTGATGGGCCTCCTGACTAGGATCCTTCTACCGATACGGATGTGCCTAGGATCTCAGTGTATCGAAATGGGTCGATATTAATTTTTTATGCTTGATGGCCACTTTACATTTTGGGGTGCGGTGAAAAGATATGCTTTCTCCTTTGTCATATATTTTCTTCAAAGCCCCTCCCCAACCCCCACCATTGGCGCCGTATGTGTAAGAGCAGCATATTTGTTTACGCATATATACTGATGTGCACATGTGCTTCATGCTCATTTACGTGAGCGTAGCGTGTAATTACGCAGATGTATATACGCATATTTTCTTACGCGCATTAGCGTTGCCATACTTTTGCGATTCGTATCCTTTATATACCTCCATTTCATGATACAAATTTATTGACGAATATGTGCGGTTGCGCATATGTACGATTCAGTGCATTTGCTGACATACCTGTGTGCCTGCGTAACATCTATCGTGCGCATTTGTGCATTTGGATAAATGTTTCATATGCGCCATCTTAAGTACGCTTGCTAATGCGCAGCTTCCACCAATACACTTGCGCATGCAACCACTTCCATTTACATACCTTTGTGCTTTGGTACATATTTACGCAGTATGAATTCGCTTGCATGAGTTTACTACATACATTGTCGTACCTCGTACGAACATTTTTTTGCTTATTTCCTTAATTTTTGCTTATCTAATGCGAAATGTGCATGGGCGCATAAGCACGCATATGCATCACAAGCTGCGCCTCCTGAGAGGACAACTGTGGACAACTAATCAAATTGGCAGTGTCACGAGACATCCTGTATTGGCAGTCGAAAACCAGGATGTGCATAACCGGCTGTCGGGAGCAATAAAGAAAAAAAAACAGGTTGATGCTATTAAAATAGAAGGCACTCGTTTTCGCAAATTGTCAAATAAATCAGGTAAAATATATATAATACATCAAGTTGATAATGTGTGAAAAAATATGTGCACATAGTCATGAAAGATACATGTGCCAGTCATGAATAAAGCTGAGAAGTATATTGAGAATGTTACAACTTGTACTCTTTGCTGTTCACAGAGCTATTTTGCATTGTTTAACCCTCGAACGAACGAAGAGTCTGTCAGCTAAGGAACCAACTTTCCTCGCTCACATTGTAGGCGAGTTGTCAGCTTTGTGCACCTAAGGACTGGGCATCGCCGTTAGATAAAGTAGTGCTTCTGTTATTGCGCAGGAACGTTTTGCGAGTTGGAAAACCACTTTTATTAACTCTCGCACGTTCGGGGGGAGATATATGCACCCACTCCCCTGCGGTTTTCTTAATTTACCGCCATACTAATTGGATTAGCAAGGCCAAACCTAGCATGACTGCTCATTAGTCTGTTCCGCACATCCTCATACATTTGACCTATGATGCCCCAGTGACCTGAATATTGACCTGAACGAAAAATGACCGAAACACTTTCGATAGAGCCTGTCACCAGCTATCCAACGCCGTTTTCCGTTTTTCGCTAGCTAGCATAGTCCTAGAGATCTTAGGGGGCAGACATCTGTTCCCCTCCCCCCCCAGGACAGGCGAAGTTTGCGCGGCCCGCCGGACGTGCGAGTGTTAAAAGTACACAGCAAGGCTTTAGTTCTCGCTGCACCTTGCCCTAATAATTTATGGCTGTAGTGGGAGCCGTGAGATGGTATTTTAAAGCCATTTGAAGTCGCTTGTTCCATCACATCACCGTGAAACTCATTTTAAAGTTCCCACAATTTGAGAACAGCAGCCTCTACCCAACGCGTCTCTATTCCGTATTCATCAGAGCATCACGAACAATTGTTTCACTATAAAGTGAGGCCTGTACACATAGCAAGGACGTTCATGTTACCAAGAATGCAAGGTTATGGCAATTGAAGAGAATGGGGGCAGTTCGTGACGTTCGTGATGATTTGGAGATGAACCGGCTACCATGAACCATCCACTGCAATTTCCAACGGAATGATGAAGACGGCTGACCTAATATCACTTACGCGAAGCAGATCACAACATCAGGACCATGTTCACGAACACCTCAACTGTATTGTAGACAGAGGCAAGGAAGAAGCAGCTTTCAATTTTCGAACTTGTTAGACGGACGGCACTCCAGTATTTGCAGTGCACGCCAATGTTTCTGAATATTTTAAATTAAACTCCCTCTTCAACAGTCGGAGACAGTGCTGTCCCATACCGGCATGGCCTGACTAAGCTAATTCCTGGGGAGTAAATACAGGCTAAGTGCAAATCACGGTAGATCTAATCGCTCGAGCTCCATTTTTAGTGAGTTTTCTGCAGGACAGAGCCCACATCGGTGTTGGAAGAAATATGGACCCGAGGGCGTCTCAAGCGTGCAGTCTAGCCAGTGACTGAAGTATGTAAATGTTGTGTGCAACGATATTTTGCTGGGATATTTGCGACTTGGTCCATTCGGTAAGATGTATTTTTCCGATTGACTTTCACGGATATGTAGCACAAGCACTGGAGATAATTACGATAAAATTTCAAAATACGTGATTTTGTATTGAGCTCGATCCATGAAATTCAACCCGAATGGTAAAGGGGCCGTATTAGTTCCATTCATCCGTCTATTGCGCTGGTCATCCCCCCGGAAAATGTCATTCGAAACGGTATGGCGTAAGAGGTTAATATCGCCTAGGCATCGGATATCATTCGTCTAAATCACGAGTGAAAGTTGAAATCTGATCGCTATCTAAACCTATGCTGCAGAATTTGTGGACCCTACGCACATCAGCACACATATCCATGGTCTGTGAACGCTACGCACATCAGCATACATCTGCATGGTCTGTGTATGTTACGAACATCAGCATACATCTGTATGGTCTGTGGACGTTACGCACATCAGCACATATCTGCATTGTCTGTGGACGTTACGCACATCAGCACACATATGCATGGTCTGTGGACGTTACGAACATCAGCACACATATGTACGGTATATGGACGTTACGCACATCAGCACACAACTACATGCTAATAATCCGTTTGATGCCCGAAACATGATGAAAATTGGGAACTCATTTCAAGTCGAGCGAGGTTAGATGAAGGCCAGCAGTTCACAGAAATGAACACCTTGAGCAAGTTGATCTCATTTCCCCAAGGTGGCCTTGACACACAATTTTGTTCGCCTAAAGGTCTTTAATTCGTTTCTCCTGTCAATCACACGGTGAGATACGCTGGCTAAACCTTTAAGTTTAGCAATGTTTCCTTCCACTGCGTTTATAAGCGTAGTCATGGCTGGAGGGTTAACCGCAAAAGAAGGCATTCCCTATCCAATCAGTTGTCGTTTAGGCACGTCTGGTTGGCATATAATTGGATTCATACGAAGCGAACACGTGGCCTCAATACAAAAAAATATCAGGATTAGGATGGTGATTGGATCTCAGTGACTGGATCTCATTAACCGGGTCCCGGTGACCGGGTCCCGGTGACCGGGTCCCGGTGACCGGGTCCCGGTGACTGGGTCCCGGTGACCGGGTCCCGGTGACCGGGTCCCGGTGACCGGGTCCCGGTGACCGGGTCCCGGTGACCGGGTCCCGGTGACTGGGTCCCGGTGACTGGGTCCCGGTGACTGGGTCCCGGTGACTGGGTCCCGGTGACTGGGCCCCGGTGACTGGGTCCCAGTAGCTGAGTGCACGTGGCTTGTCTCAGTGACACACGGCTGACCGGACAGCTGGCAATGCAGCCGCACATTACACGTTGTGACTACGCCGTCCAATACTGAACGGATCAGCCTGATCAATAGTCATCAGACCCTTGGTGCACTCTCGGTGTGGCAGGCACGACAAGCCCTGAAGTGGCTGTCCTGTAGCCAGTCGACGTCCGCTCCCACAGACGTCCGTCCAGTAGCCAGTCGACGTCCGCTCCCACAGACGTCCGTCCTGTATCGAGTCGACGTCCGCTCCCACAGACCTCCGTCCTGTAGTCAGTCGACGTCCGCTCCCAGACACGTCCGTCCTGTATCGAGTCGACGTCCGCTCCCACAGACGTCCGTACAGTAGCCAGTCGACGTCCGCTCCCACAGACCTCCCCCACACGTCCGTCCTGTAGCCAGTCGACGTCCGCTCCCACAAACCTCTCCCACACGTCCGTCCTGTAGCGAGTGTCGACGTCCGCTCCTACAGACGCCTGCATGCACAGCAAGGTAGCACCCATTACGCTACAGCTGCAACAGAAGCAGGTGAGGCAGAGTTTAATCGTCTGTCAGTTTTCTGAATTTGTGCACAGAGCCGGTCGTTCCACTGCATTTCTCCCTATCACATCGAATGGTGCTGTTGAGCACCTTCAACAGTTGCAAACTTCTTAAACTTAGAAAGAGCAAGCAAGTGAACTGCATGCAGTGCATGTTATCCTTTGCCGTTCCAGGTGGGGAGGGGTATGCTTTTGGTTGACATCCCTCCCACGCTATTTCGCATCTATAAACAGTATAGAACTGCACACACGAACATGTTGGAAGCCACAGGAAAAATGCATTGGTACTCAGCCAGCCTGGGGGCGCGGTCCAGGTTCTTATTTCCCAGACATATTTTCAGATTGGATAGGAAAAGCCACGACTTGACATTAGCCGGGTGCCAAACCAAGTAGTCCTGGACCCCGACACCGCGATATTTCCAGCCGTGTTGTGAACCTATCAGCGCAGGTTAAGTGTACAAACTTAGCGAGCTCTGCGTCGACGGCACGAACCAGCCCACGCGCAAGCTATATTTTAAATGAAGCGGCAAATGTAGACATTGTTGATGTGACTACACAACACTTGCAAAATCAACATTGGCTTTTCAACATTTGGCTTAGTGTCCACAACTGCCTCCACGCTGATGGAATGTCATGCGATGCTTTTGTGAAGCATGCATCTCATAAAATCGCAGTTCGAACCACCGAACAAGTATCCTTAAAATACGTTGCATGTCCACCACTCAACATCGATAGTTTCTTTTATAAAGCATCGATAGTTTCTTGGATATCATCGGATCAGTATGTAACAATGTATCGTCCGAATTCCACTAACGTCAAACCAGATAGAATCTTTCGGACGGGCCATGGATTATCGAAGAACGTTGCCGTCCGAATGACCTCCAACTTACGCTAGCTTTTGGAATAAGAATCGTGCTGAGTTTGCTAGAGTCATCACATTACACACACACTGGAGTTGATGTTTTATCGCGGATGGCGACTGCACGTCTGGGCCCCTCTACTGATCGGGAAATTTTGAAGAGGCGTGCACTGCGACATCCTAAAGAGCCGCCAGTTTTTCCAAAAAGAAGTAATTCGTGACCATTTCGTTGGTGAAGCGCACCCCAAACTTTATGAATGGTTCTTTTCGGTGGCAAAAATATATGTGTGCTGTTGGGCCTTACGAAAGAAGCACCAGCTTCCGATCAAGGAGCGTTTTTTCCGATCCGGAGATCCATGTTTGCAGTGGCCCACTGAACCAACCAGTATTCCACAATCAATCAATAAATGGAAGAGAATCAATAGGCATTCTAATCACTAGCTGAGCAAAGGCCGAACCAGAAATTTCATGGGGAGGAGAAGTCCCCGGTGAGACGCTTTGGGCTGAAAATTCGCCGAGAGGGAGGTGCGGATGCATTCGATATTAAGTACTCGATTCTCGATATCGTTCTCGATGCTATCAAGTGCGGATGCACTCGATACTAAAAGCAATGACGAAGCCAAGAAGGGTGTTGAAGGCGGTCGCCCTAGGGTTTCCACGGGCCCTAGCGCGGCCCTTCTGGTCGCATCATAAGCTCGTATGCAACGATCTACGAGGTCGTCATGGAGGAGAAAAAGGCGAACAACAGTTTGTACGGCCACCAAGGCTGTTGTTTGGCCCTAAGAACATCTGCAAGCCTTACGTAATCATGTTCGGGACCGCCATGGCAGAGATGAAAGAACAACACTTGTATGGCCACCGAAGCTGTTGTCTAACCCTTAAAATGTATCCGGGCCCATACGAACGTTTGCATGCCCTATGAACGCCTACGGGTTCAGCCGATCGTCTACGGCATCCTTCGAACGTCCACGAGCCCCTATGAACTTCTGCGGCCCTTATGAACGTCTACGGGTTCAGATGATCGTCTATGCATCCTTCGAACGTCCACGATCCCCTATGAACTTCTACGGCCCTTACGAACGTCTATCGACGCTTAACACGCGCCCTGGAGGGCCTCGGAAAATTACGCGCACTGGAGAGGGCGGATTCCACCCCCAGAAGATCTTGGCTCATACTGAGGCTAGATCAACAAAATTCGCAGGGTAGATTGGTACGATAGTGATCTCTGTTGTGTGCAAATTTCATGACCTTAGATCAATATCTTCAAGGTCAAATGAGGTAAAAATAACAAAATGTTCTGGTTTTGCGTGGCTTGGCTAGCCATTGTTATGGATCGCTGTGATTGTGTTTAAATGCTCCAAAATTAGCATTAATGATGTGTTGGACATTACTAATGATGCAATACAGATGCCAGATCCACCATTTGACCTGAGATCACCTATTTAGGAACACTTTATTAGGTCATTACCTGCTCCAGTTACCGGAACCGGACAGCCCAGCCGACTGCTTGGGCGGCTCAGCACAATCGGCTTCGCAAAAAAAAGGAGTGAAATACATTAATAACGTATGGAAATGCTTGGGCACACAATGACAAACATTAAATTTCGGGATGTATAGGAAGTAACATGCAAAGTGACATCAATCGCATGACAGTCATTTACATTTATAGCAACATTCCAGTTGACCAAGTTTGGTTCCATTAGCCTGTCATGAACTTGACCTGACTTGACCTCGGCGACCTAACATTACTTTTAAATTATATAGCATAACAATATGCATCAAAGAAGTCGCTAGTGTTGTCAAGAACACTTCCCTTTTGCCAATAAACGGGAAGCGCATCAGCGCCAATTTTTGTGGTCTGGAGGTGCAAACTGATTTTACTTTAACGGCCCCTACCTTGAAAAAAATGTCGGCCGATTTTCACTTTTCTTACTTCAAACAATGCGCCGGTCATTTCGAAGCAGGTACGTAAAAAATGGTGTATATTGGCCGGTACAATATGGAGTTATGTACGAAAAATGGTAGGGGTGGGCTGATTTCGCCAACCCCCTCCAGGGCGTGTGTTAACACGCGCCCTGGAGGGGTGGCGAAATCCGCCCACCCCTCCGGTTTTTCGTAGGTAACTTCAGATTTTACCAGCCGATATACGCCATTGTTCGCATACCTGATTAGAAATTACAGACGCATTGTTTAAAATCAGAAAAACGAAAATAAACCGAAATTATGTTTCGAGTTAGACGTCGTTAAATGAAAACAAATATCAGCGCCAAACCACAAATATCGGTGCTGATGCGCTTCCCGTATATTGGCAAATAGGAAGTGTTCTCGGTAACACTAGCGACTTGTTTGATGAATATTGTTATGCTATATTGCTTCAAAGTCATGTCAGGTCACCGAGGTCAAGTCAGGTCAAGTTCATGACAGGCTAATGGAACCAAACTTGGTCAACTGGAATGTTGTCATAAATAAAAATGACTATCATGCGATTGATGCCACTTTGCATCTTACTCCTCACGCATCCGGAAATCTACTGTTTGTCATTGTGTGCCTCAGCGTTTCCAAACTTTATCATGTATTTCACTCCTTTCTTTGGAAAGCCGATTGTGCCGAGCCGCCCAACGGAGCAGTCAGGTGGGCAGCCCGGCTCCGGTAACTGGAGCAGGTAATGACCTGATAAAGTGTTCATATGTAGGTGGCCTGAGGTCAAATGGCGGATCTGGTATCTGTATTGCATCGTTAGTAATGTCCAAAACATCATTAATGCCAATTTTGGAGCATTTAAACACAATCACAAGGATCCATAACAATGACAAGCCAAGCCACGCAAAACCATATTTTTTTACTATTTTGATATGATTTGACATTGAAGATATTAACCTGTCGTGAAATTTGCACACAATAGAGTTCCCTACCGTACAAACCAACCATATAAATTTCGTTACTCTAGCCTTAAATGGAGCCGAGTTCTTAGGGGGCGGAATCCCACCTCCACGTCCAGTGCGCGTAATTTTCAGAGGCCCTTCAGGGCACGTGTTAAGAAGGATACGGACCCTTACGAATGTCTGCGGTGATTTTTTTTAACATCTAGGGGCCCTAGGAGATCTACAGTCTCTTGCGAGTGTCTATGGGCTTCTATGACGCATACGAGCTCCTACGATCGTTTGCAGGCCCTTACGAACGTGTACGGTCCTTTGCGAATGCGTACAAGCCCTTATTGTCTAGGTATTTTGTATTTTTAGGAAGGGCGTCTTCCCCGGTGAGATAAGTGTCGTCCTTCATGGGGTACATTCCCTCAGTGCCCCTAACTCTAATATCCCCGCTCTAATTCAGGCTACCAGTCCACGGTTTGTCGTGATTATCTCCCATTGACGTCAATCTGGCAGTATTTGACGCAGCTACTTTTTTGTTTTCTCTTTACATATCAAGGTTGCCATTTTTCAATTTTCACTTCAGCAAGATTATTAGTAGGGCTTGGCTGGGTTAGCCGGCACCAATATTTTATTAATTGGTGCCTTGCTGCTTTAGTATATATATTTTTTTCGGTTCATTCTGCAGTCCTATACGCAATCATCTTGAAAAATGGTCTCCAGCTCACTTTCTCGGATATTGACGCGAGGATTGCTGCACAGAAAGGTCATTACCCATCACAGCTTAAGTCAACGTTAGGCTACAGGTGACCTATGTTAATCTGCCTAGCCCATCGTTAAATGTGTACTTCATATCCAATATGGCGTTTCAGGAATAAATTACGCATGCATTTCTGAAGGTGTTGAAATAATGAGGCATGCATGGAATTGTTCAAGGGCTAGATAAAGTCAATTTGAATGATGCTCTTTTATTTTGATTCAGAGTACCACATCAGGGTCATCAATTCAGGTTGGACATGTTGATATTATTGCAGTTAGAAAAAACACAAGATAAGTTGCACCCATTTTACCTTCATAAAGTGGAGGGGTTATGGTTGGTTAGGCTAGGTTGGGCTTTTGTTGTAGCATATATTTTCTAATTTGAATTTTTTAAAGCAATGCCAATTTTATTTTCTTTAAAAACTGGTCAGGCCAGGCTGTTTGGGTAGGTTTAAAAACAAAATTTAAACTTTCAGAAACAACCTAAAAACATACAATTAAGAAAGAAGTTCTTTTCTTGCATGGAAGACTGCTAGGTTATGTAACTTTTTTCTTTATTTTGGACATCACTTTTGATGCTACATTACCTAACTTCAATCCCATTTTTCTAAGTTATTTGCATGCATTTGCAGAGGAAATTAGTGGTCACATGTTCAGCACATTCATAAACATTGCATTTGGGAAGAAATGAAAATAAAGAAAATGGCCCACATCATCATATTTCTTCTTTTTAAATCAAGGAGTAAGAAAGTTAAGTGTCAACAGGTCAAATGGTGGCTGATTAATTGGATGGTTGGCATGCTGATATTGAGGAGTCTTCCATTAGATGCATTATCAAATAATGTTGGCAAATTTGCAATATATTGCAGTTGAAGGTATGCTGTTTTTCAACTTTGAAATTTAAATTCTTATGAGCATGATTAGGGATGATAAAACCAATCATTTTGTCAGCAAATGTTTCCTTTTCAGTTGGCAAATCTACCCCATTACAATATTTATTGTTCAAATATAGCTCAGAGTGTATTTTTATCTATATCTGGTGTGTCACAGTCAGTGATAAATTATTCATGAAAAAAGGTGCAATATACCACTCTCTGAATACCCATTGACATCCTTCTTCAAGAAGTATGAACATCCTGCTCCATGATGCATGCTTATGAAGTATCATGCACATGCTCTTGATAAGGGATGCTGGTGCACAAATATTTTGCAATGCAATTTCAGGTAGAGGGACTGCCTATGATGTGATATGGTGTACAATTCCAGTTTCTAGCATATACATTTTTCTCCCTATCCTGAATATTGCTCTTCCTAAATCATGAAAGGCAAACAAATGATAGAGGTACATAGGGATCCATTCAGGTCCATCTATTGGATCAAAATTTAGTCTAAAGGACATCAAAAGCATTTTAAATAACACTAATTACATGACAAATTTTGGCATCCCACTTTGCTCATTTTGACATCTCACATCTAAAGAAAATCATTATTTTAATGCTGGTCACAGACATGATTAGAACAGATTCAATGCTTCTTGAAATAGATTCAGCATGCTTTCACCAAAAAAATTGAACGTTTCTGACTTGATTGCCCATTCATTCCTGACATTCGTTTCTTCTGCAAATGGTTACTTTTCAGTTGGCAGACAAAATAGTGCCAAAGGGTGCTTTGAATTGTTTAATATAGCATACAAACTATGTTATGTTGATGCAAATGCTAAGAAAGGTACCAACCCAACTTACCTTACCCTAACCATATAAATCATTGTTTTCAAAATTTAAAAAATAAATGATACCAATATTTTTCTAAAATTTTATCTTTAACCTAATCTAATTTGGCCTGACCTGACCTGCTTTTGAAAAGGAGAAATATGTTCCCAAAATTACTTGTAATGCTTTCAAAAAGAAAATTATCCTAACGTAGCATGACCAATACCAACCCTTTGCTTCATGGAGTTAAATGTGTGTAAAACTCATGTTGAACATATTTAAACACAATACTATCAGGTTTGATAAGGTAACATTAAGTTCTTTGATACTTGAAACAACCATAGACCAAATTATGAATTTGTATTAATTATTCTGACATAGGTGGTTAGTCTAGCTTAAGTTATGCCACCTTTTTTAATTTTTCTATGCCATTGTACCCAACTGAAAGCCCATCTGTTGTTCTTTTCTCACCCAACTGAAAAGTAAGCATTTGCAGAGGAATTCAGTGGTCACATGCTATCCATCTTCATATGCATTGGTGGAAAAATATATTCCAATTAAAACATTCCTTGGAGCATAACTTCACTGCCTAACCTAAAATAATGTGGCCTACCCTAAGCTAACCTAGCCTAGCATTTCTCTGCTTTTTTGGACATAGCCAAACCTGACACCCCTTGTTCATGGAAGCATATTTGTTTTAATTTAAATTTTAGGTATGTCATTTCAACATACTAGGGAACCAGGATGGCAGCTGTTTGTGTTGTGCAGCTGCCAATTCCAGGACAAATGTACACAAGGACAAATGTATGTATGACATATGTATGTTGGCAAATGTGTGTAAGCACATATGTATTTATGGCAATTGTATGTAAACAAAGATGTACTTATGGCAATTGTATGTAAGCACAGATGTACATATGCTGAATGTATGTAGTTGCAACTGTATGTATGGCAAATATATGTAAGTGCAAATATATATAAACACAAAAGTATGTATGTATAAATGTAAGTATGTGCACATGTATGTGTGTGCAATTTTATGTATGTGCAAATGTACTTCCACTTATGGATATATACCCTAGGGTTTACATACATTTGGTGAGGTACATATGCCATATGTACATCTGCAGTGACCAGACAAAGGTGTGTGCGCAAATGTATGTGAGTGGATATATATATATATATATATATATATATATATGTGCAGATGTATGTATGTATGACATGCATTTAAGTACAAATGTGCATACCACAAATGTACATATGTGCAAAAGTGTATGTGTACAAATGTATTTAAGCACAAAAGTATGTGAGTACAGATATATGAAACCACAAAAATATGTACTCTCAAATGTACATGTGCACAAATGGATAGTTACATATTCACAAAGGTATATATGCACATATGAATGTAAGTGCAAATGTAGGTGTGCACAAGTATATGCAAGCATAAATGTATGTGAGAGCAAAAGTTTGTCAGCACAAATGTACATAAGCACAAAAGTATGTAAGCACAAATGTATGTAAGCACAGCAATACCTAAATGCAAATGAATGCAAGAGCAAATGCATGTATGAGCCAATGTATGTACATGTATGCATATTCCATATGTACATTTACTCATATGTACATTTGCACATGTATACATTTGTGCATATGTACATTTGTACATATGTACATTTGCACATATGTACATTTGCACATATGTACATTTCCTCATATGTACATTTGCACATGTACATTTGCCATACATAAGTTTGCACATCAGTAAATTTAACATACCTACATCTGCATTTATGTACAATTGCCACATGCACATTTGCCCATACATCTTACACTTGCACTTACATACCTTTGTGATTGCATACATTTGTACTTACATGTGTGATTACTCACATTTATGTTTACACACATTTGTGCTTTCATACATTTGGGCATATGTACATGTGTGCTTACATACACTTGCACATACATATTTTTTTGCATGCATACATTTGTGCTTACATACATTTGTGTGTACATACATCTGTGCTTGCATACATTTGCACATGCATACTTTCTCGCATACATATTTTCTCGCATACATACTTTTTCACATGCATACTTTTTTGCATACATACTTTTTCCAATATGTGCATTTGCCATACATACATCTGTGCTTATGTACATTAGCTAAGTGTATATCTGTGGTTATGTACAATTGCCATACATACATCTGGGCTTACGTACATTTGCTTTGCGTACATTCGTCCAGTTACGGCAATTGCCTGGTGTGACGCCTCTGAGCTGCCTGGTGTGTCACCTTAGCCTACTGGAGTACCGGAGTGGCAGCTATTTGTTGTGTTGCGCAGCTTTCTGGTGCAATACCTCTGGGCTGTTCTGTGCGCCATCTCAACCTACTGGAGTACCAGAGCAAGCAGCTGCTGCATAAACATGGCGTCACTGTTCAGAAGTTCAGGATGGCGGAGTCAGCTGAACAAGCCAGGGAAGCCATCAAGACATTCAGTAAGTGGGTTGGCTGATGTATTGGTATCAATTGGAATGGGAGGCTTTAGGTCAGTTCTCTATGCAATGTTATGGTCATAAT
The DNA here is from genome assembly GCA_034440575.1 of Imbricaverruca yamaguchii. Classification (NCBI taxonomy): domain Eukaryota; kingdom Metazoa; phylum Arthropoda; class Thecostraca; family Neoverrucidae; genus Imbricaverruca; species Imbricaverruca yamaguchii. The sequence continues at coordinate 485,552 of JAOTOL010001349.1, read as the reverse complement.
ATTACATTGCTCGTATTTTTTCAACACGGGAGTTGCAGGACATTTGTTCCCCTTTGATGATAAACATGGTTTTGTAGTTCTGAAAATGTATTATTTGTTTTACACTCCCTAGCTGTTATGCAGAAACAATATGTACTAGTTGATAACAATAACTTCCTGTGAGAAGACGGCTGGCTGGGACATTGAGACACATTACTCTTGATGAACGACACGGTAATTTATGGTACTCCAAAGGGCAAGTGAAGATAAATTATGGCGACTGAAAGGTGAGACAGATCAAATTGGTATCGTCATTTATCCAGTCAAGTTTGAATTTGTGACCGAGAATAGGGGAGAGGATGGCAGCTTTATGGTAGCTTTAACCACAACAGAACAAGGTTAAGACAGTCTTTCTTCACCAACAGGGTAGTAGAACACTGGAACCAGCTGCCAGAAACCATTGTAAGTAGCAGCACATTGAACGTGTTTAAAAACAACATAGACAATCATTAGAAGAATAGAGGGCTTGCTTTTCAGTATTACAGGGAGGGCTGATCGACGGATTTGGTGGGCAACTGGTTGAGTGTACAGAGTGCAACCAAGAAGGGCCCTTGTGGCTCATAGTTGCACTAATCTTGTATGTCTTTGTGTCTTTATGTTAATTGCCAAAGTGAGATAATAATCAAGAGGATGCCCTCCGGCCGGCACGTGCAGATTCGAGCGGTGTGCTGCGGCGAACTCGCGTATGAACTCTGCTGGCGGCTGGCTAGCGATTATGAAAACAACAGCTGAAGTAGCGAACGAGGCTGAAATGAAAATGAAGTTTAATGCGTACATTTTCGAAACCACTTAATATAACGTCCCTGCCACGCTCCCGACGACGGCCATTGTGCAGTGCACCAGCGAGGCGATTCACAGGCACTGCACTCGGCACCGAACAACATGCACTCAGTGTACAAGCGTCCAAAGGAAACAACCTGAACGCACTCCTGTTTTATACTTTTGACGTGCCGGACGCGCATAAAATGGCAATCGTGACTCGATGTGTAATGACTTCCCGACACGCGAATGCGGGCGTACGGCGCGTCCAAAACACGCCTAGGTGATCGGAGTGTCAGCTTCTCTTGTCGCACCAGTAGCAGACACAGATTGCGTTGAATGGTATGCGAATGTTTCCGCGCCACTGGACGCACGGTTCGCGGGTCGCTAATTTAAGAAGACAAGTCCAGTCTAGCTGGAATTCACCGCCAGAACGCCGTATGCATATTGCTGTCATCACTTCTGTATGTCACATTGGTAAACCGGTGGCGCGTGTGTGTATTGGTTAACGGGAAAAGGCGCATATTTTCGTAGATAGCTATGATTTCTCACTGTGAAGAAGTGCACTTTTATGCTAGGATGAGAGGTGAATAAGCGCAGCTCGATTCTGACCCTCTGCATCCAAATATGTTGCTGTGAGACGATGCTGAATTCGTCGTTGGATCTTATTTCAATCTTGTCTTTTTTTCGATCTAGATCTTTTAATTTTGCTATTGTGGGAAACAACAGCGTCCTGATGCCGTTGCTGTGTTGAAATCGTCCGTTGGACACTGACAATAATGCAGATCGAAGCGCTCTTAACTCAAATAACTCTACATACAGACCGTGACGAGTACACTGCTGACACCCCTGTAGAGGACAACAGCGGGCCTGTGGTACTGGTCGTGCTTGGGCCGCTGAAAATGCCAACCTCTTCGTTGACGTGCCCGCAGCGCCTGCCGAGTACGTGGTGAAGGCCCAGGTGCTGGCCGGCGGCCGGGGCAAGGGCTCCTTCGACAATGGCTTCAAGGGCGGCGTGCACCTCACTAAACAGTAGGTGCTGGGGTGGAGTGGCCGAATGGTTAAGGTGTTCAGCTCTGGATGGCAAGGTCCCGGGTTCAACACTCACACCACTCGGGACATTTCCCAATCCCGTGGCCCACCGGCGAAGCAGTGTGGGTGGTGCGATTAGCCGCTAGCGTGCATAAAGTGCCACCCGAGAAACAAGCAGTGAGGGTTGAGGTCATTACTATAGGAATGCAGTCATGCTATGTACGAACAACGTATATCTCAATGCCGGCTATTGTCCGGAGGATTCATTCATCTGGCATTTAGCGAACAATCCGATGGTTCCTGACGACGACTGGGCTACATCTGTTCCATAGGCTGCCAAGGTAGCCATGTTGCTAAGCGTGTTCCATGTGCCGCGTCGGTCGGTTGTTCGTCTGCTCACAAGTGGTGTATGCACTCTGGGACAGTGCACTTGATTTGTTCACGTATGAACGTGAAATGTTCCGCTGTTCGCGTGCCCTCGATGGTGAATTGCACCCCTGGTTTATTTTATTTTAGTCTAGTATCGTCTGTCTGAATTTAGCATCAGAGGACTAGGGCCGAATTCGCCACTTAACCAGCTGGGGGAACTTGACTGGTGCTGACCGTCAACGGGGCAGGTGATCACCAGCGTCCACGTCCAGCGCCACGTCACCGCCAGCGCCGGGACCCTGACCCTGACCCTGACCCTGACCTGGTTACCAATAGTCAGGCTCCGAATGAACTTGATGTGGACCTGACCTGACCTGACCTTATGTATCTGGGGTCTGTGTGATTTCAAAGTCTTGAAAGTATGAATCCTGATGTCCTGGATGGTCGGGCACGGGCTGACGCCCACCCGACGTGGACTTGACCTGACCTGATCTAGCTGTGATCTGTGGGGTTTCTGAAGTCTTGAAGCCTGAACTCCAGCATCTTGGATGGTTTGGGATGGACTGACGTTGACCTGGCCTGGCCTGATCTGATTTGGCCTGACCTGACCTGACCAGACCGGGGTCGGCAGGGGTTCTGAAGTTCCGACGCTGGTCGCGTCGATGGCCGGGTACGGATGGTGTTGACCTGGCCTGACCTGCCCTGACCTGACTTGACCAGACTGGGGTCGACAGGGGTTCTCAAGTACCGACGCTGGTCGCATCGATGGCCGGCCACCGCCTCACCACTAAGCAGACGCCGCCGGCCGGCATCATGGTACGCAAGGTGATGGTGGCAGAGTCGGTGGACATCCTGCGCGAAACCTACCTCTGCATCCTCATGGACAGGTGAGCGCGTCGTGTACATCTACCACATCCGCAGACAGGTGAGAGACCCGATTGGAAGGTGCAGCGCCTCACGGACCGATTAATCACGACTGCATTACAGCACACACATTACTGTTTCATTCAGTTGACGCGAGGTTATAATAGTCACGAGTTCATTGTAGATTACCTCAATAAAGAGTCTGTGCCTGTGTCTGTGTCACACACGTCACTGCATTACTGCCTGAGCACTGCTGCATTTCTGTTCAAGATGTACTGCATTAATGCCTAAGATTTACTGTATTACTGCCTAAGCATTACTGCATTACAGCTCAAGCTTTACTGCATGTCACGCCTAAGCATCACTGGGCACTGCCTGAGCATTACTGCATTACTCCCTAAGCATGACTGAAGTAAAACATATCACATAGGGTACATTTATCCCCAAAATACTCTTCTTAGTCTTCGAGTTGAATTCAGGTTCAGTTTCCAGTTTTCATCCACGCGATTACCCAGGCCATCGCCATTATCAGGAACAGGCGCTCTTGTGTTGCTTATATATATATATATATATATATATATATACATATATATATATATATATATATATATATATATATATATATATATATATATATATATATATATTAGACCCCACACATCCATCATACAAATCTCTGCTTATGCTCCACTAACTGGGACATTCGTACTTCGCTACCATTCAGCGCACCTTAGGAAGGCTAGTTTTAGTCTCGTAATGCACAGTTCAGTAGGGTTATCTCACTCCGGTGAAACAAAATGAGGAAAACGAGCATTAATATGATGGAAGTGATAGTGACCCTGCACGTATCCCTGAGCGTTGTCCCTCGGGAGTACGTTGGCCGAAGGGCAGCCTCCGCCGCCGCGTCGCGAGTGGTGTGTCGTGCTATCTCACGCTTCTCTCCGTGGATGAAGACCTGGTGATCCGAGCAAACAAAGTCATAAAATAAATATAACTTTAAAATTAGAGTAGCGTGGAGGAATGAGAGTGAATTGAAGAAGATTCTGCTTTGGTGGGCTGTATCTCCTGTTAGTGCCTGGCTAGCAGATGTGGTCTGAAGGGCCGGTAAGTGGTGAACAATGTCTACAGGAACTACACCATCATAAATGTTTACAATCTAGTTCGCAACCTGTGCTCTCGCGATACTTATGCCGAGCAACCAAACGAAACTAAATATGTATATATATATATATATATATATATATATATATATATATATATATATATATATATATATATATATATATAGTATTTATGGAGCAAATTGTTTAATGGATTCATAGTTAACACGACAGCATATTCGACGTCTGTAACCTTCCTCTGGGTGTCAACCTATGTTCGGATCTTCCTTCGTTTATATGCTGCATATATGTTCATTCGGAACCTGCAGCAGATATTTGTACAATAAAGGTTGTAAGTTTTCCCAGAGAAATTAAGGTAATGTTTCCGACAGATCAGTCCGGTTTGCAGCATTTCCTTTTGCGCGAAGCCTCAGCAGTGTTTTGTTCAGTGATGAATGCTCCGGATTACTGCAGTCGCTATCTGAGATGTCTCAAAAGAAGTGTCCATTTAGCGTGTATCTCTATGAACATCTTCACGTCTCTTGTGTCGATCATTGAAGCGTGAGGCTGACCGAGATGATAGTATTGTAGTGTTGCGATTATGAACATTATGAGACAATTGCGCTGCTGCCGTCCCTGGATACGTGGGAGATCCTTACGTCGGCTCCCGGGAGGGAACTTCCTCATCTGCAGAGGGCAATCGGTGAATATCCCGACCAGAAGACATTTTTACGCGCACGTCCCGCGCTTAAAATTACGACGGCTCACCAGATATGCATTGTGTCATGCATGTCTGGTTTCATCGTTCCCATGAACGAGACGGCACGTCATTACTTATCAAGTCCAACTTCAGTTGTGTTGACGAGTTTGCTGATCAGAGGAGAGCGTGCGATCAGGCGCCGGCCACCATCGGCTGCGATCTGGCAACTGGTGATCGTCAGTCGATACTGGAGGACGGGATGATCATCAGCTGTCAGCAGACATGCCTCGCTGTCATAGGTGTGGCTGACCGTAATCAGCCACCAGTGACAGACCGGTGACAGTCATTGGCACACACGTGGCAGACCGGTGATAGAGCAGTGATGGACCAGTAACAGAGCGGTGGCACACCAACGATGGCCAGGGCAGACAAGTGACAGACAAGTGTCAGACTAGTGGCAGAGTAGTGGCACACCATTGACATACAAGTGACAGAACAGTGGTATGCCAGTGATTGAGCCGTGACAGACCAGTAACAGGCCAGAGTGAGTGAGTGAGTGAGTTTTGCCAGCCTGCCACCGTGTGGTGATATCGGCTGGTAGAGGCCGATATCACCACACGGTGGTGATATCTGGTACCTGGTAGACCAGTGACACACCAATGACGCACCAGTGATATATCATTTGGCGTTGTATGACCGAAGCAGTCGATGCGCCCCTAAGCCCAAATAACCAACCAATTAGTGACACACCAGTAACACACCAGTGACGGTCCGCGCCGCTCACAGAGAGTACAACCGCCCGGTGATCATAGCGTCTCCGGACGGCGGCAGTGACTGTTAAATGACACACCAGTGACACACCAGTGACACACAGTGACGGTCTGCGCCGTCCACAGAGAGTACAACGGCCCGGTGATCATAGCGTCTCCGGACGGCGGCAGTGACTGTTAAATGACACACCAGTGACACACCAGTGACACACAGTGACACACAGTGACGGTCTGCGCTGTCCACAGAGAGTACAACCGCCCGGTGATCATAGCGTCTCCGGACGGCGGCAGTGACTGTTAAATGACACACCAGTGACACACCAGTGACACACAGTGACGGTCTGCGCCGTCCACAGAGAGTACAACGGCCCGGTAATCATAGCATCTCCGGACGGCGGCGTCGACATCGAGGAGGTGGCCGAGAAGACGCCGGACCGGCTGCGCACGCTGGCCGTCGACATCCACCAGGGCGTGACGGACGAAATGGCCGCCGACCTGGCCGACTTCCTGCTCTTCAAGGGCGACCTCAAGGTCAAGGTGCGTCGGCCGGCGGCGGCCGCCCACGCTGACTCTGAGCCGTCGGGCGTCAGACGGACACGGCAGCCCGTGTAGCCGTCTGACGGCTGACGGCTGATGTCTGACGACTGACGACTGACGGCTGATGTATGACGGCTGACGGCTGACGGCTGATGTCTGATGCTGACGAGGCTGACGGCTGACGACTGTCGGCTGACGGCTGACGACTGACGCTGACGATCGAGCTGACGCTGACGGCTGACGGCTGATGCACGGCTGACGCTGACGGCTGACGGCTGACGGCTGACGGTTGAAGGCTGACGTCTCTCGGCTGACGACTGTCGGCTGACGGCTGACGGCTGACGGCTGATGTCTGACAGCTGACGGCTGACGGCTGACGGCTGGCGGCTGACGGCTGGCGGCTGACGGCTGACGGCTGACGGCTGACGGCTGAAGGGACGGCTGGGAGCCTGGTGCGCAGGTGGTGAATTATTATCTGCTACGTGCTGTTTTAAGCAGGTTTAAACATGCATGAAATGGAATGCATTAAGGGGGAGGCCAAGCGGAAATTTAATTTGGCAAACATAGACTGACTGGCATTGCCAAAGCTGCTTGATGAATATTTTAAGCTCCGCTCCTGGGGTCTCCTTTTAGACAGCATAGCGCTGCATGTACGGTAGCTTGGAACGATGAAGGCAGCTTTGTTTCTTATGCAGCTTTCATCACTAATAAATCAGTGGCACCGTCAGTAGCGTTGGTGAGTGATCACCACTGCAGGTATATGGCTGCTGGAGACTATTGAATGTCCCTGAACTTTGCCGTATATTTGCAGTGAATCTAGGAAGTCCACATGACATTGCATTGACATTTGATGGCATTCATTTGTATACAGTTTTTCATTTTATGCACGATTGTGTGCAATATTTGTACCATTTTCTTCGTTATGTTTGCAATTGTATTAGGAGACTAGTAGTCTAGGGGTAAGTTGCCCGTCTCACAATCGAAAGACTGGGTTCGAGCCTCACCTGTCGCTACTCTTCTCCCGCAACCAATCGGCGTGAGAGATTGGCGATGCTACACGACTGAACGGTCGAGGTGTCGTAAGACCAATAACCACCATGCAAATGTATTATGCATATTTATAATTATATTCGTGATAGGTATAGTTATCTTCATTCTATGTTTCATTATGTTTCTGATATTTGTACTGATATTCATTATGTGATATAATGCATGCGATAGCAAGCATTATCGAGCATCCCCAATCACTTTACCTCCACACCCATCTAGCTGTGCTTCGACCCATCGACTTAGCCGCCGCCAGGGACAACAGAAACCGTCCTCCTAATTTTGTGAATTTTAGCATTGGGCCTGTAGCGTTGCATGAAACAAGTTGACCTTCCCGTCCCCGTCCCATGAACAGCAACGACACGCGGGCGCATTCCTTCAACTGCCTACCGAAAGCATAGCAGCATGCTTATCTTTGTGGCGGAACCTATATCCTGAATGCTCAGCAGGTCCTAAGTATGCAAACACCTGTTGCAATTCATTGCTTGATTAGTAACATGGGGTAATTGCACACACACACTGTACACTGACGCACCACGCGCTGACTGATCACTCAACACGACCCACGAGGGAGTGAGAAGCATTGGTGTATTGCAACATTATTAAGTGATAGATACAGAGACCAGAACAGTGTATATGTGTCGTATGTATTGTTCATACTCTAGACGTCAATGTTCTTGTATTTTGCAGAACTGTTACTTGTCACGGAGAGCTTAGTGTTTGCTGTCGGGGATGATAATTCACCTTCAGCCATTTGAGTCATTTGAAGTTAGTTGGTTGGTTATTGGTTTTACGACACATCGACCGTTGAGTCATGTAGCGTCGCCAATCTGTCACGCCGATTGGTCGCAGGCGAAGAGTAGCGTGAGCCATTTGAGCCACTCCGGTGTTGGGCCGGCAGATTTCCATCGGCCCAGGCACGTGAGGGCCGTGGTGGCCGACACGTGCTGTGACCACTGCGGAGGGGTGTCGTGGCCGGACCCTGTACCGGCTGACGGGTCGGGGTGTGCTGGCAGGTGGTGTGACCACTGTGGGGGGGTGTCGTGGCCGGACCCTCCACCAGCTGACGGGCCAGGGTGTGCCGGCAGGTGTTGTGACTACTGTGGGGTGGGGGGTCGTGGCCGGACCCTCCACCACCTGACGGGCCGTGGTGTGCCGGCAGGTGCTGTGACCACTGTGGGGGGGTTGTCGTGGCCGGACCCTCCACCACCTGACGGGCCGTGGTGTGCCGGCAGGTGTTGTGACCACTGTGCGGTGGGGAGGCTGTCGTGGCCGGACCCTCCACCACCTGACGGTCCGGGTGTGCCGGCAGGTGTTGTGACTACTGTGGGGGGGGTGTCGTGGCCGGACCCTCCACCACCTGACGGGCCGTGGTGTGCCGGCAGGTGTTGTGACCACTGTGCGGGGGGAGGGGCTGTCGTGGCCGGACCCTCCACCACTGACGGGCCGGGGTGTGCCGGCAGGTGTTGTGACCACTGTGGGGGAGGGCTGTCGTGGCCGGACCCTGCACCAGCTGACGGTCATGGTGTGCCGGCAGGTGTTGTGACCACTGTGGGGGGTGTCGTGGCGGGCCCTCCACCAGCTGACGGGTCGGGGTGTGCTGGCAGGTGTTGTGACCACTGTGGAGGGGTGTCGTGGCCGGACCCTGCACCAGCTGACGGGTCATGGTGTGCTGGCAGGTGTTGTGACCACTGTGGAGGGCTGTCGTGGCCGGACCCTCCACCACCTGACTGGTCATGGTGTGCCGGCAGGTGTTGTGACCGCTGTGGAGGGCTGTCGTGGCCGGACCCTGCACCAGCTGACGGGTCATGGTGTGCTGGCAGGTGTTGTGACCACTGTGGAGGGGTGTCGTGGCCGGACCCTCCACCACCTGACGGACCGGGGTGTGCCGGCAGGTGTTGTGACCACTGTGGAGGGGTGTCGTGACCGGGCCCTCCACCACCTGACGGGTCAGGGTGTGCTGGCAGGTGTTGTGACCACTGTGGAGGGCTGTGGTGTCGTGGCCGGACCCTGCACCACCTGACGGGTCGGGGTGTGCTGGCAGGTGTTGTGACCACTGTGGAGGGCTGTAGTGGCCGGACCCTCCACCACCTGACGGACCGGGGTGTGCTGGCAGGTGGTGTGACCACTGTGGAGGAGGGGAGGGGTGTCGTGGCCGGACCCTCCACCACCTGACGGGCCGTGGTGTTCCGGCAGTGACGGATGACTGATGACGTCACGTGTGTCGGCTACTGTATGACCGAAGCAGTCGAAGCGCCCCTAAGCCCAACGTGTGTCTGGCAGGCGGCGGCCGAGATCCAGGCGCTGTGGCGACTATTTCTGGCGGTGGACGCCACACAGGTGGAGATCAACCCGCTGATAGAGACGCCGCAGGGCCAGGTGGTCGCCGTGGACGCCAAAATACAGGCGAGTTGAGCCGCTACCGCTGCGTCCGGTTAGTTCCCTAAAGCCCATATAACTAACTAACACTGTCAAGCTGGTGCACTCTGTGTTGGGTGGATGCGTGCACCGATGGGCGGTGGGTTATGAGGGTACTACAACGTCCTGATTCCAAACCAGCACAGACTGGTGGTGGGTGGATTCGTGAACTACCGAGTGGTGGGTTGTGATGATGCCACAAAGTCCTTATCCCCACATGTCGCCGACCTCAGCCAAATTCGATGGCTCCAGCGGTCCTGTCGTCATGCGGCCAGGTGACCCAAGCCGTCCGTCTCCCTGTTGCTATGGTATGGGGCGGCCCAGTGACCCAACCCGTCCGTCTCCCTGTTGCCATGGTATGGGGCGGCCCAGTGACCCAAGCCGCTCGTCTCCCTGTTGCTATGGTATGGGGCGGCCCAGTGACCCCAGCCGTTCGTCTCCCTGTTGCCATGGTATGGGGCGGCCCAGTGACCCAAGCCGTCCGTCTCCCTGTTGCTATGGTATGGGGCGGCCCAGTGACCCCAGCCGTCCGTCTCCCTGTTGCCCAATGCCATAGCATTGGGCGGCCCGGTGACCCCAGCCGTCAGCCTCCCTGTTGCTATGGTATGGGGCGGCCCAGTGACCCAAGCCGTCCGTCTCCCTGTTGCTATGGTATGGGGCGGCCCAGTGACCCCAGCCGTCCGTCTCCCTGTTGCTATGGTATGGGGCGGCCCAATGACCCAAGCCGTCAGTCTCCCTGTTGCTATGGCATTGGGCGGCCCGGTGACCCAAGCCGTCAGTCTCCCTGTTGCTATGGTACGGGGTGGTCCAGTGACCCAAGCCGTCCGTCTGCCTGTTGCTGTGGTACGGGATGGTCCAGTGACCCCAGCCGTCCGTCTCCCTGTTGCTATGGTATGGGGCGGCCCAGTGACCCCAGTCGTCCGCTGTCCGGTCCGTCTCCGTGGTGTCTCCTCGGGAGCCTGGTGAGACGGTGTTGCTCTCCGAGGCTGGCATGGTCGGACGGCCGAGACCCGGCCGACCGCCGCCCTTTGCTGCGCTGCTGCATACAGCCACGACCTGACCCGCACCTTTAGCCGTCCTGACACCGACGTCATGTGGTTTGACTTGGCCAGACCCGACCCAATCCGACTCGACGTCCGCCCTACCGGACCTGACCTGACCTGACCTGACCTCGAGTCTGGCTCGCCTCCGCCAGTTCGACGACAACGCCGAGTTTCGCCAGCGTGAGATCTTCGCCTCGGAGGACACCAGCGAGTCGGACGCCCGGGAAGTGGAGGCGGCTTCGTACAACCTGAACTACATCGGCATGGACGGCAACATCGGGTGCCTAGGTTCGTCGTTTCTCGTGCGACTCTTGGCCGTTGTGCCGTTGTCCTGCATGTAACATACGACAGTGTGCAGTGCAGGCACTAATTCATGATTGGTTAATTATGGGCGCTGAGTGGTCAAATCTGGTCGATGCACCCTAACATCCAAATAACAATCATGACTGGTTAGTTTCTTGCCGTTCTACTGTGTACGTTTATCTGGTTTGGAAAGTGAGCCTCTATGTGGGTTTGACCGGATAAAAGTGTTTCGAAAGAGCATGGTTGCTGAGGCTCAGTTTTAAGCGCCCGGTTTCTAATTAGTGGAGGATCTTCGCCTTTATGGGGATTGCTGGGATTCCGTTTTAATATGCTGTCGCCACGTGGCAGTAACTGGGCACAAAAAGAAAACGCTTGAGTGTTATTTTCTTCATTCAGTTCCATGCCTATGACTTTCTGCAACTTACGTGGCATCTATAACGTTGTGTTACTTCTTAGATCTGGCATGTGTCTAACGACCCAGCAACTAATTAAGCTGCACGATTTAGTCCCGTTAAAAACCATCTTTGTATAGGTAACGTATCTTTTGCCGCAAGGACTGGACGTAGTACATGAAGTAAGCTTGCACCTGTAGTATGGCAGCTTATGGTTTGTCAGTTTTATCGGTTGTAATGGGTTTAAGATGGTCTTAGCCATTGATATGCTAAGCCGGTTCTGAACTAATAACTAACTAATCAACCAGGTTGTTATCAGCATTTTTTGCTGTACTAGTTTGCTGGTGTTGAGTTTGGGGTTTCTCCAATACGGTCCTGTTCGCAATGTGATGCCGTTTGCAGTGTGTTGGCACAACTGTGACGTTGTCTTCAGCGTGGTGTTGACATGATTGTGGTGTTGTCTTCAGTGTGGCGTTGACATTACTGTGGTGTTGACATTACTGTGGTGTTGTCTTCAGTGTAGTGTTGACATGACTGTGATGTTGACATGACTGTGGAGTTGTCTTCAGTGTGGTGTTGACATGACTGTGGAGTTGTCTTCAGTGTGGTGTTGTCATGACTGTGGAGTTGTCTTCAGTGTGGTGTTGTCATGACTGTGGAGTTGTCTTCAGTGTGGTGTTGACATGACTGTGGAGTTGTCTTCAGTGTGGTGTTGACATGACTGTGGAGTTGTCTTCAGTGTGGTGTTGACATGACTGTGGTGTTGACATGACTGTGGAGTTGTCTTCAGTGTGGTGTTGACATGACTGTGGAGTTGTCTTCAGTGTGGTGTTGTCATGACTGTGGAGTTGTCTTCAGTGTGGTGTTGTCATGACTGTGGAGTTGTCTTCAGTGTGATGTTGACATGACTGTGGAGTTATCTTCAGCGTGATGTTGACATTACTGTAACGTTGTCTTCAGTGTGATGTTGACATGACTGTAACGTTGTCTTCAGTGTGGTGTTGACATGACTGTGACGTTGTCTTCAGTGATGTGTTGGCACGACTGTAACGTTGTCTTCAGTGTGGTGTTGACATGACTGTGGAGTTGTCTTCAGTGTGGTGTTGACATGACTGGAGTTGTCTTCAGTGTGGTGTTGACATGACTGTGTGATGTTGGCATTGCTGGCTTTGTCTTCAGTGAACGGTGCCGGCCTGGCCATGGCCACCATGGACATAATCAAGCTCCACGGCGGCGACCCGGCCAACTTCCTGGACTGCGGCGGTGGCGTCCAGGAGGAGCAGGTCAAGAACGCCTTCAAGCTGCTGACCTCAGGTGGGCCGGGCGTACTTACATCAGATGGGTGGGGCGGACTTACCTCAGGTGGGCGGGGCGGACTTACCTCAGGTGGGTGGGGCGGACTTACCTCAGGTGGGTGGGGCGGACTTACCTCAGGTGGGGGGGCGATTATGGGGCGGACTTACCTCAGGTGGGTGGGGCGGACTTACCTCAGGTGGGTGGGGCGGACTTGCCTCAGGTGGGCGGGGCGGACTTACTTCAGGTGGGTGGGGCAGACTTACCTCAGGTGGGTGGGGCGGACTTACCTCAGGTGGGTGGGGCGGACTTACCTCAGGTGGGTGGGGCGGGCTTACCTCAGGTGGGTGGGGCGGACTTACCTCAGGTGGGCGGGGCGGACTTACCTCAGGTGGGCGGGGCGGACTTACCTCAGGTGGGTGGGGCGGACTTACCTCAGGTGGGCGGGGCGGACTTACCTCAGGTGGGCCGGGCGGACTTACCTAGAGGTGGGTGGGGCGGACTTACCTCAAATGGGCGGGGCGGACTTACCTCAGATGGGCGGGGCGGACTTACCTCAGGTGGGCCGGGGCGGACTTACCTCAGGTGGGTGGGGCGGACTTACCTCAGGTGGGCGGGGCGGACTTACCTCAGGTGGGTGGGGCGGACTTACCTCAGGTGGGTGGGGCGGACTTACCTCAGGTGGGCGGGGCGGACTTACCTCAGGTGGGCGGGGCGGACTTACCTCAGGTGGGTGGGGCGGACTTACCTCAGGTGGGTGGGGCGGACTTACCTCAGGTGGGCGGGGCGGACTTACCTCAGGTGGGTGGGGCGGACTTACCTCAGATGGGTGGGGCGGACTTACCTCAGGTGGGTGGGGCGGACTTACCTCAGGTGGGCGGGGCGGACTTACCTCAGGTGGGCGGGGCGGACTTACCTCAGGTGGGCGGGGCGGACTTACCTCAGGTGGGCGGGGCGGACTGGCATCGGCTGAGGGACGCGTTTGGCCCACCTCATGTGGAGAGTGTCACCAGCGCACCGCCGGTATTTGACGGTGTATTTTGGCCTACATTACGCCGAGCGTGTCAGATGTCGGATCAGCTGAGTTACTTCGGTATTTTTTCTTACCTCATTTGATTTATATTCTGGAAATAGCTGATTCACCCTTGGAGGTTTGTAGGGCTTACGTGACGAAAGGGTTGGCTGTTCATAAGCAGGGGTGGTTTCAGGCTTCCTATCAAGCTGGACATAATCCGGCGTTGGACTCACCGCAGGTCTTGGATTGTTGTGCACCATTATTTTACCAATACCATGAACATCGCCAAATGTACTGTGCATACCAGTGGCATTTGAAGATGTGTGGTTGATTGAATGATGCAGCTAGGATATCCTTACTTGGGAGGTAGCTTGTTAAAGACAAACAAAAATTATGTCGCCAATGGTCTTTTTAGTTTGGTGGCTTGTGTTGTTGGGATCAATGGAGTCTCATACCGGGAGCAGGTTTTGTTCATTTAGCATGTTTTGGACGGTGTGTGAGGGCTCTACATGACCGACGCAGTCGATGCGCCCCTAAATCCTAATAACCAACCGGTGCGTGAGACCATGTGTTGTGTTGGGTTATCGATCGCCATCTACTGTTGTAACCTATAGCACAGTCAACATGCAGCTGGTTGACTGTAGCGTGAGATGATGTGTTGAGTTGTGCTATTGGTCACCGTTGGCTGTTGTTGTCTGTAGCTCCGTCGCCATGGCAACTGACGGACTTTAACGCCTGTACCCACATTGCCACTGGTCCTGAAGCGTGCCGTCAGACCTGTAGCACAGGTCCGGCGTGCTTGTCATGTCTGTCCTGACGTGATGTCATGTCACGTGATGTCATGTCTCTCCTGACGTGATGACATGTCCATGTGATGTCATGTCTCTCCTGACGTGATGTCATGTCATGTGATGTCATGTCTGTCTGCACTGCAGATAAGAGCGTGAAGGCGATCCTGGTGAATGTGTTCGGCGGCATCGTCAACTGTGCGACAATCGCCAACGGCATCGTCAACGCGTCCAAGTCCATCAGTCTTGACCTGCCGCTGGTGGTACGCCTCGAGGGTGAGTGACACCCAGCCTCATCTTCACCACCCCTGACCTGCCGCTGGTGGTACGCCTCGAGGGTGAGTGACACCCAGCCTCATCTTCACCGCCCTTGACCTGCCGCTGGTGGTACGCCTCGAGGGTGAGTGACACCCAGCCTCATCTTCACCACCCCGGACCTGCCGCTGGTGGTACGCCTCGAGGGTGAGTGCATCACAATCCAAATCGGCCCCCGGTGTCAGTGGCCAGCTATTGTGGCAGCAGACGGTTGGTTTGTGATCATGACTGTTCGGTACGTATTTCATCTGGCAGTCAAGGCAGCAGACGATTGGCTTGCGATGTTAACAACCAGGTACGTATTTCGCATAGCAGTTCCGTCGGCAAATGAGGACAGGGACCTCGGCTTGGTGATCCCTCGGTGCACTTGATGTAGGGTGCATTCCCACTGTTGAAGTGATGTTGAACCGGAATTACGACAGGGCTAGGCACATCCACGATTTGTTATACACGAGACTTGCGCATGGTTAGCACGTGCTCTAATCACCGACAGCCACCTAGAAAGCAAGTTCTCATCGTAGCATTGAATGCTAATACAGTTAAAGGCCATCCCACGCTAATTTTGCAGCAAGAACACGGTTTGATTCAATCATTGTAACGAACGACTGCGACCGATCATCATCGCTGCCACCAGACGCATTACAGCAATAAAGGCCATCGGTAGGGCCGTTACTTGATCGGGCGGTACGCTTATGTTCGTCGTGTATTGCTTGTCGATATTGAGTGGTGACTAGCGTTCATGTGACACGAGCCAGTTATTGCCACGCGGGCTGCGGGGGTCCACGCAGCGTTGCACCTCCTTGCATGAGCAGATGTGCCGTGCCGACATGTGCCGGCTTCAGGTGCGATGTGCCAGTGGTGCCGCCTACTCGTGCCGACGGGCCGGGCCGGTACTACTGCCTTATAAATCCGGTCATAGGTGGCGCTGCGTGCAGCTGCAGCCGGTTTATCCCGCTGCACTGCGCCGCCCACATATGTCGGGGACTTAATGAGGCTGTTGCGGGCCTACTGCGCTGCAGCAGCCATCGAACCATGGAATTTATGTTACTGGAGGTAGCTGGACGCTGGCTGGCAATCTGGTGCAGATAATAAGCCGACCAGGGCGCGTTTCGTAATCACGACCTGCAGGAAAAGGTCGACGGTCAGTTCAATACAGTTGCAGCCAATGAAGCACGGCGGTGCCAGCTGTTGGTTCATTGCATCGCACAGCTCGTCTCTGGCCGCTTGTGACGTCATCTTCCGCTTCAAACAGGTGTTAGCGATTGATCAGTGGGTAGGGCGGCGGACTCCTCATCGTAAGATCGTGGGTTCGAATCCCGTAACCGGTTGGATTACCGGGTCCACCCGCAGCCAATCTGCGTGAGAAGCTGGCGACGCTATGTGACAGCGCTGAGAGGCTGGTGACGCTGCATGACCGCCATAGAATGCATGGCAAAGGCACCCAAGGTCCTTCCTGCTGCGAACTTCTGGTGTCCGATACGAGAATGAATGGAGATGCGAATGAACGAGTGTGAATGCTATTCACTTTCTGAGAAAGAAGTCCCGGGAACTTTCGCTAACTTTGTGGAATCCTGAAAAGAGTAAGGCAGTTTGAGTGCTTCATTGGATGGCTACGTCGGCCTGGAATTATTCCGATCAAAGCTTGTGATGAAAACCGCCCCGGAAGCTCAGTTGGTTAGAGCGCTGGCCTGCACTGGTCTCCCCTGTCTTAGCAAGACAGGGTTCGAGTCGCTTCATCCGAATGATCAATTCTGGCCGAAGCGCCCTAAAGCCCGAATAATAACGAGTCGCTTCACGCGCTCCCATTTGGCCTCCGGCTGGGATGGGCAGTTGGCAACTGGCCCGAAAGATCGAGTTACTGTGGCGGCCGTGTCGGTGCATTGTTTGCACGTTAAGCCCTCTCACAAAATTCTGCCGTTAAGCCGGAATTCATGGATCGGGTGGTGACGTCAGGGCTCATGCAACAATCTCTGCTTGGCAATATGACCCTGGTTCATTAAGCCACCCCAGTAATAAATCGGACCAAGTTGATAACAATACAATAAGATAGACGTTATTCCAGCAGTCCAGTTGCGAAGTTTGATTTCATGGCCGAATGTTCCGAACGTTTCACGTGGCTAATTCCCCAGTATGACCAATCATCCAGTATGGCCCAGTATGGTCAACTTTCAGCTGACGCCCTCAGTTGCTCCCACTCCATCCTGCCAGGACGAGGGGAGGCCAGTGAAGACCACCGAGCTCCTCAGCCTCCAGCCGAGCAGTGCGCTCCGTGTTTTTGAGACAGACGGTTGTGGCGCCGTGCCATGGATGGCATTGCGGTCAATGTTCTGATGGTAGCGTGGTGTGGCGGCCACCCGTGTACTGATGGTAGCGTGGTGTGGCGGCCACCCGTGTACTGATGGTAGCGTGGTGTGGCGGCCACCCGTGTACTGATGGTAGCGTGGTGTAGCGGCCACCCGTGTACCGATGGTGGCGTGGTGTGGCGGCCACCCGTGTACTGATGGTAGCGTGGTGTGGCGGCCACCCGTGTACTGATGGTAGCGTGGTGTGGCGGCCACCCGTGTACTGATGGTAGCGTGGTGTGGCGGCCACCCGTGTACTGATGGTAGCGTGGTGTGGCGGCCACCCGTGTACTGATGGTAGCGTGGTGTGGCGGCCACCCGTGTACTGATGGTAGCGTGGTGTGGCGGCCACCCGTGTACTGATGGTAGCGTGGTGTGGCGGCCACCCGTGTACTGATGGTAGCGTGGTGTGGCGGCCACCCGTGTCTGATGGTCTGTGTGGCGGCCACCGTTACTTTTCTTCTTTCTCTTTACTTTCTTTTTTTTTTTTTTCTTTCTTTCTCTTCCACCTTACTATGCTGGTGTGGCGGCCCCTGTGTCTGTGGTGCGTGGTGTGGGGCCACCGTTCTATGGTAGCGTGGTGTGGCGACCTTACTGTTCCCTTACTTGTGTGTGGCGCGTTCTTTCGTGTGTGGCGGCCTTCTTTTTTTGCTTTGGTTGGACCGTGTACTGATGGTAGCGTGGTGTGGCGGCCACCCGTGTACTGATGGTAGCGTGGTGTGGCGCCAGACCGTCCCGAGTGACTGTGGTCGCTTCAGTCCACACGACATGAGAACGCAAAAAGGTATTCACTCAATTGCTCGCCACTGTGAGGACTGTGAGCTCCATGAAGGATGAGTGGAAGTCCCTTCCCCAACTCTGGCACTGTCGGGAACTGATTTGAGCGTTTGGGGATTTTTCATCGATGGACGGAAGAGGTCGGTTCGTTTGGTTTGCAACATTCGTTCCAATGAAGTGGCATCGTTCGGTGCGTGAAATGTGTTCGTCGTTTCTCGTGACCCTTGGCCGTTGCGCCTTTGTCCTGCCTGTGACGTGTGACAGTTTGCAGTGGCTAGGCACTAATACATGACTGGCTAGTTATCGGCGCTAAATGATCAAATCTGGTCGGTGCCCCATAGAATCCAAGATGCGGGAAATGTCGCGGGTGTTTGATAGGTTTGTGTCGTTATCACTCCCCATCGGTTTACCTGAAAAGTGTAAAGACGCGTATGCCACGTCCACTATTATTTGGTAGGTTATTTTCGTTTTCTCCTTTGATGATAAATGATCGTCCAGCGACAAATTTTCGCAACGAACTGAAATCGATGACCTTGAATTTACCATTCTACAACCATTAAATATCGATGTGTTAGAGTGGGTGAGGTTGCAGCGCATTTGCTCGCGATTAACACGAATTAGACCAACAATAAAAGGGAGCCATCAATTCAAAGTCGTGTGCGGCTGTTCACACTAATAGATGAGCATCGTGCAACCTTATCGATAAAGCTAAGGCTCATGCAGGGCCCGAGGGTGACTGATGCGCTTGCGCTGCTCACGAACTGTTGTCGCAGCCGAGCCTGCGGAAGACCGTCTCGCAGACGACAGCCCCACAATTGTTTGTGTTTGTTGGGTTCACAATTCACGACGCACTTTATGCACGATTACGGCTAATGGCGCCGGTCTCACTGATACGATGGACCCATTTCCCAATCCCGCGGCCCACCGGCGAAACAGTGTGGGCGGCGCCATTAGCCGTGAATGTGCATAAAGTGTGTCCTGAACCAACCAATAAACAAAACAAATGATACGATGGACCACGGGATTTGGAAACGTGCCTGCCGAGCGGCGCGAGTGTCGAACCCGGGACCTTGGTGTCCAGAACTGAACACACTAGCTACTCCCCCCAAACGTCCCCAAACGCCCGGCTGACTCAGCCGTCTCCGGCAGGAACCAATGCTGGCGAGGCGCTCCGTATCCTGGCCGACTCGAAGCTGCCGATCCAGACGGCGACCGACCTGGACGACGCGGCGCGCCTGGCCGTCGCCAGTCTGTAGTCTGTAGGCTGTAGTCTGCCGTGGCGGTCTGCGGCCCGTGGTCTGTGGTCGGCGGTGCGAGCCTCGACTAGAGCAATCTCCTGCCCGGCGCCGCCGTCTGGCCCCCGGCAGACCACCGTTTGCGCGTGCCGGTGTCGGGTGATGCGGAATCGTGGCTAGGCACCGGTTTGTTGCCGATCTGTTGTGTGAAGTGAGTGAATTTGGAGAATTTAGATGTGACATTCCAGGGCATGGGAAGCTCTTTTGCTAATGCTACTTTTGAGAATGTTTATATCGGACTCGTGACTGAAATATAATCATGAATGACTTTCGTGTCATGCCGTCTTGTCTCAAAATGTGGACTTGAGTGTGATCCAAACTAAGGTGGTAGCAGGGTTCGGAAATGTCGCACAAAACTAGGTCTGTCCAGACCAGTGGATTCAACCAGTTTTACTTGGGTAGAACCGGAGAAGCTAGACAAACAAACTGAAATCACGGGAGTTTTGTTTTAAAGGTTTTTGCATATAGCCAATGCGTTACAAGCAATGCCAGTGCTAATCACAATAATATTGCTTACCTAAGCATCGGGTATTTAGGATCATGCATGCATTGTACGACTGAAGATCTCCGGTGGGTCGGGTAGTCTGGATCCCCTGGTTTGATCCCCTCTCAGTGTTGTTTTATCATTTCCATATTCAATATGAAAATAAGGGCCTTGACTGCCCTGGTTTGGCCAGAGGGTACCCAGCATTTGCTCAAGGCATGTCTAGTATTGCCGAACCACAGTGTGGCGGGACTTTTACTGGTCAATCGTCTTTATTACTCGATTAGTTCGCTATGTTGTTCGTTTTTCTCCTGTGCCGGTTACTCCCGGTTAATTATTTTGTTCTCTTATGGTGGGTTTGTTGCTCTCCTACTGGATATCCTCTCGGTTGGCATCCATCAGCGAGTAATGAGTGCAGGTAGCAAAGGAACTGTGACAACATCGGGGGAGTTCCATTTTGACATGGCTCAGACTCGTTGTCCATTCTATGCTGATAGCAATGTCCATGGCTGTCTACCATGGAACATCTACGCGAGAAATAACACTGCAGCCAACGCCACAGGCTGTGACAATACGTATTAATATTCAGCATCTTGTCTCGTGGTGCTCAATTTCTACCCCCGAGAGATGCCTTACCATCCGCGGAGCTTAGAAATCTTATGATGGAAATTCCTCCTCCCGTTTAACTTGTGGTTAATTTTAATTCTCATCATACTCTGCAGTTCTACCACTGTCAACCCCCGTGGTAGGCATATGGAAGCCTTTCTAATCGACGAAACAGTGTGCTTAATAAACACATGTTTTCAATCATTATTACTACCATTGGATAACAAAATTCAGCCTTGGATCTTAGCCTTTGTGGCCTCCTGGTCAGTCATTGCTGTGTTTGGTCGGTGGATGATACACACTCGGGAGTGACCATTATCAAGTCTGGTTTGAATTTCGTTTCGGTACTATTCTGGGATCGAGGCCGCCGCGGTGGAACATCAGCCAGGCCACTGGCGCTAGTTTGATGATACAATACAGGGAAATTATAATCTAACAATGCTCCTTGTCAATCTAGTCCACGACATTCCGTGGAAACTTTTACATCACCGATAATCGATTCGGCTTCCGAATGCGTACCTAAGCCCTCCAGAAAACCCCGCCACACTCCAGTGCCGTGGTGGACTGAAGAATGTCGGGATGCTATCCGTGCTTGCATACTTGCTTACAGAACTTGATCATCGCAGAACGACAGCAAATCTGATTGCATTTCGGTATGCCAGAGCACAGGCTCGGTGCACAATTCTTATGGACAAGAAAATATCCTAGAGAGAATACATTGGAAAGCTTAATCAATTTACACCAACACGAGAGGTCTGGTCCCAGATCGGACGTATTTCAGGACAGTTTTCTTCAGTCCCTCTCCCAATGTTGAGCGTTGGGAACACTGATGTTACTCACCCGTCAGATGTTGCGAATGGGATGGGTCGTTTTACCTTTAGAACGCAGTAAAGGCGAAAACACCGATCAATAGTTTGTGAAGTTAAGATTTCGTTGCGATAGGAACCATATTGACTTTGCCACTTCGGAATCACTGGACTACAACTTGTCATTTACAATGACTGAATTATCATCTGCGGTTGGCGCTTTGAGAGATGTAGCTGAGGGACCGGATCAGATTAATAATGCTGCACTGAAGCGGCTTCCTCCTGAGGGAGTGGAAGCTCTGCAGGCGACCTTTAACCGGGTGCGGTGCGGTAAGTAGGTGTGTTGGAGTGATGAAATTATAGTCCATATTCGACAACCCGTGAAGAACGGATTTCTACCATCGCTAACGCTAACCTCCCCCAATTTTGCTGACTGGTCAAATTGATGGAGAATATGGTGAACGTCATGATCATGTGGTATTTAGAAAAGAGAAAAGGACATTCTCGCGGGCGAGTTTTGAGCGCAGGCTTTGGAGTACGTATCGATATTTTCTAAAAGCTACGCAAAAACTCACGGATGGATCAAAGACCGATGCCAGGGTTGGAAGCGCTTTTGTAAGCGACACAGGCAACATATCGTTCACGCTACCGAGACCTGCATCCGTGTACACGTCCGAGCTGGCGGCTATTTATAAGTGCTGGCTTTCATGGAGGTCGCGGATGCAGAAGGTCATGCAATTTTGTCCGACTCGTTGAGCAGCCTTTTGGTACTTGAGAGCGTATCCCACAGGCGCTTGGTACTTCATCCCACAGGAGCTTAACTAGACGATATCTTACGTCGCTTGACTTTATTAGATGAAGCAGGGAAAGTCGTCGACTTATGCTGGATTCATAGCCACGTAGGCACCGCAGGAAACCAGCAAACCAACAACGCTGTTTGACGAGCAACACAGGCTTCTTTGGGCGGGGCATTCCCAATCCCGGCCCGGGACTACTGCCCCCGGGATCTGGTTTTTTTTTTGCTGGCAAGCAAGTGGCAAGCGTGCTGGGACCAACCTGCGTCGAACGAATTACGGATAATAAAGCCATCTCTCGGTCAGTGACTCGTGCTCGCGTGGGACAAGGCTGGACGAGGTGACGCTGTGCTGTCTACGTACAGGACATACTTACGCCACCCATGCTTACCTACTCAATGGTGATAATAAGCCACTGCGTCGTAGATGCGGTGCGGCGCTGACGACTCGCCGCGTTCTAATTTCATTCCGGAGGCTTTACCTGGGGCGTCGATGTCATTTCGGAAGTGACCAGGCTCGCTTCCTCCAAACAGTTTTAGGCAGCCAATCACAGGTCGTTAAATCCGGACAGATCCTTACTTTCCCATCTTCCGTGAAATTGTGTGCTATCTACCCAGGGCGTTCACATCAAGATTAACTAGAAAGGATGCCTGTAGCACAGAGGACATCGTATAGCAACGGTTTAAACAATTTGTTACTATGGGCGCTGAATGGCTTAGTCAGCGCGCCATTAAGCCCAAATAATATACTAATCAAGCTATGCTGAGGTAGACCCTGGCAACCTTATCAACGATGTGTTCCTTGCTGATGTCAAATAGGTGAGGCGCAGACATCAATGCTCTCTTTGCTGCCAGCTATTTCCTCTAATAGGTAGCCTTTCCTGCCATATATTGCCCCACGTCTCCCGGTGTTGAAGAGCAGGTAAATCCTCTCCCGGCGAATACTTGCGGTAGTGAAGAAAAGGCAGCGTGTTGAAATTGCCAGTACCCGTTACCACAGCGAGTATGCATGTTGTCAGGATTTCGGTGTCTGATCACCAAAGGTCATCGACGTAGGTCAGTTTAAGTAAGCTAATCTCCCTTTTACATTTTCAACTTCAGCGAGCTGCTGTAAATATCTATATGGAGATACAAACTTAATATGTTCAGCTTTTGCTCAGATTAGCAGATAAAGCAAATCTGCTACCATAGATATTTTATATTTTTCATTTTTGATGGCATTATTTTTTTCGCGAAATTATCCATCTTATAATCAGCATAAGAAACTTGTTGAACATCGCAACTTCTCCACGTTCTACTGACATAGTGGATTGAATTACCCTTTCTGAATGCAAGCCACCCATCTCAACAATTGTTTTTCTTCGTGCGGTTCTATAAATAATTTTGCCAATCTCTGAACATCTAAACTTCTAGGATTTTTATATCTGAACCTAAACAAGTTGAAGTTGTTCTTTGCGAGTGTAAAGCAATTTTAATAAATGACAACTACCCCGAAATGACACTCCTAAAGCTGACTTTGTAATAGAGGTAAAAATCCCAATATCTTGATATTGAACCGAATATGTGGATATGAGAGAGAAATTAGTCGAACATTTCTCGTAATTGAGAGTCTTCCAACGATATTTTATTTTCATCTAGCCACAATTATTTTCGAGATAACTATGGGAGGACGTACTTGCTTCTATATGTGGTGCACGTTTGGTCACGTTCCACAGCAGAGTGGAGTTCAAACAACTGAGAGGCATCTCTAGATTCCAGGGATGAGGAGCTCAGGTGCAGATGATGTCCTCTGATTGGCAGAATAAATTACATAATCAGCTCGATCTCTTATTTTGTAGTTATCTCGTCTTGTTTTTTTTTCTTTGCTTTGTACAGAAAATTGATGTGAAATTTTCCGGACTTCAGGTGTACCTTGTCTCTCCAGTCTACATTAACTCTGAACTTGACCTCCAAGCTTGTGTTTCCCACATTCCTCCCATTATTGCACGTCACATTGTTCATACTCCTCAGTTAGCGTTATGAACCATTACTGGTTTTGGCATGCATCTATACCGGCAGAGCAGATAATATACCAGAATGGAAGCAGAGCAAAGAAGAGATGATAATAAGTGCATCATGACGAGTGGATGTGTAGACGGCATGCCCCTTCGGTTCACAAATATTGCGTGTAAGCTGAATTTGAGTTCGGTCCATGTTGCGAATGTGGTATGTTTATTCTGTGTCTAGTTTGGCCTAGCTGGTTTTAACAATAGTGAGTCTGGGTAACACCACCTGTTGGATGGAATGTGCCAGCACTGAGTAATGTGGATATTCTTTGATACAGTGCTGTGGTGAATGTAGTAAAGCACGTTTCGCAACGGTCTGTTGCGGATATATTTTGGTACATAGAAGTGGCTAAGTATGGCTAAGTGGCAAAGTGGTGAAATGACTTCACCCACCTGCTGGAGCTCTGATACTACATGTTGAATTATCGAGCTCGGATTGATACCTCTCGCAATAATTGGTGGTAGTCGCACATAACCAGTGAACATTGACAAACAGTTTCCGTCCAACAATGAAAATGCAAGAACCCTAAGTGCAAAAATTAAAATTGAAAATATTGTTTGTGTTGAACTCGCGGTTACATGGAACGAATTATAATCCTTATAATGCATTCAATTAGTATTTTATTTTTTTTTTCCCTTCCTCCAATAGAGGAGCAGCTAAGGGGAGTTCGGCTTACCTTTAACACGCGCACGTCCGCCCCCCCCCTGCGGCTTTTCCTACTTTGCCACCATACTAATCGGGTTAGCCAGGCCAATCCTCGCATGGTTGCTCAATGGTCTTTTCCGCATATTCTCATGCATTTTAAACCCTGGGTCATCTCAGGTCAGGTTACCAGGGCAGGCGAAGTGACCCAGCATCCCTCGGAGCTCTAGGTGGCAACAATAATTGGGCGATTTATTTCAAACTTATGGCACGTCATGGTCTCATCAGGGACCATAAAAAAAAAATATATATATATATATATATATATATATATATATATATATATATATATCGAGTTTCTTCGTAGCATTGGCCTGAGATTAGGTCACGGCCACGGCTTCCCCCATTATAGGGCTATGGTAAAATATACAAATATCTCCTGGTTACATATTTGCTCTCGGAATGACCTCACAACGGTTGTAGCGTGTAGTGTAGTTGGAAGCTTTGCTCAATGTTACCGATGACATTTTTGCTTAGTGACCTCACCAAGGTCATCCGAGGTCACCTGAGATCACTGGCACATTTATGCGCATTATATCGCACTGCATTGAGCTAGAAGGCTGAAATTACCCTCATTATGCTTGTATCGCCAAGATGTGTCGATTGATACATTGCATGCCCTCCCTAGACTATTTCATGACCTTGACCTGAGGTTATAGTTTCGGAGTAAGAAGTATTCCTACTTCATACCGCGTATTGTCAATACCATATTTCAAGGACTGTCGAATAGCGTTCGCCGTTTGTTTCTATCTGTTACAGGTCCTGAGATATGTGTCAATATCTGAGAGTCCCACCCGATCTGGTCGAATTTGACCTATGATGACCCAGTGACCTTATATTGACCTCAGCAAAAAAAACCGAAATATTTTCGATAGAGCTTGTTACCAGCTATCCAACGCCGTTTTTCATTTGTCGCTAGCTAGCAGAGTTCTAGAGATCTTGGTGGGTAGACGTCTGCCCCCCAGACCGGCGAAGCTAGTGCGGACCGCCGGACGTGCGAGTGTTAACACCTAAAAATACACATCAAACAAGAAATCTTGAGATTGTAACCACATAAAACCCTAAGTTTTCCGCGCGTTTCGCGCGCTGGCAGCGTTTTCTGTTTTAAAAAAATAGTCAGGCCTTCCCCCTGATGAAAATCCTGGCTCCGCCAATGATTGTTAACCTTGGTTTCGGCAACTCACAAAGTTATGCCCTCACCGCCGCTGCCGCCCTCCGGCAGCGGCAACAAAGTCGGGTGTCCTTGAGTGGTCGATGTGTCGCCTTGCGGCGGCACGGGCTTTGTGAGGTGAAGTCAGTCAGTTCTGACGTCGTTAGCGCGTGGCCGATCTATCGGCCGGGCCAATTCGTGTTGGTGGCCGAGCCTTCTAGCTTGTGTTAGGTATCACTAATGCAAGGGGATAACGCTGTCTCGGTGACTGGCATAGTGCGACCATGACACGACATGGTGCGGCACGATACCATGACATAGTGCGGCATAGTGCGACCATGACACGACATGGTGCGGCACGACACCATGACATAGTGCGGCATAGTGCGACCATGACAGACACCAACATAGTCAGTCACCAAACAGGTGCGGCACGACACCATGACATAGTGCGGCATAGTGCGACCATGACACGACATGGTGCGGCACGACACCATGACATAGTGCGGCATAGTGCGACCATGACACGACATGGTGCGGCACGATACCATGACATAGTGCGGCATAGTGCGACCATGACACCAAGTGGTATGTCATGTCGGGCCACCCGACTGACGTTCGCCTAACAAGTGATCGGTGGTTACCTGCATGTTTTCTCAGGGTTAGTATGGTTATTGGACATCGCGAATCACCTTAGGTAACTACGTGCATATCTAAGAATGACCCGTGTATCCTGGTTGTACTTAATGCTTGTAGACAGATATGATATTAAATTGCACTTCACTGTTCAGGAAACGTTTCAGATTAGACAAATTGCGAAGCCGTATTCTGAAGTTCCAACCGTAAATCATTGTCAGGTGCACACACTGGTTACATAGGTGGCGACCGGCGAGCAGTTCGTAAATTTATATGACAACAGCACAAAACCCCTGTAAAAGTCACCCAGCATGTCCACTACGAGAAACACAAGGCGAACGCATCGGCCTGGCGTCAGATGGTAGGCGGCAGCGACATGCAGGCCACCAAAACCCCACCACATGAGTACACACATCCATGTACATTTCCCTGGCCTTCCTCTGATGTCAGTAACCCAATCAACGTGACAAGTTGCCGAGCACACGCAAAGCGCAGCAACAAATGTCATACATTATGCTCCCTGGCATGTCGATTGGTTCGAATTATTGACCGGTTTGAGCTCACGAATAAGTAGAGATTGGAATATTGTATGTCCGTGTTGTCTCTCTCTGTACCTAGGATGTTTATATTGTAGTTGATGCAGTGGTGTAGACTATGGCATGGAGGCGAAGTGTGCAGGATATGGAGGGTTGTAGGAGCCTCCAGCCTTCAGCCTTGAATGTCCCATATATATATATATATATATATATATATATATATATATATATATATATATATATGTATGTATATATATATATATATATATATATATATATATATATATATATATATATATATATATATATATATATATATATATATATATATATATATATATATATATATACTGCATCATCTCCTTCGGACAGCTACCATGACGATGCCATTAATCTGAAAGAAAAATTAAACCTAAAAATGTAGTTCATGACGTGAAAAGAAGGAAAAGGGAGGATAAAAAAAGAATAAAAAATAAATAAATATAAAATAATAAAAAAAAAAAAAAAATAACGTGTGTAACTTTGTCAGACGAAGCCGAGTTTGGGCGGAGTCTGCAGAAAATGCGCGACCTCTTCCTGGTCAATGGGTACCCGCCTAGGAAAGTGTCACTAGCCTTTGGTCAGGGAACGTTCAGACATATAGTGACGAAGAGGAGCTAACTTCATGTGGCATCGTATTATGTACCATTTCAGGTGAATTGGTGCAATAATTCATCATATGTGTATATGTATATATATATCATATACACAGATATATCCCTATATATATATATATATATATATATATATATATATATATATATATATATATATATATATATATATTGTATATATATATATATATATATATATATATATATATATATATATATATATATATATATATATATATATATATATATATATATATATATATATATATATATATATATATATATATATATATATATGTAATAGGTGCATTAAGAGACGGCGCTGACTTAACAGTCCTCCATTTCTTCATGAGTTCAAACTGGTGATGAATTCCAATCAAGAGTCAGAGCAGGTAACGCGATGGCTCAGACTGATTGGTGTGCCTTGCGTGTGGCTGACTAATTACCGTGTTGATTGGGTGGCTGTCATTGGAGGTAGGCAGGGTGTATGCATATTGCTGTGTCCAATCATACGGTGTGATATGCGCGACCCACATGTCACAGCTGTCACGCACCTGTCACACAACTGTCACACAACTGTCACAACACAACTGTCCACCCTCTGCAGCCAGTTAGACGCGTCCGTGTCGCGGTGGTTTCTTCCTGCCGGCCCCATGTCACGCGTGGACGCGTGCGTTTGTTTAGGTTTTTCCAGCAGTGGAGATGCCAGGTGATTTTCAGTTTTTGTGTGTGCAGTAGTTTGAACTTCAGAACCGTTCGCTGATCGCCACCGATGGAACGAGTGTGTGCCCTGACGATGTCCTAAGGTCGAATCGTCAGAATGCGGCTTGACATTTTGTGGCCAGATGATGTTTTGGGTCACGATTTTGTTCATGTTCCTTCCAATAGTAGGTACGCAAATGACAAGGAAATTTTGGAAGGCAAGTGGAAGAGTATGTTACCAATCGCTAGACGTGATGATCCATGACTTAATTTAATAATAGGTGGCAAATGTACAATGTCTAGCAGTGCTTTTTTGTCCAGCAGCAGGGTTCGTAAATGACCCTTTTACGAGTAGCAATTTTTATCTTCTTACATACCTGGCTAGTTGATATTGAATATTCTTGCATGTCCAGTACCAGGAAGGTTATACTTGTTTTTAGTTGTTGTGTTAGTTTTGTATAGTTGGCCTACAATAATTCATCGTGGCTTTCTTAAACTCCTCTCTGTGGTGTGCTGCGCTTCTGTACAGTGGACAAATGTAGCGATGTCTATCTTGGGAAATACTGAGCGTAGTTCATACAATATAATTTTTGTGTGAGAAAAGCAATCATGTAAAAACTCACTTCATATTCCACTGCTTCCTTTCAAACTTGTTTAATGTTTGCCAAAGTAGATAAAATGGCATGGTTTAACATTTATATGAACATGGTGACTTTTCAAATAACTATGATAAGCAAATTAACCAAGCCGCCTCAGCCAAAGTATTCTGCGGAACGATGTGTGAGTCTGCTCCGAGAGCTAGAATTACGGATCTTTGAGTCTGGCGTCTGACAGTGAGATAGAGGCAAGCGCTACTTGGTAATTAGTCCACCTTCACTCTCTGTACGTTAGGCACGGCCTGTGCAGTTTTTCAGAGAATGCGAGGGCAGGTTTGCCGTGCTACAGGCCTGGGGGTTGAAAGGGTAGGGTCGGCTACGGTATATAGACGACCGGAGGACGTATCCATCGTTGTAGGAACTCGTGCCCACCCGCTCGATATGTAGGGCTGGTCGCACGGCTCCAGCGAGCACGGTCAGGCGAGGCATCGACTGCCATCGGACCGGGTATGTCGGTCATAAACACCAGAGCACTTGTCTAGCCTTCGGAGTCAGTAACCGTGCCCCATCGGCACATTAAAGCCATATACAGGCGAGGAACGCTTCCAGTAATGGCGAGACCGGCTATGGTTGGTGGCGAATGATTACAACATTTGGCCCACAAGAATTCCAGAATAGAGCAATGTTCAGTCGTTATTTGTGCACCGCTGGGTGGAGGTGGCAGGAGCCAAATTGTGAGCCCGGAGAATGAATGTGTCAGGTAGATTTAAGGACCAGTGGGAGCCGATCGAGGATTCAACATAGGCACCTATTTCGTGTGGTACATTGCACAAAATTGTATTACTATTTGCATGAAAAAGCTCCAGTTAGTGACAAACTATTTAAACCGATTGGCATCAGCATCCTCCTTTTGGCTTGCTTGGCGCTTCGGTGCCAATAAGGCGTATGCTGATACAATTTTGAAGGAGGAAGAACTCCCATACGGAAAGAGATGTCAAACAGGCCACGTCATCGCTGAGCAGCGGAATACCCAGCAATAACAGGTGTGAAAAGTTGCACGTGGTCTGTTGTGCACAAACTGGAATATGGACATACTCGGAAATGATGAGGTCGATAGCACCTCTTCTGGACATGAGGTGCCCGGGAATATATAATTTGTATGTTGGTTTTGATTTACTTGTCAGAGAATGTAAGGTACCTTCCAGTCGGAAAGTTCCACCAAAAAAGGTCACGGTATTGACAACCGTTTCTCCAAAAGAGATACCCTAACCTCTCATGACCTTGCGCCACGTTAGTGCGGGGTCTGATGTTCACTGTGAGAGGTGCATTGGGCAGGAGTGTTTGCCCTTCATCAACAACATACATTCTGACGGCGGATGTGTACTCCTTCAGAATCTGATTGCCGCCAGCTATGGTTGTGGAACTCTCGAGGATCTTCAAACCGCCGGTACCATCCAATTACCGCGATCAATACTTTCCAAAGTTCCTCAGCTGGGACCGATGGAAGATTTCTGTGGTATCTTGAACCACTAAGTTCGTCGAGCAGGATAGGAGGAAGTTTCCGAAGCCCAACTGAAGTGGAAGATTAGGACGAGTTGATAGCCATCAACCCGGGGGTGCCTTTCATCATGATGAAGAAGGTCGCTGAGCTCGTGTACGCCGAGAACCGTCATGGTGCTCTACACCTGGCTCACTGAAGTGGGTCTGATATCCAATGCTGTGTTTGAGTTTGATTACAATTGCAACGTTCTTAGTATTAATACCGTGAAAATAGTTCCTTGGTTGAGACCGATGGAATATGTCTGTGGTATCTTAAACCACTATCTTAAACACTCATACTGTCCACAAGAGCCGCTGTACCTGGATGGCATGCATTGTGAAATAAATGAATATATAAATAGGGATATTTGAATGCTGTCCAAAAATTAGTACACGTCCGTTACCTGAAATGTGCACAGCGCACAAAAGTACACTAATATTTTATATCTCCATTGCATCCAATTGCCGAAATATCACCAATGCTGCCATGTGCCAATGCCCTTTCTTCCTCGGCTCTCTCCCGGTCTGTTTATGTCGAACGTACAGTGCGGCATCTGGTTTCAAACATCTGGTTCTGCGTGGTGACATACCGAGTACAGCGCGGGACCGGGATCAGTTGCCGACACGGCACGAGGTAGGGTCGGCCGACCGAGGCGGCGGCAACCTTCAGCTAACATTTTTGTATTATTTTAACAAATAAATTTAATCATTGTTGTTGGGGTGGCTTGAGGGACCAGGGTTACATTGCTAAGGTGCCAGCGATCATGAACTCCAGTTCAACGGCAGAATTTAGACCGAAATTTAACCCCTCAGCTGCCAACGTCGCTAACGAGCTGGGGCTAAAAGCGCGAAGCGTCTCGAACCCTGTGTTGCCAGTACAGGGGAGACCAGTGCAGGCCAGAGCTCTAACCAACTGAGCTACCGGCGCGGCAACAAGCATCGCTAACGAGCTGGGCGCGGGCACCTTCAGTGCAGGTGTCGAGGAGGTCAGACGGTGTCACGTCCTCGCCTGATACGGTTCGACGGCGACTACCGCGACTCCGAGCTGGCAGGCTCCTTTCTCGGCCGTACGTGGTGCAGACGCGACGGCGATGGCGTTGGAGGAGGCGTCACCCGCCGAGTGTGGTGTGTCGCTATACACAGAACACGGATGGCGAGTTATTTATTCATGGTCGCGACGTGAAAGCCGTCAGTATCGAGATCAACAAAAACGGAGATAGCAATCGCTTGGAGCCGGCGCTGAGCGATTGGTATCTTCTATCGGAGGAGGTCGTGCGCCTAGCGGACAATGCAGGAACTATTGTCATATCCTTCACTGCTCATGTGTATGGTAGCTTATATTCGACCGAAATGGTACAAATATGGCTTCTTCTAGACCGGCCTGAACGGAGGATCATGATGGATGTCCTAGGAGAACAAAAATAGTATGAACATATCCAAATAAATTGTGCATTTAGCAATATCGTATTTAGACATTATCTATGTGCAGTTTAAACACGCGAAACTCAGCGACCACTTAAAGACGAAATTTTGTTTCATCTTGAATTGAGAAAATAAGCAATAGTGTTTCAGCCCGGCGCAGATGAAACCAGGTCCAGTGCTCTCCGACAACGTCGTTGAGCCGCCTCGGTGATGACTTTTACTGCCACTTCAACAGCTTACTTGTGAATGTAAAGCAGTCCCACTTTCAGCGAAGACCGAATGATCGAAGCACAATGTCGCTTTCCGACTTCTTTTCGGTGGTGGCTCACTGATCATTTCACTGTCCCGTCGACGTGCTCTTCGTAGTCTTCGGCTATCAAGTTAATTGTGGGCAGCTTAAGTAGTCTCACTGCCTCATCTTCATCCTGGAATTTTCCGCACTTCTGAATCCTCTCGACGGCTCTCTGGCGGACCTCTGGATCTGGGTCCGCAGCCATCGCCAGTAGAACTGCTTTGGAGTAGCACCAGTAGGCGCTCCGCCAAATGACTGGACGTGCCACATCCTGGAGGTGAGGAGGAGATGCGAAGATACTGCACGACGTCTTTCTGAGCACCACTGGAGCAGCAGCAGTCCTGTCTGATGGCGAACTACATCTGTGCGCGGCGACGGGTGATGAACAGCATCAGGTCGCGGAGGTGGCGGCTGGGTGAAACTTAGCTGCGTAGATGCGCAATAGCCATGCAGCCAGTCACCGACCTGAGAAGAACTAGAAAAAATGTGTGTTGCGTTAGCAACCACGGGCTCATCTGTATTGTCAGAGTTTATACTGTATAAATTAGTGCTATAGTGTGGGGTCGCGCCGGTAGCAAATATGAATATGGAATGTAGTTGGCGTTGTTGAACTGATCTCATATCATTATACTCAACCCACCAATATTTAGGAAGAAGAAATGCGAAACCACATCTGGGCTCACAGCCACCGTGTTGTAAGCATGCATGCCCACGTTCCAATCATTGTATGAATTACTGACTTATTTGCCATGGTCGTAATGGCACCATAGATGTGCCTTCCTTAATGCGGTACCATTAACGTCGGCTACAAGCCCAGTAGCGGCAAAGCAGACAAAATAATTGAAGGGATGGCGGGTGGTTAAGGTGTGGGACTATGGTACCGCCCGGGCCTTCTTCGTGATGTCATAAAGTGTGTTGTAACAACAAAAACACACAAACAATAATCAGCACATATATGTCCTTCATAGTTGCGGTCGCGATGCATTCGTTCCTACCTAACGTGGCTGAGTACGCCAATCTTGCTTATCGTGACCTGCGCTGTGGTAATCCCCCAACGTACAACATCCTCTGATCGTTACTCAGATCGTTTAATACTGCTTCACGTATTTCCTCCATATTTCTGCGCAACGCTTCAAACGCAGCTCCTGGTGGCTTCTACAGAGGCCCTGCGGCTGCTTTTCCCAGCGGGCCCGTGGAGAACCAAGGGCTACTTATTGCTTCGTTAGAGCTCTTGGAAACTTGTGGGAGGTTAACTTCGTTGGTATGAACCTGGCACACCAGCCGGTGCACTGGTTGTTGCTGAGTCACTTCAAACGGACGGCATATGCCGTCAGGCAATCCGATGTTCACCATTGCGTCATCACAGCCTATAACATTTACCTCTCCATCGTGTTCACAAAGAGCGGCTAGCATCTCGGTGATTCAATCAACAGCCTTCCCAGATTTCCGCATGAAGTGAGTCATATATCCTCGTTCAGGTCTAGAGAGTACCACTACGCGCTCCTACCACGTCGGTCACGTAAACGTATTCAGAAAAGTAACGTACTTTCTTCCATCGAAATTGACATTATCGATTCCTGTGTAGGGTGGCGTGTCAGCGCTCGTAGTTGCTTCACTATCACGAACACGATTCCGAGCTAAATTGTCCTGACATCCAGTACAAAACCCCTTCTTGTGAGGTGGCACTGTCTGTATCTAACACCCTTCGAGCCTAAGGCAGATGCGAAAGGAAGTCATTTTTCATGGCCGATGTTTGCGTAGTAAGATGGTAACGTTCTGCAATGCAAAACTCGAGAAAATTCGCACGGCGTGCTTTCAAAATGTTACCATTGCTTAATCAACGTGAAAAAAGAATGTAGGACCGGCACGGGCAACATGTATCAGAAAGCGCGATTAGTCTTCTAGTATCACTCCATGTCTATTTCAAACTGATATTCGAGACCTCCTAACGCCGTCTGAATGGATGTCTTGACACTGACTAGGGGTGGGGGTCAAATCCCCCGGTAGAATATTCGCGATGGCTTGAAAATGCGTTGAGATTTTCCCACGAAATTTTAGATAGATATCAACTGACCAATCATGTGCATCCTGCCAAGTAAAAACTATAAGGTCGTGGATGGTCATGGGGTCGTGGATGGTATAAGGTCGTGGATGGTATAAGGTCGTGGATGGTATAAGGTCGTGGATGGTATAAGGTCGTGGATGGTATAAGGTCGTGGATGGTATAAGGTCGTGGATGGTATAAGGTCGTGGATGCGTAAGTGACCTCAGAGCGACGTATATTTTTGCCGTTTTTTTAGAGAAGCGCATCGATGAACACAAAGCGACATAGAAGCACAACGAAGAAGGACGCAAAATTAGCGTGGTTGAAAACAAGCCGATTCGACGAGGAAAAAATATTATGAAGGGAAATGTTCGTGTCACGAGTTAAACAAATTGACGACAGAGCATTTCGGCGCAACTCGTTCTTCCATCACACTAGAGTCGCTCACGTGAAGCTTGCTGACCCGATTGCACTGAAATTGCGCCAAAATTGTAGCCAACACTGTGCTGTTACGTGGTGTTACACATAACCAGTTCCGTACGGTGTGAGTCGAACGCGGTGTAATTCGAACCAGGCATCAAGATAAGGCGGTCGCGTTTTTCGTCATAAAAAGTCCCATCCCCATGTTAACCAAAAAGTGGGAGTGTCGAGCTAATCTTGAGCAGATGAAACGCGCTACGCTTCGCCTGTCCGTACAAATTGTACCTGCCTGGATAGCTCCGGTAACGGGGTGCCCGCTTGCCAAACTTGATAGCCCTAGTGCTAGCCGCTCTCAGCTCGGAAGTGCCCAACTCAAAACAAATGCACGCGCCTGACGGTTGCACGGTACAGCGCAACCGACCAACTACAAAAGCATGTATTTCCCTATCGGGCAAGTATTTCCACGAAGTTTCAAATTGCTGCTCCTGTACCAGAAATCTATCTTCGGTTTTGAATAGTCGCTAGATGGCACTGACAGAAGCGCGCCTGTTGAATGCTGCACCGGTGAGCACATAGTTAACTGTTTTCGCCAGATGGTGACGTTGCAGATCCACAGGTGGTGAATGCTGCACCGGGGTGCACCTATTTATGCTGTAAACGCTAGATGGCACTGGTGCATGGCGTCTGTTGAATGCTGCACCGGAGTACCACTATTTATGATATAATCGCTAGATGGCACTGCTGCAAGCGCGCATGTTGAATGCTGCACCGGGATGTACATAGTAAATTATTGCCGCCAGATTCCACCAGTGGGGTGTGATAGCTGGATAAAACTGGCCAGAAATTCGTTTATCGACTTTTTTCGGCGACATCTTGCGCCACTGCATTAGCAGATGCCTAAAGTACACCAGGTCACAGTGTTTTTGAAAATGTGCACAAGATTTGACATAATAACAGGGCCACGGACACGGACAACCTTACGTGCGAAAAAAAAACGACGCAAATGTATGTAAATGTTCCAAGAGTTTGACGACTGATAAATGTAGGGCGCATTCCAAAAACCTGGGCAAGTGAGAAATTAAATGATAGCTGAGCACACTCTCATTACGTTAAACAACCCAAAATGCGCAGCACGGTTCGCAATGTCCTATCTTTAATCAAACAATGAGTAATTTCAATTGTGGTTAAACTTTTTAGCACCTCCAAGTTCCAACACGGTTTTCTTACGCACAACAGCGCACAACCATAGATCAATACCAATGAAATCAGCGATCTTTTGACTATGCGAATCGTACGTTTCAGCTGCACCGAACTGCCCCAACACCGGTAGTGATCAATTGTATCCCGACAGGCCGCGGTGCGGTGCGGTGGCCAGCCCGGGCGGCACGGGGAAGCCCGAGCCGGACACCGCGACGCGCCGGCTGGCGGGGTGTTTTGACCGGGTAACCTGATCCAGCGGCCGCTATGCAAAGAAGAACTCCCCTAACCGACGAAGCGACTGATTCGAGATAGGTCACGTACTTGGTGTTTTCGATGACAGGGGAGCTGTCCTTATCTGCATGGGTCGGGTCAGTGAAGTTGGATTTTGCGTGGCAGTGCGCATGAATGTGCGTTTCAGCAGAGGGATTGGTGGGCTTGTTTACCAGTACAAAAGCGTTCGGTCGTGGCAATGATTACGATCATGCATTTAAGTATAGTTTGCAGTTGGTTCAGCAGAAAATCTCCATAGTGAGTCGTCGATTGTGGACGTGAAAAGGGCGACCGAGTTGATCGCCTAGAGCGTAACAGGAAAGTGAGTCAAGTGTAGAAGAATCCAGGACAAATTCAGAAGTTAGTGTGCGACTTACCATTGGGGAGGTGTTCTCCTTGTCCCTGAAGCGTGGTGACCAAATGGTGAGTCATGATGAAGCCGAGACCGGCCATGACGACGAAGCTGTGGGAAGAACGCGGGAGCGACCGGCTAGAATCTACGATAAGTTCAGCACCCGTTATCAGCGTCGGCCAACCTCAGGAGTTACTCAACAGCACAGTTCTCTGCAGCTCGTGGGGGCTGCCAGGCAGTGCTCGCACTGAGGCATTAAAAATGCCGCTTTCGTGCTGCGACAGGTCGGGGCATCACCGAATCGGCCGAGCAAGATCCGTGGGGCTCTCGGAAGCTCTAAAGTGAGCCAACCTGAGTGCATGCTTCAGCTGACTTGTCTATGCCCGGTTGCCATATGGTCCGCCGAGTGACGAATGATGCGGTGAAGACAGACGTGTTGCCCGCTTATGGAATTGTCCTGAAATGGAATAATCCACGGACGACGCTAAGCCTTCGCCTTCCCAGTGATAATCTGTCCATGCAGAACCCCTGAAGATCGCGGGCTGACGTGCTTCAGCATCTGCATTCGGCCGTTTTCCGGGTGCAGTACGGCCATTTTCCCGCTCCCCGGTGTATCCGCCATGGTCTCGCTCGCCGGGTGAGCAGCGCCTGACGCAACGTCTCCTCCCGGCTCAGACGCTGCCATTTGCGGCCGACAGCTTTGGCCTCAGGCGGGGTCACGTGGTCGGTCGGGTGCACGGTAAACCTCCTCTGCGCCGACCAACTGGTCACGTGTGCTGCTGATCTGTGGTGCGCCGGGTCCCATCAATGCGAATGGTCCGGATGTGCACCAGCTGCGGGCTCGCCGGGGTGGTCTCGCGCCCCATCAGCTACTAAATGATTCCAGAAATTGGATGTTACGGCGCAGTATCGTTTCCTTTCCAGACGTGCTGTCGGGAATGCTTTGAGGAGCACCACTGACAGCACTGTCTTGCACGTGGTGAACGACTGTGGCGATGCTGTGAGGTATTCCTCTTCCATCACAATTTGCCGAGTGATACTTTATTTAGAGTCTGCCACGCTTCTTTATTGCCAGTCGGAATGATCTCGCCATCCTAGCCTGTTCACGTGAAGGTGGGAAGACCTTCCTCGGTAGCGTGCGTCCCTCTGTGGGCGATATTCTGGCAGAGGCGTACTCAGGCTAAAGTACTCGCCTTATTCTGACATAGGCGTACTCAGGTGGAGGACCTTAAGCCCAGACAAGCCCAATGATTGTTCGAAATGTCCTATTTTCCATGCTAATGTTCCCATGATTGCAAGACGGCCCCAAGCTCCTCCCTCACTGCTTCAGAGCCCTCCCTCCAAGAGTGTCTCTGCACTCGGATACCAGGCACCAGACTCGAACTGTTTATAGACGGTTATAATCAGGCCAAGATAACTATTTCTCTCGTCTGAGCAGACGAGAGCGTTCAGGCTTTCAACAGAATCGTTCAAAGCTTGATTAGCTCACGCTTTTGAATCCCGGCGGTCCTCAGAGCCGGTCTGGAAGAACGCAATTGAACTGTGAGGATTTGCTGAAGCGATCGAAGTAGTACAACAAATTACTGCAGGCGTGAGAAGCTATGTGGCGGTGGTCATGGTGGTTATCCATGGCCAGCATTCGGCCATAGTGGTGCCCATGGTGGTCGTCCATTGTGGTCATTCGGCTACGGTGGTGGTCATGGTGGTTGTTCGGCTATGGTGGTGGCCATGGTGGTTGTTCGGCTATGGTGGTGGACATGGTTGCTATCCTTCGCGGTCTTCAGTTATGGTGGTGGCTATGGTAGTTATCCATAATGGTTATTAGGCTATAATGGTGGTTATCGTTGAATCCATAGTGGTTATTCGGCTATGGTGGTTGTCATGGTGGTCATCTATGATGGTAATTTTGCTATGGTAATGGTCATAACAGGCATCCACCGTTGTTATTCGGTTATGGTGGTGGCCAATTGGCTATGTCGGGACGGGTCGAACCGATCTACCTGAAT
The DNA here is from genome assembly GCA_034440575.1 of Imbricaverruca yamaguchii. Taxonomy (NCBI): domain Eukaryota; kingdom Metazoa; phylum Arthropoda; class Thecostraca; family Neoverrucidae; genus Imbricaverruca; species Imbricaverruca yamaguchii. The sequence goes on along the minus strand of JAOTOL010001349.1, from coordinate 447,099 downwards.
ATGTGCGAAGCTAAGATCAAGAATTCCTCAAACTCTAGCGTACTCTATCGCATCTGCTTTATTGCAGTTAATGGACTGTATACTGAACTGTACTGAAACATTTAGCTCGACTCATGGCAATGTCAGCGTGAACCCATCAGCGATGAGTCGTCTGGGCCCGCTGGGCCAAAGCAGACCTTCTCCCCACACCCAATCGGGCTGCTGTGGCTGCCAGTGGGCTTGGACGAGACAAAATTAAGATTGAAATACAACGGGAGCGTAATGATGGCCATTCGGAACACCGCGACGGCACAGGATGCCATTGATAGGGGACAACATGGATACGGGATAGCAGGAGGAACAGATAGCAGGAATACGGGATAATAGGGATGTGGGATAGAATAGATGCGTGATTATATGGATATTGGATAGCTTGGGTATGGGATAACATGGATACGGGATAACATGGATACGGGGTAACATGGATATGGGATAGCATAAATACGGATAACATGGATACGTGATAATATGGATACGGGATAACATGAATGCGACATGGCATGGGCACGGGATACCATGGATGCATGTTAACATGGATATGGGATAACATGTATATTGGATAGCATGGAAAAGTGACGCTGTGAGAGTGCAAGTCGACTTGATCTTGGAGTCTTGCTTGACCTTGTAAATCCGGGGAAGTACATGGCGCATGGATATGGAACGTTATCGAAACGACTGCCAACCGGAAATTAATAGCAAATGTCGGGAGATGAGCGACATGCCAATATACTCGGACCCTGAAGTAACAGTCGGCATCTAAACGAAAAAGCGTCGGGAGGAGCCGAACTAGACGTGGTGTTGCGACACGACTGCGACTACAATAAATACGAGCGATAGTCCTACGGCGACACGACTGCGACTACAATAAATACGAGCGATAGTCCTACGGCGACACGACTGCGACTACAATAAATACGAGCGGCAGTCTGACTACGACACGACTGCGACAGATCACTGCTGCAGCAGAAACTCCGACGCGACTTCACTGCAACTTTTTTGCCACTTTACTCGACCGACTTAACTGCTTGTCTGTCTGTCTGTCTGTCTGTCTGTCTGTCTGTCTGTCTGTCTGTCTGTCTGTCTGTCTGTCTGTCCGTCTGATCTCTCTCTCTCTTTCTTTCTCTTCCTCTCTCTCTCTCTCTATATATTTATCTCTATATCTCTCTCTCTCTCTCTCTCTCTCTCTCCCTCTCTCCATCTCTTCCTCCGTCTCTCTCTCTCTCTCTCTTCCTCTCTTCTCTCTCTCTCTCTCTCTCTCTCTCTCTCTCTCTCTCTCTCTCTCTCTCTCTCTCTCTCTCTCTCTCTCTCTCTCTCTCTCTCTCTCTCTCTCTCTCCTCTCTCTCTCTCTCTCTCTCTCTTCCTCTCTGTCTCTTCCACTCTCTCTCCATATATACTTCTCTCTATATCTATCTCCCTATCTCCATCTCTCTCCCTCTCTCTATCTCTCCCTCCCTCTCTCTTTCTTTCTCTTTCCCTCGCTGAAGTCCTGCAGCCAATCCGGTCGGTGTTCGAAGAAATAATGTTCGGTTGTTGAATAGATTGCATTAATATTCATGTCATTGGAGCTGATCAGGCGAAGTAGATTGGTTGGCCGTTAATATTGAGTGCCTACGGCCAATTTTAGTTCCATTGTGTGCATGCGATGTCGTATGGTTAGTGGTTAAGAACCCTGAAGATGGAGGGGCGTGGCCACGCTGTTACTAAGCCCACGGGAAGGGCATAAGTGCATGTGTTAAGCTCGCAGACCTGACGCTCCCACGAGTGGGGTATAAGTGGGGTATAAGTGGGGTATAAGTGGGGTATAAGTGGGGTATAAGTGGGGTATAAGTGGGGTATAAGTGGGGTATAAGTGGGGTATAAGTGGGGTATAAGTGGGGTATAAGTGTGGTATGGTATCCCATACCCAGCATGCTATGGGTGGGGTATACTATCCACATCCCGTCTCACCCCGTCATGAGATTTGTGGCGTCGGCGGCCCACTGTCTCCGCTCGGGGATTTCCCGCCTAATCATGGTGGCACGCAGTGTCGTACTCTCCGGACACATACGCCTCATATACCGTGCGCTCGGACCGGTCATGGTGTTGGGGAACTTCGTGTCCGTGCCGCCAAACGCAACAACGAGCATGCTATCGATCATGGGCTTCACCGTAAGCACAGCGATATTAAAGGGCTCAGATGGCATAAGTTATACCACCTGATCCACTTATACCACATCCACTAATCCACCTATACCCGCCTGTAAAGGGCTCGCTGTAGACTGGGGCGCAGTTGCATGCACATCCTTCTTATTAGGTTGCGTTGTGTATTGGGCAACTTTTGTATTGTTATTCGCTTTTTGGAAGTGTGCTTGACAAGGGCAAGTGTATAGCCACGTCTAAAGGTGGATTGGGTCTGTTTCTGTACTACAACACCACGATGCAATACGATATGTACAGGTGCCACGGTCGCAATCCTGAGCCAGTGGTGATGCATAGCCTGATGGAAGGTATGGCTGGAAGTGTTCCTGCAGCACATGCATGGCAGAAAAACTGGAGGTCAAAATAAGTACTACGGAGGAATAATGGTCCGATCGGGGGTTACGACAGGTATTTTTCATGCATATTTCATTCATATTGTGACTATTGAATACTTTAAGTGTCACCGGTTGTCATATAAGAGCCGGTGTACATATAACGGCATGTGGTGATGATGTGGCACCGCAGTTTCTGCAGACGCAATTTCGTCGCGTAGCAGTAATGTCACGCTGTGATGTTTGCATTTGCATTGTGGTTGCGGAAATGTCGGCAGCAGTATTTGCATTCGCACTAGTGTCGTGGTGCCTTTGACGGAACGGGTCGAAGTGCGCGGGAAGTGTAGAGGCGGGCGGAACTGACGAGTCTTGGCAGGGTGAGAAGGATGGGCGTAGAGGTGGCGGCGACACCTGACAGGTCTCGGCAGTGTGAGGAGGATGGGTGTAGGGCTGGGCAGCGGTGGGAGGCGATGGATTTCGGCATGGTGAAGCTGGCCAAGCAGAATTGTACCTTGGCTTGAGAGTTGAAATGGTTGGCCGGACCGATTTGTCGTGGAATCCACCCGGCGTCGAAATTTCGCCTGTTCGCCATTCGTTACTCGGATGACGGCGTGCGCTATCTCCTGCGAAAACGACACATTTCGCCTCCTGCGCTCGGTTGTTTGCTCTGCATATGATTACGGAACTGTATTAGATTTATGTTCAGGAATTGATTGCACGGCGATGTTTCAGCCAGACTAAATAACGCAGTGCATGTCGGAGCGACAAAATGTCGGACAAAGAAAAACGTTTTAATTTCAGAAGCTATCTTGGAAACAGCTTAAGCAAAAATTGGAAGCAGCATAGTTTAGCTTGTTATAGACGGTCTACTTTTAAGTTTAAATCACATGCCTTATATTACCAAGGATCTCTAGCATCTTTATTTTCCCGCTGGCGACAACTGTCCACTGGATCTGCCTCTGGTCACCCCTACGCCGATGGTCATGGCCCGCGCCAAAGCGGTGCCACAGCTTTTGCGTCCGTTACTCGTGCGATGTCCACACTTCAGCAACTGGTGCACACGTGCGTCACTGGCCAGCACACGTGCGTCACTGGTCAGCACACGTGCGTCACTGGTCAGCACACGTGCGTCACTGGTCAGCACACGTGCGTCACTTGTCAGCACACGTGCGTCACTGGTCAGCACACGTGCGTCACTGGTCAGCACACGTGCGTCACTGGTCAGCACACGTGCGTCACTGGTCAGCACACGTGCGTCACTGGTCAGCACACGTGCGTCACTGGTCAGTACACGTCGTCACTGGCCAGCACACGTGCGTCACTGGCCAGCACAGGTGCATCACTGGTCAGCACACGTGCATCACTGGCCGGCACACGTACGTCACTGGCCAGCACACGTACGTCACTGGTCAGCACACGTGCGTCACTGGCCGGCGCACGTGCGTCACTGGTCAGCACACGTACGTCACTGGTCAGCACAGTGCATCACTGGCGCACACGTACGTCACTGGCAGCACACGTACGTCACTGGTCAGCACACGTGCGTCACTGGCCGGCGCACGTGCGTCACTGGTCAGCACACGTACGTCACTGGTCAGCACACGTGCGTCACTGGTCAGCACACGTGCGTCACTGGTCAGCACACGTGCGTCACTGGCCAGCACACGTACGTCACTGGCCGGCGCACGCGCGTCACTGGTCAGCACACGTGCGTCACTTGTCAGCACACGTGCGTCACTGGCCAGCATACGTGCGCCACTGGTCAGCACACGTGCGTCACTGGTCAGCACATGTACGTCACTGGTCAGCACACGTACGTCACTGGTCAGCACACGTACGTCACTGGTCAGTACACGTGCGTCACTGGTCAGCACACGTACGTCACTGGTCAGCACACGTGCGTAACTGGTCAGCACACGTGCGTCACTGGCCAGCACACGTGCGTCACTGGTCAGCACACGTGCGTCACTGGTCAGCACACGTGCGTCACCCAGCACGTACGTCACGGTCGCACAGTACGTCACTGGTCAGCACACGTACGTCACTGGTCAGCACACGTACGTCACTGGTCAGCACACGTGCGTCCGGTCAGCACCGTGCGTCACTGGTCAACAGTGCGTCACTGGTCAGCACACGTGCGTCACGGTCACCACAGTGCGTCACTGGTCAGCACCGTGCGTCATGTCAGCACAGTCGTCACTGGCCAGCATACGTGCGCCACTGGTCACACACGTGCGTCACTGGTCAGCACATTACGTCACTGGTCAGCACACGTACGTCACTGGTCAGCACACGTACGTCACTGGTCAGTACAGTGCGTCACTGGTCAGCACACGTACGTCACTGGTCAGCACACGTGCGTCACTGGTCAGCACACGTGCGTCACTGGCCAGCACACGTGCGTCACTGGCCAGCACACGTGCGTCACTGGTCAGCACACGTGCGTCACTGGCCAGCGCACGTGCGTCACTGGTCAGCACACGTACGTCACTGGTCAGCACACGTGCGTCACTGGTCAGCACACGTACGTCACTGGTCAGCACACGTGCGTCACTGGTCAGCACACGTGCGTCACTGGTCAGCACACGTGCGTCACTGGTCAGCACACGTACGTCACTGGTCAGCACACGTGCGTCACTGGTCAGCACACGTGCGTCACTGGTCAGCACACGTGCGTCACTGGCCACTCCAGCCGCCCGTGTCAATTGGTGGGCGAGTGGTGGTCGGGAGCGCGGGCGGAAGCTCGAGCTGCTGTTGTGCTGAGACCCGACGACATTGTTTCTGCGGTGTGTAACTTCGGACGATGTTCCAGTTCCGCTGACTGTTGAGGCGTTGGCAGAATCCACCAGGGTGGCCTGCCAGGGTCAGGCGGAACGCGGAATGGAAAAACGCTGCCGCACCAAATAATGCACGCATGCATCAAAGTATGATGAGCCTCAACGTGTCTGAAGCTATCTGTCGAAGCGTTGGAGGGACTAATTAGGCTGACACGCAGGAGGCTTGTCAGCGTCGGGCATAATGTAGAACGGAAGAACGCTGCGGCACCAAAAAATGCACGCATGTATCAATGTGTGGGAAAATATCAGCTTTTCGCACCTCATTTTATTCAGGTATGCATGCGATAACACATCATGTGGAAATAACCCTGCGAATGCAGGCTCAGCAAGAACGTCATTGCACAGATCGAGGCGCTGATTTTATCAGACGAGCTGAGCTGAAGATTCCGATAGGTCCCGCGTTGTGGCCAGTTAAAGTTAAATACGGCACTTCGGCTTCCTCAGACCATTTCGTGCTGTGAATGGAAAAGAGAAGACGGGTATGTTGTACAATTCAGTCTGTAAACCTTGAAGCAGGTTTGTGTGGCGGAAAAAATAAACATAGTTCTGATCGAGAAATGAGAAATGGGTGACGTCCCCAACAATATGGACAGACAGAAAAGAAGTGTATATGCATGGAAATAATCGATCAGTGATTTTCAATTGCCATGTTATTGCTGACAGTGTAGAAGTATATCCCTGTAAGATGGATGTTTCAGGATGGGCCTGAAGGCCGGGGTAAAGCAATATAAATAAATATATACGTAAGGTAAGCATGTTCAATGCTGTACCGTAATAGGACTTTTCCCCATGTCGGTTGGTTTAAAAAGACGATGACCATGAATAAATGACATCAGTGCGTGTTGATGAGCCGTACTTGTGCATGGTGTATGTTTTAAGTCCATTGTTGGCTCCAAAGATCCCGAATGCTCTGTTGTATTGATGATGTAATGTCTTCGAAATGTAGTGATATTTATGTGACGTTTTTGTAGGTGCTTCTGCTCATTGTTCTACTTTCTCGATTCCTGGGATGCCACGGTGACGGGGCACCCACAAAAAAACAACCTTCCTTTCCACTAGGCGACGTTTTCAAGTGTGTCATTAATGGAAATACGACGACGATGCGGAAAAGAAGGTGAAGAAAGGGATTGTAAAACAGATTTGGTGTCCGAACACTGAGCAAATGGTGACAAATTGAATGGCTGCGGACATAACGCAGGGCAATCTGTGATTGGGACCACGTGGAGAATCTATGACTCCTCACCGAATAGCTACAGATTTGCGTACAATAAGTGGAGCAACAAATGCTTAGGTAAGATTGCGAGGCTAGCCGGCCAGCTTGATAGGTGCAAAGACTAGCGTTTACGCCTGGGTGTAAATGTGTGGATGTGTGTTTGTGTGGGATGCGTGCGGGGGTTGCGTGTGTGTGTGTGGGGGGAGGGGTTGATGCATGCGTGTGCTTGTAGGCGCGGGTGTGGGTGCGTGCGTATTTGGATGTGTGGGTGTGTGCGCGCTTGGGTAGGTGTGTGCGCGGTGGGTTCGTGCTTGTGTGAATGTGTGTGCGTTTGCTTGTGGGTGTATGTGCGTGTGCCATCAACTGTCGATTAAGCATGGAGTGCTCGAAAAAGGAGCAGCCTGAAATATGGGCTATCTGAAGCGTTATTTTTGCACGTTGTATGCCTAGGAATAGTATATTGACAAGACCTAGCAACAGTATTCGAGGGTAAGTGTTACATCATACATCTTTAGGGTGTCATGCTCCAGAGCTCTCAGCACAATACCCCTTCGCCAGATCCGTCAGTTGTTGGTTTTGAAGCTGCCTCTCTTGATGGTTAACTTGCAGTACCCCAGAATCGACAGACAAGGGCACATTAGTGTTTGCGTTGGCACAGTAAGAGCACAGTTCAATGCCTGCCCCCCCCGATGAAAGTACTCTGTGAAAATGTCGATATTGCGTGAGACGAAATGTACGACCCTCAATATACCAGGAGGTGCTGAGTTTACATCAAAAGTAACGTTAGGTAAAGTAATTTTTTATATTACTCCTGACGATGGCCCCTGACCGAAACGTTGAGTAACATAGCATAATCCCTAACGTTACTTTTGATGTAAACTCAGCACCTCCTGGTATATTGAGGGTCGTACTTTTCGTCTCACGCAATGTCTAAAGCCCAGGAGCACTTAAGAGCCATTCTTCGTTGTATTAAAAAAATGTCGATAACTAGCCGAGAGTTTAGCAGAAGACGACGTGCAACAGCGCTACAGTGGACCTTCTACAGCCAAGCACCTTCGACGGGGCTGCAGACGATTCGCGGTGTTGGACGGTGCGGACTTGCGAGAATAAGAGACAAGTCCGCGTCCGAGGCGGGCTCGGCGTGTCGTCCGGCGGACGGAGCAGTGTTGTGGGGCTGTTCCGAGGCTGGCTCGGCGTGTCGTCCGGCGGACGGAGCAGTGTTGTGGGGCTGTTCCGAGGCGGGCTCGGCATGTCGTCCGGCGGACGGAGCAGTGTTGTGGGGCTGTTCCGAGGCGGGCTGCGTGTCGTGGGGCTGGCGTGTCGTCCGGCGGACGGAGCAGTGTTGTGGGGCTGTTCCGAGGCTGGCTCGGCGTGTCGTCCGGCGGACGGAGCAGTGTTGTGGGGCTGTTCCGAGGCGGGCTCGGCGTGTCGTCCGGCGGACGGAACAGTGTTGTGGGGCTGTTCCGAGGCGGGCTCGGCGTGTCGTCCGGCGGACGGAGCAGTGTTGTGGGGCTGTTCCGAGGCGGGCTCGGCGTGTCGTCCGGCGGACGGAGCAGTGTTGTGGGGCTGTTCCGAGGCTGGCTCGGCGTGTCGTCCGGCGGACGGAGCAGTGTTGTGGGGCTGTTCCGAGGCGGGCTCGGCGTGTCGTCCGGCGGACGGAGCAGTGTTGTGGGGCTGTTCCGAGGCTGGGCTCGGCGTGTCGTCCGGCGGACGGAGCAGTGTTGTGGGGCTGTTCCGAGGCTGGGCTCGGCGTGTCGTCCGGCGGACGGAGCAGTGTTGTGGGGCTGTTCCGAGGCAGGGCTCGGCGTGTCGTCCGGCGGACGGAGCAGTGTTGTGGGGCTGTTCCGAGGCGGGCTCGGCGTGTCGTCCGGCGGACGGAGCAGTGTTGTGGGGCTGTTCCGAGGCGGCTCGGCGTGTCGTCCGGCGGACGGAGCAGTGTTGTGGGGCTGTTCCGAGGCGGGCTCGGCGTGTCGTCCGGCGGACGGAGCAGTGTTGTGGGGCTGTTCCGAGGCGGGCTCGGCGTGTCGTCCGGCGGACGGAGCAGTGTTGTGGGGCCATTCCGAGGGACGACGGACGACAACTTCACGCGATTCGCGGACCACACCACCTGGGAGCGCCGTAAGGCGTGGCGAAGAACATAAATATAGCTCCTGTACCGAGAACCCATTATCCGAAGATGTTTCGGCGTGTCTTTTGCACCAGTCCAAGGATACTCATGCATATGTGATCATGGTCACACACGATTCAGCCAGACCTTGCTCAGCCTAATGTGGACCAGGGACACAGGAACCAAATGAAATTTGAGCTTAACTTTTTGCTTTGTCTACTCGTCCAGCTGTTTTTTTCTCAAACGACTGTTTATTGAACATATTGCCGCTAACGAATGGTTGCCGAGGTGTGTGCGATGATGTGTGCCTATTGAGAACGGTCACAGAGACGCGTTGTTTAAAATTCGCCACTCCGACATTGCTTTTGCACGAGAGCAGGTAAGATTATTCCACCACTGGACCACACGCTACTTTGCATTGCGGTTCTACAATATGCAAGTGAAAAACTAGCAGGAACAGTCAAGGATCTTAGCACTTCAGGACGAGCTTAGAGTTATTTCAACATTCATGAAATCTTCTTGCTGCTGGAACATACGTAGTTGTCTGGGCTTAGCGGCTGATGTTAGCGGCATAGCGGCTTCAGAGCCATCAAATGTAAATTGGTAACGAAATTCTGGAACATTTATAGACTTGGAATAATTTATACTGGAATAATTTATAGACGTATTGCATGTGAAAGTATTTCCCCAAAACACTAATAGTATATGCACACAGCCGCTGAAACGAAGAAGTGCGTACAATGAATCATGGCACAAACTGGATCCTGCATTCATCTAAGAACCTACAATCATCTGTATAGCCGAATTTCAGCTTCCTGTCCGCTGTTGGAATGATCCATGGGCTGCCAATGTTGCTGCCGAGCGATCCGTGGGCAGACATCAATGTTGCTACCGAGCGATTCGTGGCCAGACATCAATGTTGCTGCCGAGCGATCCGTGGCAAATATCAAGACTGCTGCCGACTGATCTTCACATGCAGCTATTTTGAGCTTCACATCGTTTGGGTAATGGAGCTGGGTAGCGAAGGTTGGTAATGGAACTGGGTGGTGGAGGTGGGTAATTAGGCTTGGTAATGGAGGTGGGTAATGTAGTTTGGTAATGTGGTAATGCAGGCTGATAATGGATGTTGGTAATGTAGGTTGTGACTGGAGCTGCTTAATAGAGGTGGGTAATGGAGTTGGATAATGGAGCTGGGTAATGGAGTTGTGTAATGGAGCTGGGTAATGGAGCTTGGTAATAGGACTGGGTAGTTGAGGTCGGTAATGGAGCTGGGTAATGGAGCTAGGTAAGGAGGTGGATAATGGAGTTTGGAAATATGCCGGCCATCGCAACTCTGACCGCAATGGCATCTCAAATTGTCAAGCCAACACATCACACCCAAACAGCGACGATGTCTTAACGGGACGCCACGTCCCAGTAGCAAACCTCTTTCGGACCACGCGGACGATCTTTTGAGCCACTGTGCCATCTCCGGCCCGCCGACGGCCGAAGTATGTCGTCTGCTTTTCGGCACAGCCTCGAGTTAGCGTTGCCCTCCGGACGGGCAGAGCGGCCTCTGCGCGTGGGGGGGCCACACTGAGTCAGAATCCTCCTTTGGGGCTTGGTCGGCTCGGGCTGCTCACCACTTTCGAGGGCTGACGTGAGATCTGCTTCCGTTTCGTAGACAGGGGAAGATAGGCTGAAATCTTGGCAGTGTGCAGCACGGTAAGCGGAGCACCGCGCCGAACGACGTCCTGTTTGATCCGACGGTCAAAGCGTCGGAAGCTGAGCCATAACCCTGGATTTCCGTGACAGGGAGGTCAGCTGAACCGTACGCGGCCTCGGCTCTAACAAGCCACACCTACGTCGACACACCTCAGCCTAGATTTAGCAGGCTCAGGATTACAACCATCAGAGATGTCAACAGAGCTTAAACACTGATGTCGACAAACCTCACATCCCCAAGTCCCATCCCCGGTGCCGGCGCCCCCCCACCACGGGCGTCCACAGTACGTCGACACCGCCAAGAGGATCGTGCACCAACAAAGCTAGCCACAGGCGCTGGTCGAGACTTTACAGAGATGCCCCGTTAGTAACTGCCATCAGGTGCTAAGAGACCGACCGCGGAAACAAACCATGCAGAATGACGACAAAGCCCATAATTGTCCTCACAGTGCGTCAATACTCAGAGATGTAAAGGTTCAGATTATCTAGAGAGCAGTGCTTCATGATTATGCCAGAATGTCCATCCTTGGGGTGGGGCACGTTAAATCTTGATGAGGTCACGGAGATGGAAGAGCAGATCACCTGAATGGCAAGCTCTCAGCAAGATGACAACCCAGAATGTGAAAAAGCAAAATCCACGAGGCAAACCAGAACACCAATTAAACTGCAGGCATACACGCAAAAGTACCGACTCAACGGCACGACCTCAAAGCTGAAACAAACCTAATAAACGTCAATGTCACCATCAGACCCTATGCCAATCTGCAATGCATCGCTCACGACAGCACCCCCGCGGCGCGGCCGGGCGGAGGCGGGGGGGGCACGCGGGGGGCGGGCGGGGGGGGGGGGGGCGGGGCGGGGGCGAGCGGGCAACCTCAGCTTGCCCTCTGACAATATCGTGGCTGCCCCCTGGAACGTGCGCTGCAGGTCAAGTGTATCCACTGCCTGCGCTTACGCGGCCTCGGAAGGTGGGAAGAACGTACGGGCAAGGGCGGGGAGGAAAACGGGCGAGGGGAACGACACCGGCGGGGGCAGGGGGGGGGGGGGGGAGGGCAGGGGGGGGGGGGAGCGAGAAGAAAAGCCAGGAAGCAACGACACACAACACCCGGCAAAGGGGGGGAGGGTGGGGAGGGCCCGGGACGACGTCAACTAGCAGACCACTGTGAATTGTATGGACGCGGTTCGGTGAGATGTGTAGAACATATGCGGTGTCACCACAGAAACGCTTCTCTGAATAAACAATGCTACACTTCAGCGTAAACAATGTTATGTGGGCTGGTAAAAAGGCAATTTAAAGAGCAGATCCAATGGTGAATGAAGAAGGAAGGACACAAAGCCTTGTGCCGGGATATTTGTTACGACTTCACGAGGGTGGATCGGGGTTGGCCGATCGGTGCGCTTTTTCTCGCATCCTCACCGCAGCAAGCTCACTCGAGCGTCGCTGTCGCTCGCGATGACGGTTGATCGATTCCGGAGGAAGAGCCGCGCAGGTAGCCTGACTAGCGACCAGCCGGCGCACAGCAGCTGGACTCTGGGATGGACTCATTCTGGTGCGGAGTACAGCGGCTGGACTCTGGGATGGACTCGTTCTGGTGCGGAGTACAGCGGCTGGACTCTGGGATGGACTCGTTCTGGTGCGGAGTACAGCGGCTGGACTCTGGGATGGACTCGTTCTGGTGCGGAGTACAGCGGCTGGACTCTGGGATGGACTCGTTCTGGTGCGGAGTACAGCGGCTGGACTCTGGGATGGACTCGTTCTGGTGCGGAGTACAGCGGCTGGACTCTGGGATGGACTCGTTCTGGTGCGGAGTACAGCGGCTGGACTCTGGGATGGACTCTGCTGTGCGGAGTACAGCGGCTGGTCTTGGGATGGACCCATTCTGGTGCGGAGTACAGCGGCTGGACTCTGGGATGGACTCGTTCTGGTGCGGAGTACAGCGGCTGGACTCTGGGATGGACTCATTCTGGTGCGGAGTACAGCGGCTGGTCTTTGGGATGGATTTTTTTGGTGCGGAGTACAGCGGCTGGACTCTGGGATGGACTCGTTCTGGTGCGGAGTACAGCGGCTGGACTCTGGGATGGACTCGTTCTGGTGCGGAGTACAGCGGCTGGACTCTGGGATGGACTCGTTCTGGTGCGGAGTACAGCGGCTGGTCTCTGGGATGGACTCGTTCTGGTGCGGAGTACAGCGGCTGGACTCTGGGATGGACTCATTCTGGTGCGGAGTACAGCGGCTGGACTCTGGGATGGACTCGTTCTGGTGCGGAGTACAGCGGCTGGACTCTGGGATGGACTCGTTCTGGTGCGGAGTACAGCGGCTGGTCTCTGGGATGGACTCGTTCTGGTGCGGAGTACAGCGGCTGGACTCTGGGATGGACTCGTTCTGGTGCGGGGCCCGTGCGAGTACAGCGGCTGGACTCTGGGATGGACTCGTTCTGGTGCGGAGTACAGCGGCTGGACTCTGGGATGGACTCGTTCTGGTGCGGGAGTACAGCGGCTGGACTCTGGGATGGACTCGTTCTGGTGCGGAGTACAGCGGCTGGACTCTGGGATGGACTCGTTCTGGTGCGGAGTACAGCGGCTGGTCTCTGTGAGGGAAGGGGATCATTCTGGCGTGAAGCGCAGTGGCTGGACTCTGGGAGGGAAGGGGATCATTCTGGCGTGAAGCGCAGTGGCTGGACTCTGGGAGGGAAGGGGGAATTCTGGCTTGAACAGCAGCGTCAAACGCGGCATGACTGGCGGCCTGTAGTTGGCGGTAGTACCACCCAGCCTGCGGTACTACCGCCAACTAGTGCAACGCTTACTGGACTAGTTGCGGTAGTACAGCGGCTACTGCCGGGCAAGCCGGCGGCGATGACCGGACACGGGACGGGACGGGACGGGACGGGACGGGACGGGACGGGACGGGACGGGACGGGACGGGACGGGACGGGACGGGACGGGACGGGACGGGACGGGACGGGACGGGACGGGACGGGACGGGACGGGACGGGACGGGACGGGACGGGACGACGGACGACGGGACGGGACGGACGGACGGAGGACGGGACGGACGGGACGGGACGGGACGGGACGGGACGGGACGGGACGGGACGGGACGGGACGGCGCCGCGCCGACTTCGCACGCGCCGCGTCGCCACGTCACGTGCCGGCCGATGACGTCACCAGTGGTGGGGCACCTGTCGGGCGGCCTCCAGTCGCGGGCGTCAATACCAGCGGCGTCTGGGAGCCGACCAGTCGCAACAGCGGCCGCACCAACACCGGCCACCACCGCCGCCGTCACCACCGCCGGCAGCGTCGTCAGCAGCGGCGTCAGTCGGCATCGTCCGACACTCGTCATTCGTGACGTCACATCGCCAGTCGACAGCGCAGCATACCGCCCCATCCGGTCAGTGGCGGACACTGACAGTAACGAGACAGTAACGAGACAGTAACTCGACAGTAACTGGACAGTAACGCGACAGTAACTGGACAGTAGCTGGACATTAACTGGACCGTAACTGGACAGTAACTGGACCGTAACTGGACAGTAACTGGACAGTAACGCGACAGTAACTGGACAGTAGCTGGACATTAACTGGACCGTAACTGGACAGCAAATGGACTGTAACTTGACCGTAAATTGACCGTAACTGTCCAGTAACTGGACAGTAGCTAGACAGTAACTGAAGCGTAACTGGACGGTAACTGGACAGTAACTGAACTGAAACTCGCCCGTAACTGGAGAGTAGCTGAACAGTAACTGGACAGTGGCTGGACAGTGGCTGGACAGTAATTGGAGAGTACCTGGACAGTAGCTAGACAGGTAGTGGTTGGCATACGAATGTAGCGGCAAAATTCGCAACCAAGATGTGTTCACACTTTCTGTAGCCGATGGCATTTATCCGACACAGATATATTTAGTGATGTATTCGCAATCGACGTTTCAGAAGTTCCAATTGAAATATGGTGATCCCAGGATCAAAGCAGCATGCACAAGGACGACTTGCCGGTCCGTTTTGAGATGCAGAAAAGTTTGGTTCGCCCAGCACCGACTTGTTAAGTATGACCCCGACCAGACCTCTATCATTGCCTTGCGGACGGAGATATGCCAACTTTTCCACCTCAATTGCTCTGCCTGGCCCCACCAATGGATTATTGCCTTTTGATCCATAGCACACTGCGTCAATTTGACAATTTGCTTGACAATATCAATGTCTAAGCACTTGAGTCAGGCAGTACTGACCTTGGTACAGTGCTGTCACGCAATACTGACCTTACTTGCAAGCATCTATGCCACGGAAATGTCACGTGTTGTGGTATCTGGCACGCCACCTGCATTTGTCACGAGACCCAGCTGGGGTCGCGTCAGCACAAACTACACAGGACGTGATTCGGAGATGTCACAACTTCCATTGGAGCCGAAAGATCTGATGTCGGTGCGTGGCCCCCTAGCCTGCAAACTTGTCCGGATTGTTGTCTGCCATTGGTGTTACGAGAATGATGTCTGTTCAGCCTTAGCACACACATCAACGACAGCGAATATTTAGAAAATCGTCAAGGTCGGTACTCGAAATCGCGGCGCTATGAGTTTAAATTTCAAGAGCAGGCTGACACTGATGTGAGTTTTATAATCATAAATGGCGAAATACACTTAATGACGTTTGCAAAACTATCCGTATTCGTGCATACAGTGTGCACTTCTTTCAACCTGGATAATTTATGCCATGGTCTCCTTAACATGGCAAATATGCATCATGAAAAGTTCGCACTGAGTAAGCACATAAGCAACAGCATCGCAATAACGTCGCAAAAGCTGAGTTGTGAGTCGAACTGGAGTTGTTTGCTCAACAAAATCTTGCCTTCAAATGTATTCAAAATGCTATCTGTTGATGTTTGTTTTGTATGGTATCCAATGTACAACTAAAATCTGCAGAAACTAACGAAAATCGTGGCCGACTTTCCCAGGAATGAAGAGAACAAACCCCGTCATCCCATCCCTTGGCTGTCCGCATTTCTCCTGATGTTCGGGGCCAACTAACGTGCGGAAATGTGTCATGTTATCAAAAGCCAAGCAGTCCTGTAGGCAGTAGCACAACTTGAGGGGATGCCAATGAGCTATGCCCCCTCGTCGTGCTAAAGGACCATATTTCGGCGCGCTTCGCGCTGAGATATGGGGAACAGTAGCAACTGGGGGCCCCCAAGAAGTGGTGGGCTACCATGAATTGCTTCGGCGTTCGGATTTTTTTGACAAGGACCCCGATATATTCAGCCGGGGCCACAGAAATTCAGATCCGACTCCCGAAAACCCCGGTCGATAGCTCAAAATAACTACAGTGGGTCATGAAAACTCGCACGGTGCCCAAAGAAAACCATTCCCAGAATCCTACAAAATCATGCTTGGGCCCCAAGATTATCGACGGGCCAAATGAAATGCATCGAGACCTCCAAATAAATGTAAAAGGCTTTAAATAAATACAGATACCCCCTCCCCCCCCTTAATCGAGCTGTGCGCCAAAAAAAAAATTGTCTGGGTCACCGCACATTCCTATCACGAGCCCCGAATAAACACAGCAGGGTTCCGAAAATTCTGCTCGGCTAGACAACCGTGCCGGGTCTCGCAAGATCGCGCTTAGACCCAAAATTCGCGTCGAACCTCACACGTTTCCATCGTGCCCCCTCCAATCCAACTGTGACAACCGAATAAATACAACGGGTCTAGAAAATGGCTCTGGGCCCCCGAAAAATACTGTCGACCACCAACAATTCACCCCAGCTAGAGACAGCGGGACGTCGAAATATACAGCAGGGCTCCGAAAGTTTGCCAAGATACACGACAATCGTGCTCGGGCCTGCAAAGATCACAGTGGTGTCACACATTTCTCGTCACGGCCACAGCTACATATAGCGAAACCCTTAAATCTCTTAAAGCTCTTAAATCGTATGGGTATCGTCTTAAATATCGATGTCACGGCCGGAAACGGCTCACGTCGGGGGTCCCAGATAAATACAGCGCACCCGAAAAAGATGACTCTGAGGCCCCACAAGTTTCGGTTGTCGTAAGTCCCAAATAAAAACAGCGAAAGCCAGAAAACTAGCGCCGTGGCACAAAAATTGTACCGGAGGCCCTAAATCGCGCCAGTCCAAAACTCGCGCCGTGGCACGAAAATCACACCGGAGGCCCTAAATCGCGCCAGTCCAAAACTTAGCGTCGCAACACGGAACAAGTATCATCGACGGCCCGAAATAAAGGGCGGCCCACCCGTGTCAAATTTTCCCTCCTTCAGATGCGTGTGGTGATACGTTGTAAACCTTCCGTGGTGACCCACCCAAAAACACACAACCCCCCACCTAGGTTACCGTTCTAGAAACAAAATTCACACACACATCATGGTCAATTTCCAGCATCAAACAACAAATTTATACGTCAAAAAACAACATAAAAAGACAGCCACCATAAACTTCATACGTAATTTTGCCGACTCTAGCCAAATAAAAAATAAAAAAATAAACATTTTCCCCTCCGAACGTATTTTTCTCACTTTCATATGAAAGAGCGTAGTTTTACCCTAGAAACATAAATAAAAAGTGGTTATCGACTTGAAACGAATCAAATGCGGTAATGCGGGCGCTGCGCTCACCGACCGGCGCGCGCGCTGCCGCTGCCTCGCGATACGCCTGCCGGGGGAGGGGAGGGGAAGGGGAGCCGAGCGTGGGATGTCAACAAAGGAGACGCGCGTCCCGGGAGGATGATATGGGAGACGTGACTGCCACCTCCCCCTGGCCCCGAAGTGAGTAAAAATGTCCTGAAAAAAGACTATGTGACGGTAAGAGATGAGAATGGGTTAAAGTAAAGAAGCAGAAACGTTTGATTTGAGGTAATTTGCAGGAAATTACCAACTTCATAAAGAGAACGGTAGCAACCCGCGCATTGGGTTTCGAAGTTCGCCAGCCTCCGCCCCAAACACTGTGTCCTGTTGGGAAGCAACGGCACTCATACGGTTTGTGTATGTTGCTATCACCAGAACGTGAAGCCAATGTTAGCGTCTCTGGCTTAAAAGACATACCTACAAGCCAAGCACGCGGTTTGTGATGTCGGAGGAAGCCTGTATGCCAAAGTGTGAAAACTGTCCAGGTCAGGACAGTGTCAGGTCATATTTGATCGACACTTTAAATGCGCAGGCAGGGAAATCTCAGACTTGGTGGACGAGTCAGATTTAGTCAGTGGCTAAGCACGGATCGCGCACTTGACCGAAATTGTTCTTCCTATGGACGAGTTTCTTGACAAACTGTCTGACGCCATTGTGACACTTACTCGGCATCATTTCACGAGTCAGCATCAAAGCAAATATTTCGACGATCTAAAAAAGCAGCTACCTGAGCATGAAGCACTGATCATATTATATTTTCAGAAAACTACACTTTTGTAGTTCAAGACGAAATCAGTCATATCACTGGAACGCACCACAGTGTACCGTTCATCCGTTTGTTGTTTATTGGCGAGAGGCTGAAAGATTGAATGCCACAGTTTTTGCGTGTTATCAAACGAACTGAAGCATGGCACCGTCGCTGTGCACACATTCTTGCAGCACATTGTACCAAGTAAAGGCATAGTCCCGAACTGAAAAAGATTCATTATTTTTTGATGGGTCAGCTGCCCAGTACAAGAATAAGTTAATTTCGTGAATGTGAGTTTTCATGATGAGGATTTCGGAGTCCAGTGCGATTGAATTTTTTGCAACGTCGCATGGGAAAATGCACGGGGGTACACTAAAGGGTTGCAGCTAGCCCAGTCTTCGCACACCCGACCACATCTTCTGCGGAAAAGCATGTAAAGCACAGGACAAGGGACAACCGAGGCGCTAGCGAAAAAGAGTTAGTCGACACGGCAAGCTGGCGATAGACTGCAACAAAACTGCAAAGACCAAAAAACACAGGGAACTCCAGAACAAACCGTCAAACCCAAAGAAGAGAGGCCTACCACAATAGGAAAGCGACCACACGGCAGCTGATTTCCGTTTGTTTATGCAATACAAAAGGACAATAATACATTACCCAAACCATACCACCTACATAAATACAACTCCCATTGATGCAATGCAAGCTTTTTATGCAATGCACTTGTATAGCAGGGAGTGTGTGGCTTTTTGCACCTGAGCTCTTTTTGCCACGGCAATGTACGCGCGCGCACACACACACACACACACACACACACACACACACACACACACACACACACACACACACACACACACACACACACACACACACACACACACACACACACACACACACACACACATCCACATACACCTGATTGGAGCCGTGCATTCGTGGACATACTGTACCGCATGTCTTGGGTGTGTGGCAGTACAGTATCAGCTTTCTTATGCTCCGACCCGACAGCTTTTCCGGCAGGCGAACCTCCGAGAGTCATTCGGCTGTTCATTCAGGTCGTAAAACTCTTGCGGTAAGGGGAAAAATCATTTCTATCGTCAATCTTCTGGTCTATTTAACTAGGTTAAATAATAGCAATACAATGAACATTTCATGAGGTTTTGAGGCAGTTCACCTTCATGAGCTAACACAGGAGAGTAGAGCACCGTAGGGCTAGCACATTTTTTAATGCAAGAGTATCAATCTCTGTTTAACCCTGTAGCCACGAGCGTGCACGGTAGTGTTGCATCCCATACATATATATATATATATATATATATATATATATATATATATATATATATATATATTGTGGTGCAGAGCACAGAGACACCACCACGGCCACTAAATGTGACGGTAAATGTCCAAGTCACACAGGTCACAGAGAAAACCGGAAGACCTTAGCCGATGGATACCTGTTATAAGGTGGTGCGGTGTCTCGTATTTCAAACGTATATCTGCCAGCAGCGGGACAGAAATCGCACTATTTTACTTCAAACCTATGTGGAAAACTGCTCATATTTTAATGGTATATAAATAGCATACACTTCAGCCTGTTGTGCGCACGCCTCTACTGCTCATATTTTAATGGTAAATAAATAGCATACACTTCAGCCTGTTGTGCGCACGCCCCTACACAATACCGCGAGTCTTTTGCCACTGGCGGAGCTGTGCGCGGCGCCTGCGGACGCGACAGGTGTGCTAGTGCTGATATACGAGCAACAGCAGGGCGAAACAAAGGATGGCCGCGGCCATTTGTCATGATTACCTGGTGGCACGGACACGGAGTACTCTGACACACGGAGCGTGGAGGTGTATTTTCGCGACGGCTTCCATTTGCCGAGGCTCGTCACATTTGCCGGGGCTTGTCACATTTGCCGGCCGAGCGCCGGTGGATGCTGCACCTTGAAGGACGTGTTGTCACGATAATGTGCTGCAAAACATCGCTGGCTGTTAGCCTGGACAGCATGTCGCCACGATGATGTGCACCTCGAGACAGCAAAATGGTCTCCATCTCCACGACACCACCTCCAATGTTTCTATTCGTTCGGCTAAGAGAACAAGGCTGAAAATGCTAAATGCATTTTTTCGTAATGTTCGTAGAGTGGTTTTGCGGTGCAGATCCTCTGCTAAGGAGACCTTGATGCATGCAGCATATAATCCACAGCACCTTAGGTATATTTCAATTTTTGACAGGGTGCTGATGAAGATTACGCAGGCTTGTATCCAGGGCATGCGGAGCAATTGTCAAGACAGCACGGGCGTATAACCCATATGCGGCAGATGTTACCTGATAAGGCAGATAAGGCCATATGCGGCAGATATTACCTGATAAGGCAGATAAGGCAGATAAGGCCGTATGCGGCAGACTTACCTGCTACGCTGCAGTCAGACTCGGAATTTTCCTCACCTAGAATCCCAAAACGAAGGTATATCCACAGACCACGCTATCATGTGTTAAGACAATTTATTCCTTGCCGTTTCATAAGCTTGAACATTCTTTTCGCATCTTCGAAATAGCTTTGAATTGGCTTCTTCATCTAGGAACGATTGGCCGCAAAACTTTTGTGTCAGACGCAAGTACTCTTACTAATGAATAGTTCTACCTTGAGTTCTTCTAACATCTAAGTAAGTCACACAATCACCCTTTCAGAGTGGGTAGCTGTAACACAGGAAGGCGCCAATAGTCTGCTCAAACTGTCCAAAGCCTGGCAATTATATTTGCATTCAGACTAATGTAATTGCTCTTGCATAACTTTCAAAGAGCAACTATCAGAGAATACTTTTCAGATAGCTTATTCAATCGACTTTGAGTGCCACCCACCAGGATGTACCAATGCGCAACGTTACCTTGCCATGAATGTCAAGAGTGGCAGAACCGGCCTTATTAAGTTCCTTCCTGGATATGCCCCTGACATGCATGTGATGTGTGCTTCTAAATTAATTCCAGTCATGACTAGAATGCATTGATATGCAGAGTATATGTAAAACAAATGATATTGAAAACTTGCGAAGTTGCAGAGCTCTACTGTAAACGATTCAAAAACGGCAAGCGAAACACTGCAATCGGCCGAATCTGACTTCAGCGCGGGAATGTGGCTCATAGTGAAAAAAAACATACATCATCAGGCCGTGAGAGTAAGACATTCGTCTCCTGGGGTGGAAGCCCTGAGTGATACTACGCTGAGGCATTTCAATACCAAAGCAAGCATGTCAAAAGTCAACCTGTGGCGAGCAGGTGTGGAGTCTTAGCTTAGCTGAAAGCTTAGCTTAGCTTAGTCTCAGCTGAAATGAGCATGGCGCATCACTTTTGTCCGAATCATAGCCAATACAAAGGGAAGTGCTATAACTATGCAATAGAGGTGCGTCCGTGTGCGAGACGTCTTACGCTTCGAAGACTCCAACACCGCTCCTGGGGTTGCACAGCGGAGTTGTGGTTGCCTGCTGCCTTATGTGTCACTGACGCTTCTGTACATGCTCTGTCATACTCGGTGCATGCTCTGTCATACTCGCATACTCTGTCGTAATGGTACCTTGCTAAGCGGTCAGTTTGTCTCACCTCTGTGCTCGAGCGGTCACGTGACGTATGCAAATCCTGAACTGGTCGGGTGCAAATTCATGGCACACGAACACGTGCCACCGCTGTCCGGGTGCGATTCACCGTCATTATTTGATGTCACCGTCTGGTCCCTGCGGTCGTCAGTCTTCGGCCGAGTTCTGGCCGATCATCGCCGCCTGAGGAGATCCGCCGCACCTGGGGCGGGGCGGGACGCTCATCTGCAGCAACGGCGCCGCCACTCGCCGCGCCACTCGCGAGCCGACCCGCCATGTGCGCTTCCGCACGTCCTTGCGAACTGAAGCTGCGCCCAGTTCAGCCCAGAACAGCGGCCTCGTGTCAGGCCACTCGGTTGCACATGTATTTTAACTGGAAAATGCTCGCTCGCGTGATTCGTACAATTATTGATATTTTTACATATTGGAACATATGCAATGAGTGATGACGTTTTCCAATTATTTCCCACGTTTTAAGATAATAGCAGGTCAGGTCATTGATGTTTGAACTGAAACGCTACGAGAGGAGATATGATGGGGAGCACTTTACACTAATATACGGTATGTTGCGAAGCAGAAATATTTATACCAAAATAATTGTGTACGCCAATTTTGGACCTGATGTCATTAGGGTCACGAAATGTCGCTAAGAAACTTAGATTAAGGCAAAGGATTATGTTATAGTATCTTCTTCTCGTTAGATTCTTGAGTTATCGAGAAGATATACGCTGTGAAGCGCTAAAAATGACTGCATGTGCCTTCCTCGATCAAGGCGGGGCTAGGGCAAGACTATTTGAAGTAGGGAATGCTCCTATTTTCGATCCCGTATTAAATATTCTTCAGTATCTTGATCTAGCCATGCAAGTTGAAAAAGCAAATATATTAGATGTTACTTCCGGCTCCGTAGGTTTTTGTCCGAACGTTAAGCAAGATCCTAAGGATTGGATTTTAATTGTGTAGTGTGGTGATTGGAGGTTGTGAACCTCCACTGAGAGGAGTCGGGCTGGTGAACTTCCTGAGTCTGGACGATGAACTTCTACTGAGTGGAAGTCGAGCTGCTGAAGTACTGCTGAGGAGAATGTTAAGCTGGTGAAATACTGCTAGTGTAGAGGGAGGGCTGAGAAGGTTTGGCGCCATTGTTAGGGAAAATGAGGTAGAGGGACGGCTCCACTGCCCCTTAGCATATCATAGCAGAATCTTTGAAGTATTTTGAAAGCAGAACAATAACCGTCAGAGTCAGCAACAGCTCACAGTCTTGTCTCAAACATCAGCAAGCGTGGCAGAGACGATTCAGCAACAGAGCTGCGCCCGACTGAACCAAGAGAAGCTGGAGCTTGTACAACTAAGCTGTGAATCTCTTCAGCTACTACATTGCTCTTCTCAGCTGCTATGCGTGAATCTGAATAATGTCCTCTTATCCTAGTTGCAGCAGATATTGCACTCTCAAATGCCGCTCAAGCACTTCCGATAAACTTTGTCTCCCGCTGCCTTAAGGCAGTTCCATCAGATTAGCATACCTTAATATTCAGCGGAGTTTAGGACGACACCATATCTTGAAATCGGGCGCCACTGGTGCCTTGTGGTAATTCGATGTCTATTGTGTTCATCTGTCCGCTCAGTTTATGTGTTGCTGTGTATTGATTGTAAGTGTGTGTTCCTAGTGTACCTATGTAGGTGTTTTGGTCGTGCATTTCGTGTGTAGTTGGAGTGATGTGTAGCTTTTTTCGCCTAAATGGGAGAAGAGCTCTGGATTGTGTTGAGTTGACTTTTGGTACACGAGACAATTATACCAATTATGGCAGTTTTTCATGCGTTCACCAATATTTTGCATGCGTTCACCAATATCTAAATCATGTCTTTTTGTTAGTTATCAAGAGCCCCGTGCAGTGTGGAGGGGTCGGATGTAATTAAGAGCCCCTGTACAGTAAGAGGGGTCGGACGCCAATGAACTTATATATGCGGTGGAGAGAGAACCGGACGTTAACAAAAGCCCAAGCATGGTGGTACCGGAGTAGGACGCCATCAAGAGCACCGCACACACAGTGGGGAGGGGGTTGGCCGTTACCAAGGGCCGCCGTGCATTGCACAGGTGCGCAAGGGGAGGTAGCAGGACGTCATCAGTAGCTCCTATACAGTGGGGCCCAATGTTAAGCGCACCCATGCAATGGTGAGCTACATGAATACCACTTATAGTTATAACATAATTTACATTTAACTTGGCTTCCTTGTTTCTCGTGCAAATTTAACTTTTATCCTGACAAGAACGGACGGCTAATGTAGGCTGGCGTGGAAGAGGGATTAACAATGCTAAATTTGGGGACCAAAGAACAGTGGCTCCGCGTGAGCTGTCGAATCGGGTACCATGTTAAATACTATGTTAAACTTCTGGTATTGTTGGGAGGGCACGTAGGCGCGGGCAAACACGAGCGACTTGACCCCCCCCTTCAGAGAGACAGGACGATCCACTTAAACAGGCAGATTATCAGTTTATATTGTACAAACAGTAGTAGTCGTGAGATATGGTTGCAAGCGGCAAGTGGGGTATTTTTATCTCACAAACACTTTGCTTCGAAGCTCTAGGAACCAGGGGACGCATAACCCATTCACTGCACCGGAAGAGGTGCATTGAAGGAGCACTCACTTTCATACTCCATAGCGCATAACTCACTCACTCCACTCCACCCTCTCTACGAGGGGTTAGGGGTAGACATCCCCCAACCCCTCGAATTTCCTCCGATCTTAACCATATATCCCGTAGCGTCTTCTCGAAAAACTGGTGGAAAATTCGGCCTGTCTCCCAATGTTTTGTCGCTCGTACACACATGCTTTGGCCTGCCCCAAGAGTCGCTAGGTGACAGGAACAATGAAGACGGAGTATGGCATTGGACTTGTCTCGTGGCATGTATTTATCCTGCGCGCTGGTGGGTGCATTTATCTCACTTAGGTGCGAGATAATGAGCGGCGATAAACACTACTCTCCGATGGGATGGTTTGAGACGTCGGTAGCTCAGTGGTTAAGCTGAGCGTCTTGCACGCCAGAGGTACAGGGTTAGATTCCTCGCGATGCCCACTCTTCCTGCCAGGGTGAGAGGCAGGCGACGCCATATGCTGCCTCGGCTGCTTAGTGCATCATAAAGTCACAATCCAACGAAGGATAGGAAGGTTGACAAATTCCGATGGGTAGTTCAAGGCGGGCCGGGGAACCTTGCTTGCCTACCTACCACTCTGTAGGTAGGCAATCCACAAGCTGTTTTCTGAAGCCTAGAGTCTTTGGGCAAAGGCTAATTGTCATTCGATGAGTTTGTTGGTGACGGCATTGACAATGATTTGCATGATTCATCGCGTCAAAACACTCGCATCATGTCCACGACTGAGATGATCACGAGCGCTTGCAGATAAGATCAGGTCAGCTAGCTCCTCACCTAGATCGGCTCAGATCGCTGGTCCAGGTCGTTCCAGACTGCTGGATTAGACCAATCCAGACTTCTTGTCCAGACCAAATCATGCTATCTTAAGAGGATAAAAAACAGTTTTTTTTTTTTCTCACACATGCACCAGCTTTATTTACTTCACTCAAATTCTTTACTCAAAAGCAAATAATAATGCTAAAAACGTGCACGAAGTTTCCACTTCTGAAGCTAATGTAACGTGTGAAATTAGCATTATCACTGGAGCGCACAGTTTAGGGATTTTTTGGTAGCTTTTTCCACAACACGCTCACAACTCGAACCCGTCCACAAAGGCTGGACGCTTTGCTTGCATTTCGTTACTTTGACAAGCAATGCTTGTGTTCATATCTTGCCAATTTACAACTCTGCATACAGCAACCAAAAATGTGCCAGCGAAGCCTGTCAGGGGATTATTAGCAGAAATGCGTCACGTCATGTAGATGAGAAAGATAATCCAACTATTCAGCACACGTTGCAAGGATATCCCTTGCATGATTAACGAAAAAGCATCGCCAAAGCTCATTATAGTGATCATGGTAATGAGCGATATCCTTGACCGTTGATGTTTCTATAGGACTGCAATATAGAGCAAACTTTCGTCGCTCGAAGTTCGCCCAATATTAAGTAATTAACTTGTAAAACTGAAGCACATGATGGACGACGTCGCTCTGTCGGCAGGCGGCCAGTTTTCTCAACAAGCGTTAGAACTCTTTGCAGGTCGGTTTTCCTGGTCGGTCGTCAGCGGTGCCCAGTGATGCCGGTGTGTGTGTGTGTGTGTGTGTGTGTGTGTGTGTGTGTGTGTGTGTGTGTGTGTGTGTGTGTGTGTGTGTGCGTGTGTGTGTGTGCGTGTGTGTGTGCGTGTGTGCGTGTGTGCGTGTGTGCGTGTGCGCGTGTGCGCGTGTGTGCGTGTGTGCGTGTGTGCGTGTGTGCGTGTGTGTGTGTGTGCGTGTGTGCGTGTGTGCGCGTGTGCGCGTGTGCGCGTGTGCGCGTGTGTGCGTGTGTGCGTGTGTGCGTGTGTGCGTGTGTGCGTGTGTGCGTGTGTGTGTGTGTGTGTGTGTGTGTGTGTGTGTGTGTGTGTGTGTGTGTGTGTGTGTGTGTGTGTGTGTGTGTGTGTGTGTGTGTGGTGTGTGGGTGTGGGTGTGGGTGTGGGTGTGGGTGTGGGTGTGTGTGTGTGTTTGTGAGGGGGCGGTCGCGGTGACCGACGTGTAACAGGTGATTTGCATGTGGTCGATTTTCCCGGTCGGTCGTCAGCGGTGCCCAGTGATGCTGACGTGTGTGTGCGGGAGGGGGAGGGGGGTCGCGGTGACCGTCACGTGACAGACGGGTTTTGTTGGCGACAGGACTGCGGCTGGCACACCATGCTGCGAGCAGCGCTTCTTCTGGGCGTCACTGGCATGCTGGTGGCGGGCCAGTCCACCCAGCGTGAGGTCCAGCTCAGCGACCTCATCAAGCAGTGGCGCAACGACAGAGGTCAGTCGGCTGGGCTCGAATAAAGTTCCTGCGGGCCTCCATCCGGCAACGAGGAGCATTGTTGATGTGTCTGTGGCTGCACCGCCACCAGTGAACACGAAAGATAACTAGAACTCGTTTCCGATCTACTAGCGCCACCACCACCTGTGGACATCAAGCTTAATTCACCATCCAAAAAGATAGAGGCACGTGTGCTCTTTTATCCTGCCCTCTATTCTACCCTTAGTCGGCTCTCAGATTTGCCTTGTTTTGGGACTTAAACTAGGCTGCCTGCTGTTGTTTTGTGACTTTTACTAGCCTGCTGCCAGTGTGGTGACGTAGCTGGGCTGCAACTACGCAGACGGCGATGTTCGCCACGTGTACATTCCGCTGCCGCCAGCCTGCTATCAGTGATATCGCTTTGCATAACGGTCTGACTTTCATCAGCTGAAATCACCAACCACACATAAACCGAGGTCCGACTGAGTCCATTGCTGTTTGGGTGGTACTTTTGATCCGCATGCATTACCTCAAGGTATACGGGCCGATTCCAATAAACTTTGTGGGGAACCAATTTGTAGAGTGTATGCTGGTGTGAATCGAAACACTGCCGACCTTAGTGACATCAATGGACAAGTTTACTGTCGGGACATGCGATTTTTTCACTGGTGTTTTTTATTTGAAGACATTCAATTACTTTTTATATCCATAAATCACAACATTTTTGTTTCAATCATTGCAAAATGCCTCGCTTTGTGATTCACAAAAATATGTGTGACGCTACAGATGAGTAGTTCATCTCATGCTCGACTGCGCGCCATTTGATTTTGCATATATGACGCTGCCGAGTTTGTAATAATCGCGACATTTTTAGCTTGGATCGCATCCGGTCGTCAGGGGAAATTGGATTGTACAAAACGACGCCATTATTCTTCCTTTGTGCCACGATGTACAAATGCAACTGTCGGTTAGTCAGAAGCGGTGTTCATCGGCCTTCCGACGGCTGACAAGACGAGGAAGTTGTGGAGCGACGTTGAACACCGAGACGGTCCGCTCATGACTGACAGTGGCTCCGCTAGCTTCGACGAACACTTCAATGTATGAGTACCACCGCTGGACAGATGTTCGAGTATTTTGATTGCCATGGGCACACCGAAGGTTGAGGGAGGGCGCGAACCCTAACACTATTTATTTTAATATTTTGTAAGCTGGAATCGTTTATCTTGCAGCACTTCACCAGCTTTTATCGCACCCCATCAGCACGTTTTACAGGAACACATCGGTATGGTGTGACATGGTATACACGTAGACTGACCAGTTGCTTGATGCATATGCATTGTGTATAGTACTGGGTTGCTTCTTTCCTCTTCTCATACAGGATTCGCATGGTGTTGAACACCATTCTATTCATACTTCAGTTAGTGATTGATGCACGTGAAGCACATACGCGGTATATCGGTGTATTTGTTTGTTTCGCTGAATATCGTACAACGAAAACTTAAGTAAACGTGATTTTTTTTCGTTCACGAGCCATTCAAATGCTTATGTTCTATAAGCATGCTACCTCAAAGCATTGTACGAAAAACCAATGGCAACGCGATTGGTTGTCGTTGTGGGTAAGCTAAATGTATTTTACTGCACCCCACCCGGTGGAAGGTTCAGGATTGGTAATTAAACACTTTGCCATCAAAACGGTACTTGACTGAGTCTTTTTTTAGTGTGGTTGTTTGCGAAAAATAGCATCGGCGACGCATCGGTTTCGGTTCAGCAGCACAAAAAGCGTATATTGCCGCCACCATCCACGCCAAATTGGCCCGAAGAAGCCGAAATTCACCTGAGCTACTGCAATGCTAACCCAGCTCATCAGCTACCGGAAGAGACGTGCCTGACTACCGCGGGGATGTCTCCTCTCGGGGATAAGTGCATGGCAGCTCCAGTGTCGATAGCTGTTACCTCGCGCCGAAGTGGACACCGGCGCCAGAGGCCGGCACGAGCACTGACGAGGAGCGGGGACCAGTCGACCGGCGGGAGAGACCAACACGAGGACTGACGAGGAGCGGGGGCCAGTCGACCGGCGGGAGAGACCAACACGACGACTGACGAGGAGCGGGGGCCAGTCGACCGGCGGGAGAGACCAACACGAGGACTGACGAGGAGCGGGGACCAGTCGACCAACACTACGACTGACGAGGAGCGTGGGCCAGTTGACCAACACTACGACTGACGAGGAGCGTGGGCCAGTTGACCAACACTACGACTGACGAGGAGCGTGGACCAGTTGACCAACACGAGACTGACGAGGAGCGGGGCCAGTCGACCAACACTACGACTGACGAGGAGCGGGCCAGTTGACCAACACTACGACTGACGAGGACGGGGACCAGTTGACCAACACTACGACTGACAGGACGGGGACCAGTTGACCAACACTACGACTGACGAGGAGCGGGCCAGTCGACCAACACTACGACTGACGAGGAGCGTGGGCAGTGACCAACACTACGACGACGAGGCGGGGCCAGTCGACCAACATACGACTGACGAGGGCGGGGCCAGTCGACCGGCGGGAAAGACCAACACGAGACTGACGAGGAGCGGGGACCAATCGACCGGCGGGGAGCAACACAGACTGACGAGGAGCGGGGACCAGTTGACCAACACTACGACTGACAAGGAGCGTGGGCCAGTCGACCAACATTACGACTGACGAGGGGCGTGGGCCAGTCGACCGGCGGGAAAGACCAACACGAGCACTGACGAGGAGCGGGGGCCAATCGACCGGCGGGAGAGACCAACACGAGGACTGACGAGGAGCGGGGACCAATCGACCGGCGGGAGAGACCAACACGACGACTGACGAGGAGCGGGGGCCAATCGACCGGCGGGAGAGACCAACACGACGACTGACGAGGAGCGGGGACCAGTTGACCAACACTACGACTGACGAGGAGCGGGGGCCAATCGACCGGCGGGAGAGACCAACACGACGACTGACGAGGAGCGGGGACCAGTCGACCGGCGGGAGAGACCAACACTACGGCTGACGAGGATCGGGGGCCAGTCCACCGGCGGGAAAGACCAACACGAACTGACGAGGAGCGGGGGCCAGAAACAGACGGCTGACGAGGAAGTCGCGTGCCGTGTCGTGGCGCCGCCGATTTCATTACGCGCCCGTCTCCGCCGGTATGGTTCGAGTCGCACCAAGTCCACGCAGACACGAGCTGTCGCTCCCGTCACGCAGGGCGTCAGCGGTGCTCCGCCTTAGTGTTGGCCTCAGTGCTGGCCTCAGTGGCCTCAGTTACCTCAGTATTGGTCCGCTTCAGTGTTGGCCTCAGTGTTGGCCTCAGTGACCTCAGTGACCTCAGTGTTGGTCCGCCGGTGGCCACCGGCCACGAGCAGCCCCGGCTCGGCCACACGGCGGCCACACCCCACACTGGCGACCCACGGTGGGGCTGGGGTCTGACCTCGGCCCGATGGGCGTCACGGTCGGCTGCTGCATTTCAACATTGACAGTGCGGGGCGAGATCTGACACTGCTCTCTGATGTTCCACCGCTGGCTGCCGCACGTGATGACCTCCGTCTAATCCAATTGGAAGAGTGCTGGGCGAGTCGGTTCCTACTACGGGGCTGCCATGAACGAGTTCCACTGTAATTTCTGGACAGGCTGGGACATTGCGATGCTCCTGTGGCTGATTGCATTTCAAGTATTCATTGTCAAGCTAATCACGATAGAGCCTCCTATGACGGAGTTATGCGATCTTAAAATTAAAGCAAAGAGCTTTGTAGTTTACAATTCGTCTTCTGATACAGTGTAATTTTCCTTAACATATTGCATCCACCTAATATGTTGTAGAATATGTCGGTACTTTTGCCGCAGCTCCAGACAGGAATGGCGCCAGAATGCGTTTTGCTACTTCGTAAAACCATAAGGTCAAGGTCAACGCTGGGACAGAGCCCAGACGTGTGGCCAAAGCTGACGCCACAGCGCTCAGGGCTGACCAAGATCGGCAGCGCCAGAGCTAGGAGCAAAATCCGGCGCCAGAGCTGGGAATCCTATCCGGGAGGCCGGAGCTGGAGACAAGTGTGTCGGGTCAACGAGTGGATCGAACGTCGGCCTGAGAGGCCAGGACGATTGGGATCAGGATCTGAACGGCATGATCCAGGACCATGCTCAGGACTACGACTGAAGTCACGCTTTGGACGTCTTGGACGTCCCGTCGAGGTCACGTGTCGATATCTGAGCCAGGCTCGGGGCCAGCAACAGAACCACGTCCCGAGACCATGCCCAGAGTCGACAGGACTAAGACTAGGGTTGGGGACAAGGCCATAGGTGGGGGTGTGATCGGGATCAATGCCACAAGGACCAGGTCTGGGCCGCGGCAAAGGCCGGCACCGGACACCGAAGTGTCAAGGCCGCGACACGAGATGCGCCAGATCTGCGGCCGGGAACGTGCTCTTGTGCTCAGGCCAGTCTCAGGGAAAGTGCAAGTCTGAGGCAGGGCGGCAACACCTCGCGGCGTTCGTCATGGTCACGGCTTGAGCCAGTGCCAGAGGGTCAGGATCAAATGCCAGGGTTGAGAGGGTTGAGGCCAGGGTTGAAAGCGGATCTAAGTAAGGCCCATGGGCCACCTACAGTAGGCCCACACTCAGGTCACCACGAACCGACAAGGGGTCGGTCGGTCCGTAAGTTGCGTGTTGGCAATGACAGACAGTGAAGAACCTCAAAGTATGCATACGTAAGCATATGACCTTTACCTACCATGCCAATCGTGTGGCAACTAAGTGCAGTGGATGCCCGATTAGAATGAGTCACGCTAGGCATTCATTCCACAGACAATTGGGCATGCCTGTTATTAATTCACTTGTCGTGTCCACTACTTAATATGACGTTTTAGCTCACGTCACAGCGAGCAAAACACTGGTGCGCTTAATTTAAAATTCATTAATTTCCTAGCACGCTTGATGAACGGTAGAAGCAACCACGAACACGCATAAGATGTCATAGTCGACCTGCATTGGTGTAAATGTATTGGCGACTTCCATTGGTGTAGGTGTAGAAGATCTGGCAGTTTCACACATAGTACGCCTAGTGAACAAATTGATCACAAAATCAGAACCAGGAATGCTCGAACAATAATTAAGAAGCAACAGCAACTAGCATCATCACAACACGAACCAACCTGATCAACTACGACTACCGTCCACGAAAACCGAAACGGGTGTAGACGGGTAGGATATGACCAGCTTTTAGTAGTGTGGACGAATACTACAGGGATAATCACACCCAAATTCACGGACCCTCTCTCAACGCCTATTTGAACCCAGTAATAATGTCAACTTGTTTGATCAATTTGCGCTATGTTTGTGCCTTTTGTAATCGGCAAGCCACACCACTCCCTGTCCACATTACAGGTTCCGTACCACCGGCAATCAGTGTCACAGTCGTCAGACCACTCTTGTGACCCTGTCACACACAGTGTACCACCGGCCATCAGTGTCACAGTCGTCAGACCACTCTTGGTGACCCTGTCCACACACAGGTGT
Organism: Imbricaverruca yamaguchii; assembly: GCA_034440575.1. Taxonomy (NCBI): domain Eukaryota; kingdom Metazoa; phylum Arthropoda; class Thecostraca; family Neoverrucidae; genus Imbricaverruca; species Imbricaverruca yamaguchii. The sequence goes on along the minus strand of JAOTOL010001349.1, from coordinate 415,279 downwards.
ACCACCGGATATCAGTGTCACAGTCGTCAGACCACCCTTGTGACCCTGTCACACACAGTGTACCGCCGGCGCTCCGTGTCACAGTCGTCAGACCACTCTGGTGACCCTGTCACACACAGTGTACCACCGGGCATCAGTGTCACAGTCGTCAGACCACTCTTGTGGCCCTGTCACACACAGTGTACCACCGGGCATCAGTGTCACAGTCGTCAGACCACTCTTGTGACCCTGTCACACACAGTGTACCACCGGGCATCAGTGTCACAGTCGTCAGACCACTCTTGTGGCCCTGTCACACACAGTGTACCACCGGACATCAGTGTCACAGTCGTCAGACCACCCTGGTGACCCTGTCACACACAGTGTACCACCGGGCATCAGTGTCACAGTCGTCAGACCACCCTTGTGACCCTGTCACACACAGTGTACCACCGGGCATCAGTGTCACAGTCGTCAGACCACCCTGGTGACCCTGTCACACACAGTGTACCACCGGCCTCCGTGTCACAGTCGTCAGAGCACTCTTGTGGCCCTGTCACACACAGTGTACCACCGGCAATCAGTGTCCAGTCGTCACACCACTCTGGTGACCCTGCTATACACAGTGTACCACCGGCTCTCCGTGTCACAGTCGTCAGACCACCCTGGTGACCCTGTCACACACAGTGTACCGCCGGCTCTCCGTGTCACAGTCGTCAGACCACCCTGGTGACCCTGTCACACACAGTGTACCGCCGGCTCTCCGTGTCACAGTCGCCAGACCATCAGACCACCTGACGGGTCGACAGTCATCAGACCACCTGACGGGTCGACAGTCGTCAGACCACCTGACGGGTCGACAGTCGTCAGACCACCTGACGGGTCGACAGTCGTCAGACCACCTGACGGGTCGACAGTCATCAGACCACCTGACGGGTCGACAGTCGTCAGACCACCTGACGGGTCGACAGTCGCCAGACCACCTGACGGGTCGACAGTCATCAGACCACCTGACGGGTCGACAGTCGTCAGACCACCTGACAACGGGTCGACAGTCATCAGACCACCACGGGTCGACAGTCGCAGACCACCTGACGGGTCGACAGTCGCCAGACCACCTGACGGGTCGACAGTCATCAGACCACCTGACGGGTCGACAGTCGTCAGACCACCTGACGGGTCGACAGTCATCAGACCACCTGACGGGTCGACAGTCGTCAGACCACCTGACGGGTCGACAGTCGTCAGACCACCTGACGGGTCGACAGTCATCAGACCACCTGACGGGTCGACAGTCATCAGACCACCTGACGGGTCGACAGTCGTCAGACCACCTGACGGGTCGACAGTCATCAGACCACCTGACGGGTCGACAGTCATCAGACCACCTGACGGGTCGACAGTCACCAGACCACCTGACGGGTCGACAGTCGTCAGACCACCTGACGGGTCGACAGTCGTCAGACCACCTGACGGGTCGACAGTCGTCAGACCACCTGACGGGTCGACAGTCGTCAGACCACCTGACGGGTCGACAGTCGTCAGACCACCTGACGGGTCGACAGTCGTCAGACCACCTGACGGGTCGACAGTCGTCAGACCACCTGACGGGTCGACAGTCGTCAGACCACCTGACGGGTCGACAGTCGTCAGACCACCTGACGGGTCGACAGTCGTCAGACCACCTGACGGGTCGACAGTCGTCAGACCACCTGACGGGTCGACAGTCGTCAGACCACCTGACGGGTCGACAGTCGCCAGACCACCTGACGGGTCGACAGTCGTCAGACCACCTGACGGGTCGACAGTCGTCAGACCACCTGACGGGTCGACAGTCATCAGACCACCTGACGGGTCGACAGTCGTCAGACCACCTGACGGGTCGACAGTCATCAGACCACCTGACGGGTCGACAGTCGTCAGACCACCTGACGGGTCGACAGTCGTCAGACCACCTGACGGGTCGACAGTCGTCAGACCACCTGACGGGTCGACAGTCGTCAGACCACCTGACGGGTCGACAGTCGTCAGACCACCTGACGGGTCGACAGTCATCAGACCACCTGACGGGTCGACAGTCATCAGACCACCTGACGGGTCGACAGTCGTCAGACCACCTGACGGGTCGACAGTCGTCAGACCACCTGACGGGTCGACAGTCATCAGACCACCTGACGGGTCGACAGTCATCAGACCACCTGACGGGTCGACAGTCATCAGACCACCTGACGGGTCGACAGTCATCAGACCACCTGACGGGTCGACAGTCGCCAGACCACCTGACGGGTCGATAGTCTCCAGACCAAGACCTGACGGGTCGACAGTCATCAGACCACCTGACGGGTCGACAGTCGCCAGACCACCTGACGGGTCGACAGTCGTCAGACCACCTGACGGGTCGACAGTCGTCAGACCACCTGACGGTCGACAGCTCTGCGGCGCTCTCGTATCATTAGCCGGGCCGGAGCAGCACTTCCGACCACTGAGCTGACCTGACGCGGCACCAGTGTCGAGGCGCCAGCGGTCCTGATTAGGGCGGCGTTAATGTCGAGGCGCCAGCGGTCCTGATTAGGACGGCATCAGTGTCGAGGCGCCAGCGGTCCTGATTAGGGCGGCGTCAATGTCGAGGCGCCAACGGTCCTGATTAGGGCGGCGTCAATGTCGAGGCGCCAGCGGTCCTGATTAGGGCGGCGTTAATGTCGAGGCGCCAGCGGTCCTGATTAGGACGGCACCAGTGTCGAGGCGCCAGCGGTCCTGATTAGGGCGGCATCAGTGTCGAGGCGCCAGCGGTCCTGATTAGGACGGCGTTAATGTCGAGGCGCCAGCGGCCCTGATTAGGACGGCACCAGTGTCAAGGCGCCAGCGGTCCTCATTAGGACGGCATTAGTGTCGGCTGCGCTTGCACCAGCCGACCCCGATTACCAGAGTGGGAAACTGACTGTCAGGGTGTGGAGTCGGAACGCATGCCGACTTCAGGAGTACATTTTCGAAGGCGTTTTTTATCCATAGAATCTGTCTACCGGCAATCGAGGAGAGAATTATATGTAGGCAATACATAGCATGCACAATAAAGGCGCGTCTCATGAGTGGTGGAGCCTTCCGTATTCTTCAGCACTTGGACACCATTGCTGAACCTGCTACACCTTCTAAGGAATATGAGTGCTAGGGTCGAAGCTTATGCCACTTTTACTGGTGTGGCGTACGCAATCTCAACCATTACTTTTTCAGTTTAAGGCTAACGTATTGGAGCTACATCCCTCCGTGGGGATACAGTGGTCAAGATCTTCTAACGGCGGTTCTCGGGCAAACATTTCGTGTTGAAGATGTTTTGTTGGTCAAAGTGGAACACTAAATGTCAACGACTTGCCCTCTGGCATCGCATGTCACTGTGCTCAGTTGTAAGTGTTGATCAGTTATTAAATTAAAAGAGCAGACATTCTAGTGAAAACGGTTCATTATCTTTCTGATACCACCAGCAGCCTATGCATAGACCAAAACGCCACCAATACCAATGAAATTATCGCAAATTAATTTCACTTATATTACTTCGCTGCTGCTGGGAAGCTTCCCCAAACCAGCGCGGCGCTGTCAGGAGGGCCCTTGTCATTGGTTGTATGGTGGTGACGCTGTCGGTGGGCTCGATGGTATCGGCTGTGTGGTGGTGATGTTATCGGGCGGCTCGGTAGTGTTCGACGAACCACTGACCGCCGGCTCTTCGCTACACTGAATTATAGAGTGCCGGGGTTGATTAAGGCAGGCCACCGAGTGGTCTCAATCCGGTCACGAGCGCTAGAGCAGGCCAATCGAGTCTCAGGTCACACCTGACGAATGAGCTGACCCAGCTGCCGACCGCTCCGTCCAGTCACTCTGGTGGCACGCCATGTTGACACCACGTCACTGCCACGCGACGTCAGCGCGCGGCGGGTGTATTTGGACGACGGCGGTACGTGACACGTTAGTACGGCGGCCGGGGCTGGCACGGTGCGGTGGGGACGTTCTCTCCACGGCGCGGTGGGGCCGTTCTCCCCACGGCGCGGTGGGGACGTTCTCCCCACGGTGCGGTGGGGCCGTTTTCCTGACGGCGCGGTGGGGCCGTTCTCCCCACGCCGCGGTGGGGCCGTTCTCCCCACGGCGCGGTGGGGACGTTCTCCCCACGGCGCGGTGGGGACGTTCTCCCCACGGCGCGGTGGGGACGTTCTCCCCACGGCGCGGTGGGGACGTTCTCCCCACGGCGCGGTGGGGACGTTCTCCCCACGGCGCGGTGGGGCCGCTCTCCCCACGGTGCGGTGGGGACGTTCTCCCCACGGCGCCGTGGGGACGTTCTCCCCACGGCGCGGTGGGGACGTTCTGTTCTCCCCACGGCGCGGTGGGGACGTTCTCCCCACGGCGCGGTGGGGACGTTCTCCCCACGGCGCGGTGGGGACGTTCTCCCCACGGCGCGGTGGGGACGTTCTCCCACGGGCGGTGGGGACGTTCTCCCCACGGTGGGTGGGGAGTTCTCCCCACGGCGCGGTGGGGACGTTCTCCCCACGGCGCGGTGGGGACGTTCTCCCCACGGCGCGGTGGGTCCGTTCTCCTGACGGCGCAGTGGCGCCGTTCTCTTGACGGCGCGGTGGGGACGTTCTCCCCACGGCGCGGTGGGGCCGTTCTCCCCACGGCGCGGTGGGGACGTTCTCCCCACGGCACGCTCAGACAGATCCGCACTGTCACCGCGCGCCGAACACCTGACGTCCGGAGTGGCGGCTGCCAGCCACAATCCGTGGCGCCGGACGGAGGCGGTGAATTGCCAACTGTGGCGGCAGCGGGCTGGTGACGCTGCTCAGACGCTGACACGGTGCGGTCGTCGACCCAGCCACGCCACTGTGCCCCCGGGCTGTGCGGAGGTAGCTACCGTGACCCCAGGCTGTGTGGAGGTAGCTACCGTGACCCGGTCTTTGCGGAGGTAGTAATCGTGCCCTCTGGCTGTGTGGAGGCAGCCATTGTGATCCCGAGCTGTACGAAGGCAGTTGCCTCGGCTCCAGGGCTGTGCGGAGGTAGCTCCCGTGGCTCCGGGATGTGCGGAGGTAGCTACCGTGGCTCCGGGTGTGCGGAGGTAGGTACCATGGCTCCGGGTGTGCGGAGGTAGCTACCGTGGCTCCGGGCTGTGCGGAGGTAGCTACCGTGGCTCCGGGCTGTGCGGAGGTAGCTACCGTGGCTCCGGGCTGTGCGGAGGTAGCTACCGTGGCTCCAGGTGTGCGGAGGTAGCTACCGTGGCTCCGGGATGTGCGGAGGTAGCTACCGTGGCTCCGGGTGTGCGGAGGTAGCTACCGTGGCTCCGGGCTGTGCGGAGGTAGCTACCGTGGCTCCGGGTGAGGTGCTACCGTGGCCGGAGGTAGCTACCGTGGCTCCGGGCTGTGCGGAGGTAGCTACCGTGGCTCCGGGCTGTGCGGAGGTAGCTACCGTGGCTCCGGGCTGTGCGGAGGTAGCTACCGTGGCTCCGGGCTGTGCGGAGGTAGCTACCGTGGCTCCGGGTGTGCGGAGGTAGCCGGGCTGTGCGGAGGTAGCTACCGTGGCTCCGGGCTGTGCGGAGGTAGCTACCGTGGCTCCGGGATGTGCGGAGGTAGCTACCGTGGCTCTGGGATGTGCGGAGGTAGCTACCGTGGCTCCGGGATGTGCGGAGGTAGCTACCGTGGCTCCGGGCTGTGCGGAGGTAGGCTACCGTGGCTCCGGGATGTGCGGAGGTAGCTACCGTGGCTCCGGGCTGTGCGGAGGTAGCTACCGTGACCCCAGGCTGTGCGGAGGTAGCTGCCGTGGCTCCGGGCGGTGCGGAGGTAGCTACCGTGGCTCCGGGCTGTGCGGAGGTAGCTACCGTGGTTCCGGGCTGTGCGGAGGTAGCTACCGTGTCTCATTTGCACGCTTTATCGACAACATGTCAGACGGTAAACGAATCACCGGCGGTGATCCTACAGACGACCCTGGAACACGCCGAGACCGACTGAACATGGCCAACGATAGGGTTTGTATGGTTCTGTTGCCATGCTGCACAGTTCAGGCTCACACCGGGTCATCCGTGAAATGGCGGGAACGCCATTAAATTTAGATCCGTCTCGGCCGAACCTCGTCTAATCAGGTTCAAGCTTCCAAAGGCGGCCCACGCTTTGTGTTGGCCCTACCATTCGTTGGATGGTCTTGATCTGTAGCCTTACCTGCCACCTCATCCGGTTTTTGGATGGTATAAACCGTGCCCAACTTGATATACTGCATTCGAATAATGATGTCACACGTTGATTAGCTCCTTGCTTCTTGTCACAGCGCGGTAATTACCATTGAAAAAGGCATAGCCATGTCGATTCCAGGAGAAAGCAACTCAGCGGCAATATGTGCCAACATTGAGCCAATGGAAGTGCACCGCTACCATTGCTGCGTTCCCAGGCTGGGTGACGGGTGAGGTGGGGCTGGCGGCGCTGCCTGCTGTGTGGAATTGTCAGGCGTGCCAAAACACAACACGATCGTGTTTGTAGCGCCAGGTGCGTGGGGCTAAATGAACGTGAGCGAGTGTGACAGGTTGGCAGTCAGCTACGTGTTGTGCCTAGTCACGGCGACGACCGTAACGACTGAATGGCATGATTGCGACTCCAGAGACAGGTGCGCACGTCCAACGCCATCTATTGATTCGGCGCGACACTGCATGTGACGTGCTGGCCTGGGTCCAGCAGGTATGAGGTGCTGGCTTTGGTCCAGCGGTGTGACGTGCTGGCCTTGGTCCAGGGTGTGACGTGCTGGCCTTGGTCCAGCGGTGTGACGTGCTGGCCTAGGTCCAGTAGGTGTGACGTGCTGGCCTTGGTCCAGTAGGTGTGACGTGCTGGCCTTGGTCCAGCAGGTATGAGGTGCTGGCTTTGGTCCAGTAGGTGACGTGCCGGCCTTGGTCCAGTAGGTGTGACGTGCTGGCCAAGGTCCAGTAGGTGTGACGTGCTGGCCAAGGTCCAGTAGGTGTGACGTGCTGGCCTTGGTCCAGTAGGTGTGACGTGCCGGCCTTGGTCCAGCAGGTGTGACGTGCGGCCTTGGTCCAGCGGTGTGACGTGCTGGCTTGGTCAGTAGGTGTGACGTGCTGGCCTTGGTCCAGTAGGTGACGTGCTGGCCTTGGTCCAGTAGGTGTACGTGCTGGCCTTGGTCCAGCAGGTGTGACGTGCCGGCCTGGTCCAGCAGGTGTGACGTGCTGGCCTTGGTCCAGCGGTGTGACGTGCTGGCCTTGGTCCAGTAGGTGTGACGTGCTGGCCTAGGTCCAGTAGGTGTGACGTGCTGACCTTGGTCCAGCGGTGTGACGTGCTGGCCTTGGTCCAGTAGGTGTGACGTGCTGGCCTTGGTCCAGTAGGTGTGACGTGCCGGCCTTGGTCCAGTAGGTGTGACGTGCTGGCCTTGGTCCAGTAGGTGTGACGTGCTGGCCTTGGTCCAGTAGGTGTGACGTGTGACGTGCCTTCTTGGCTTCAGTCTGTAACGAAGTAGGCTTCTAGCAGTGCCTTTAGTGTCAATTTAGATAACCAAGTCATAGCTGTACGTGCGCGAACCTGCCAGCCGCTATCGCGCCACTTCGCAGTAGCTGGCTCGGCGCGCTGAGCTGTTGATCCAGCGTCTGTGCCGATGGCCGTCCGACTGCCCCTCGTGACTTCCGCCGGGTGTGGCGGGTCACGTGGTACGGCCGCCGGTCAGCGGTGTGGGGGGGTCTCCAGCGCTCAGGTGTCGCTGAGGAGTTGTAGACGAGGGTGGACTGTCACGCTGGTTAATGATGGCCTAAAGTTGCACTGAATTGGGGTCACGGCCCATGTTGGATTGGGCGGTGGCTTCACAGATGATCTGTGGCGTCGGCGGTTAGGAACATAGAAAATATTCAATTGAAGAGAGTGTGCTTATGTTTATCTATTTCTCCAGTGTAAATGCACACCTCAGGTAGGTGGCATGATTTAAACACCTAGTGCTTTTGCACCACTCTGAGAAAATGTACAACATAACTCTAGGCTGGCTGCAATAAACGTTATGGTGATGAAGATGGTGATGATGATGATGATGATGATGATGATGGTGGCGGTTTAAGCTGCCACTGAACTTACGTGGCCAGCCAAACAATCGCCCAGCTGCCGCCTTTTGCCATTCAAAAGTTCAGTTAATGGAGGCCAGTTAACAGCAATTCCGTCCAACCAAGTATCTTGGCCAAAGCTTCGCCAAACTACCACTCAAGCCACAAGAACTTCTGAGCCTCCCAGCTGGGCTCGCCTTCACTACAAGTCGAGGGCCGTGTGACAGACTTAACCTGCGCCGTCTTCCCGGTCAGATCCTCACACCCCGTCTCGGGGGCAGGGGCGGTTAGTAACCCCCCTCTAAAATCCAAACTAAGCATCGCACGAAAACGAAAGTGGCGTCATCGGAAACGCTCGACGAGTAGGGTCTGGGTCCACCTCCAAAACAATTTCCCCCCAAAGTGACGACACCAGGGGGCTAGATTTTCACGGCTTTTCACGACTTACATTATGTTTTTAGCTCTGGGAGTTCATTTTGGGGATGTATGAAAAAAAACAAATGTATTTAGAATGAGAAAAGGACAGCGAAATCGACCAGGACTTTAATTTGTTTGGCCTCCAAAAGTACAAAATTTACTTTTTTGAAATTTCAGAAGTTTGAGTTTTCAAGTTTTCTTTAATTTTCCTTTTCCAATGGGTAGAGCAGACCGAGAAACGTTTTTGGAAGTCAACTTGCTCTAATACAAAATGCTTACATTAGCCAGAATCTTCTATTTGAACTGAAATTGGCAAATATGCAAAATTTATATGTAGTCAAAAACGAAAAACTGAATAATTCCACTCGTTCGTTTTGTTGCATCCCTGAAGATAAGCAACTGCTGAAAGTTTCATTAAAATGTCTGTATCCGTTAAAGCGTGACGACTGGTTTAACTTTTTTGGAGGTGACCTCACTTGACCATGACTAACTCGTTGACCCTAGATGACCTGACTTAAAAATTTTGAATCATAGCGTCAAATTGATGTGGCAAAAGGTATGTCAAATGTGGGCGCGCTGCCGCGCGTCGTTCGTCAACTATCCGCGAAAAGCCTGAGGGGGGGGGGTGGTTGAAGACCCCCCGAGACGGGACGGGTTAAGGATCTAATGGACAAATTATGTTAGGTCAATGCAAGATGTCAACTGGATGCCGTACTTAATCCAGTGCATTTCCGATAAATACTCCCATTGGGGATTAAGCCTCTGAAGATAAGCGTATGCAATTTACAAAGTAAATTGCATACACATACATGAGGAGACACACACGCACAAACACAAACACACACACAGACACACACAAACACACACACACACGCACACACTTAAACCTGCACATGTATATACATGTAAATATATTAGTTAAATAATATAATATATAGTGCCTTCAATGCTGCTCCCTACTGCTTGTTACTTACCAGATCCGGCGTCTGACAGTATTCCACAATAATTGAATACTACCAGCCACCACTGGACACTTTAATGGAACCAAATATTTCGGATTTCAGAGACGTTTTCAGCTTTCATGCCAAGCAGATCCAATTTGGCTGCAGTCCTTCCTTGAGAATATTGTGAAGCTGTTGTTCGCACGGTCTGCTGAGAGCACTTTTATATGCTCACAATTACACCTGTCCTGATAATAGTTCAGCATCTGTAATCGGCACTGATGATCAAGCGTGTTTGCTCCTTGAATTTACTCGTGCGTCATGTAGGTACACTGATCCCGCTAACGATATGCCGCGTTAATTGAGTGTAATTATGAGCACAAAGGTGAGCGGGAAAAACTGATAACACCCTTTCAATCGAACACTTCTTATTGTTTCAAATTCTTCAGTAGAAAATCGCGTACCACGTAGTGGCAATTGCGATCCCGGGAGCCAGTGTGGCAGGGCGCTGTCCTTGAAGACCATGGAGGGAAGCAGGCCGTTCCACGCCATCAGATCGGGGGCCGAGTAGCACAGTACGTATCGGGTGTCACTCTGCCTAATACTATCCTCTGTTCATTCCTGATAGTTTTATTCGATTTAAACATTGAATTAAAAGCATCGGGCTCCGGGTACACCTACAAAGCGACAACGTGACACCAGTGGCAGAGAATGGTATCCCGCACCACGTGTTCCGGGACTGTGCTCCGGTACTCAGCGATACCAGTGGTATCGCTGGTACCGGAGACTTGCGGGACATGATATACCGCATCACATGTCCCGGTGCCGTTTTCCGACACACAACGACACCAATGACACAACTTGACATTCCGCACCGCACGTTCCGGCACCGCACTTTAGCATTTAATTACGCTAAGCAATCAAGCGGCACGGATCCGTGTCGTGCAGGGCGCCCGCGGGACGCCGTGGCATTTCAAGCTGTGACGTCACTGACATTCCCGCCGAAAAGCCGGCCTGGAGAACGCGCCCACAACGGCACCTCCGCGTCACCTCCGTGACGGCCGCCGGCCGCCTTCGTGTTTTAAGAGTGCGAGCCGCCACTATTCATGTCTGGTCGGAATGATTGTGTCGCGTGCTAAGCTGTGGCGGCGCCGCCATCTGCGCTGTCGTTTGACCGGGGGCACCGGGGGTCTGCGGTGTGACGAGTCGCGTCCAGCAGTGGCCCGACCGATGAAAGGACATGCCGGTGTGACGAAGGCGCCAGTACGATAGTGTCGCTGTGTGCGGGCGCCAGTATGATAGTGTCGCTGCGTGTGGGCGCCAGTATGATAGTGTCGCTGCGTGTGGGCCCCAGTATGATAGTGTCGCTGTGTGTGGGCGCCAGCATGATAGTGTCGCTGTGTGTGGGCGCCAGTATGATAGTGTCGCTGTGTGTGGGCGCCAGCCACCGCCCGGCCGACGGGGCGGACATTCGCCGTTCTTTAACATGGCACTATTAATGTCGTCTGCTAACTGCATAGCGATAAAACGGGCAACCCGGAAACCCGGAAAACTTATTTACTTATATTGGTAGATACGATGCATTGGTTGTTACCTCGCGTGGTTGAATGGTCCAGTCTTTCTTGTCTTGACCTTCGCTGTAACAGTTCCTCGTTGGACGCCGATGGCCAGGTCGTGCAGCGTTCTCTGCTCTCTATTCGATTCGTCTAATACCGTCCCATCTATTCCCTCCACATAGCCGTCCGACGCTTCAAACGCAGCTGCTGGTAGCTTCTCGAGTGATTCTCTGGCTGATTTTTCCCAACTGGCCTGTGAAGGTCCAGGGATCACTTGTTGCTCCGTGACAGCTCTAGAAAACTTCTGGGTGTTTAAATTCGTTGGTATGAAGCTGGCATACGAATCAGTGCGCTGGTCGCTGCTGCGGCACTTCAAAGAGACGGCATATGCCACCGGGCTATCCAGTATTCCTGATGCCCATCACAGCCCATGACTTTGATCTCTCAACGGCATTCACAAGAAATAGGTGGTGACTCGTTAAAATGATCGATAGCCTTGCCAGATCGTAATGTGAAGTGAACTTCATATCCTCCTCCGGGTGCAGAGTACAGACGCGCTCCTGCTGCGTCGATGACGTGTTCACAACAGAAGCGTCTTTCTGCCATTCAAATAGAGACTTCTAGCGCGCAGTTTGTCGGCTCTCGTACTTGTTTCTCTCCTACTGGCACGATTCTTAGGCCACCGAACTGTCTTGACATCCAGCACAGAATTTATGTCTGGTGAGGTGATACGGCGTTTATATGTCCTTTCAATCTGAGTTAGCCGCGAAAGCTAAAGATTTTCCGTAGGCATTGTTTGCATAGAGACATTTGAATGTTCTGCTGCGCAAATGCCGTGATAAAAAAAAAACTTATGTTTTACTTGCAAAGTGACGGCTTGGTTTCATCGACATTCAAATTGAAGCTGGAAACAATTGCACGGCTACGCGTAGCTGAAAGTGCGATTAGTTGTTTAATAGTAATCCATACCTATATACAGTTGATATCGCGACTCAACGCTTTCTGAATATATATATATATACACACACACACACATATATATATATATATATATATATATATATATATATATATATATATATATATATATTCTTCATCATTTGAGCCGACCACCATACATCTCTACTGCTTTGCAAATATTTAGTTCTACCCATAATTGAATATGGATCTAAAGTATATACTAGTGCTACCTTACACATTTTAGACACCATTAAAAATAAACTTCTCCGCGTCACACTCGGTACAATGACATCACCCATTATCTCAAAATCGAATCGGGGATTCCACCGCTATCTCTCCGTAGAATGCACCACACACTTAGGTACGCCTCCAAAATTAGATTTCAAGCAAACCACCCCACCCACGCGTCATTAAAAATCCTCCCAAATATATACCTTGATTAGGTCCATCCGGAAAACGAACTAGTCTCACTATAGTTTCTCGAGTCAAAACATTTTCTCAACAACTTCATTTCACTATTCCACACATTACTTCTCTTTCTCCACCAACCACACCACCGTGACAGATAGCAGAACAACATATTCTTTATATAACCACCACTACTAAATCACAGTTTTGTCCAAAATATACGAAACAAAAATTTCACAAATTTCGGTCTCGTCATTCTTATGTTCCCTTTGTTTTGCTGACGGCTCGAAAGATGCTAACCTTACGGGAAATGTCATAGTTTCCGGAACATACAAAGAACAACATCGATTACCAACGGAACATCAATTTTCATCGCTGAACTACATGTCATCCTCATTGCCCTCCGTTATATTCGCAACTGTTTTCTCGGTCACCCCATGCCCAGCGTAGTGATATGTTCGGACTCCAAAGCTGTTCTATGATCTCTTTCGTCACTTTATTTTTTTCATCATTGTCACATTTATCTTTATGAAACATTAGGAACACTTCATCTGATGGGCGTGAAGGCCCGTTCCCGTGAGTACCCAGTCACTGCGGCATCCTAAGGAAAGAAAAAGCCGACACACTAGCAAAAGAATCATTACACCTCCAAAACATTACAAAAAGCCCACCAAATTTTGAAGGCATTAAATCATCAATACAAAACAGAGCATTCGACACTTCTGGACAAAAATTGGACACCAAACACGAACCATACACAATTACGTATCACCAAACCTGTCGTCGATACTTGGAACACATCATATCAAAAACCGACACGAATAAAAAGTCTTATCACGTTTACGAATGGGCCATACATTTCTTACACATCGACATGTCTATACGGCTTCACCTAGACCTTCATCCCCATCATGCAACACCCATCTTACAGTTACACATATTCTTCTTCACTGTGAGAAGTTCTACGGCTCTCGAAAAAAAACTAACGGATTACTGTTATATACACACAATTTTTTTTACTCTACCTACACTATTGGGGGATTATCATCCGTTCCTCATCAAATTACTTTTCCACTTTCTCTGCAATGCAAACCTGTTCCAAGATCTGTAAACAGAATTAGTTAGCATAATATAATACACATTTTTCAATAACAGTACGAAATGGCTTGAGAAGGCCGAAGTGCCTCAATCAATAAAATGAAAGAGTATATATATATATATATATATATATATATATATATATATATATATATATATATATATATACATGGTGTCTAAAATGTGTAAGGTGGCACTAGTATATACCTTGGATCCATATTCAATTATGGGTAGAACTAAATATTTGTAAAGCAGTAGAGGTGTATGGGGGTCGGCTCCAAATTATGAAGAATATGTATATATCCCTCTACAATAGCGTGACCTCCCCAACACAGGGCCAGGCGGCGTCACGCGCACTTTTGCCGCTTGATGTGGGCGGCTGAGTTGAGCGACATTGCAGACGTAATGCGTACCCTGGGGAAAGTTGAGAAGTTGTGGACTGATGACGGTTGCTACCAGCGGCTCCATGAAAAAAAGAATTGGAATCTCGTTGCCTTGATGCCATTAACGCTTCGTTAGAAAAACTGTTCGCTTATTTTCGGGTGACTGTTGATCAGGCAACAGAGCGTAGATGTTTACCCGCCAATCAAAACGGCGCCACCAAGCTTTCCCATGTGGGGAAATCCTCGAATAAAGCGCACATTCGTTTTACATTTTTTATTATCATCTACATCTACATTTGCCTTCTACTTAACAACTCGGGTAAAGTTGATTTGTGGGGTGAAAGGGTACCACGACAGGGATGTCGTCAGAGGACGGGAAGGGGGCAGGTGCCAACCATGGTCGCCTATTGCCACTTCATTGTCGCCTCATTCGTTGTTCCCTTTTATTGGTGTCCTTTCACTACAAGGGGGCCTCTTTGTTCACCTTTGGGGCTCCATTTGTTGGCCCGGAGCCTGGTCCTACCAGGCCTCGTGTACCATTTAGGGATCTCGTCGCATTTCCTGGGAACGAGCTACGGTTTCAGGAACCTCTTCTTGTCTTCTAGATTCTCGTTCAAATTAGGAGCCTATTGGACAGTCCTAGCACCATCGCTATGTTTTCTGTCTCCCATCTGTTCGTCTGTGTGTTCTCATAAACCATTAATCCGTTTACTACTTGTTCTCATACTGGAACCTACTTTTAAAATTAAGAGGTTCCTTTTCAAAAGGAGCCTAGGATACTTCTAATTTGAGATTCCTTTTCAGTTTATTTGGCTCTGTCATTTTCTGGGGCTACCTTAGCTGTCTTGAGGGCTCCTCTTTTATCCTGGAGGTATTTTATAATAATCTTAAAGACTTGCTGCCACTTCTTGGGAAGTTCCGTTCCATATTGGAACTTCTTCTTTCAAATTGAAGGCCACCTCAGCTTTATTGCGGTCTTGTTTTGTTCCCCTGGGGTTTTCTCTCTTCTCAAGGGCCTCTTCTCACGTCCCGAGAGCCCCTCCCTTGGGTTCCGTTGGTCCTCTTTCATATTAGGGGCATTCAGCTTCGTATAAGACCAATGTAGTCGATGCGCCCTAAAGCCTAATAACTAACTCAGCTTCGTATAAGAGCCTAATCTTATTTTCTGTGCGCTTCCTTACTCGTTTTGAGGCATTCCCTTGCGTTTCAGTGACCTCATCCGCTGCTTCTTCTTCTGCTTCGGGACTTCCTATGCCGGCCTTGGGGACTCGTCTCATTTCCTGTGGTTCTTTCCGCCCGCTTCGTGGCCTCCGCTTTGCTTCGCATAACTCCTGATTCATCGTAGAAACCATTAATCCGTCTACTACTTTTTATCATACTGGAACCTACTTTTAAAATTAAGAGGTTCCTTTTCAAAAGGAGCCTAGGATACTTCTAATTTGAGATTCCTTTTCAGTTTATTTGGCTCTTTCATTTTCTGGGGCCACCTTAGCTGCCTTGAGGGCTCCTCTTTCATCCTGGAGGTCTTTTATGACAATCTTAAAGACTTGCTGAAAAACATCGTATTAGGATAGCGTATTAGGATAGTCTTAATAGCGGAGGCCTCCCTGACACTTTTTGGAATGTCCCTTTGGCTTGGGTTCCCCCTCGTTCATGTCCCCTCCTGTGCCGTTTTAAGAGCCTCGTCTCGTTTACTGAGCCCTCCGTGCCACATTGCGACTGCCGGGCGTCCCTCGTTCCTAGTAGAGGCTTTCTGTACCGTCGTAGAGTCCTCGTCTTATCTCATCGGCCCTTCTGTGGGATTTGCACCTCCTCGTGGTTCCAGACCTTCTCGTTCATGTTCAGGGCCTCATTCCACCGTGTGGATTCCTTCCTGTCCATTTTGAGAACTTTTATTTCCTCCAAGGGGCCCTAAGATATTGTTAAGGGCGTCATGCATCATCTTAGGAGGCTCTTACCATTTATCGGGGGCCTTTACCCCTTTTTGTGGGTGGGGTGGGGAACGGGCTTCTCTTTCATATTTGGAACATCCTGTACCACCTTAGGGCACACGTCTCATTTTTCCGGCTTTCCTTCCCGTGTTGGGCCCTCCACTTACATCCGGGGAGCTTCCCTATCAAATAAGGTGTCTCCTATATTGACGCACGTGCCTCATCACGGTCCAGGGCCTCCTTGTCCGTTTTTGGAGGGCTTCTGAGCCGCTTAGCCGCTTGTGGAAAGTGCCTCCCAACATTTCAGTGGGAGGGGTGATTCCATATGTTGGTCACCCAGACTCACGGCAGGAGGGAGGATGAGAGAGCTACCTACTGCCCCTATCCCCATGTCGCCCCTCCTGCTGCCAATGATAAGCATTAGCTTGCAGTTAACAGATGCTTTCGGAAGTCACGCTGTGTGTGAACGTAGGTCAAAGGTCACGATAATCGTCTGCAGAATTTGGACATTTGGATTTCCAGTGCGACTGACGTGTTCTATACCGTGTTAAAACATCGAGGTGTGGTGAATATACGCGTAGGTAGGACTTTAAACGGGGCTACAAAGTGATAAATCCAGCACAAGTACAGTGGTATAAACAGGACTCAACTTCTAGCAAGAGATTAAGCGCATAACCGCTTTATTTTCGTCGGCCATTATTCAACATTTGGCAACTTCACATAATTTATTTTGAATGCGTTTCTTATTCGCTAGCCGCTACCGGAACACATCTGAAAATTGGAGTTATGTTGGAGCGATTTCGTGCTTTTGCAAGAAGCATAGAAGGATAGAGCATATAAATGCGGTCAGAATCTTTTCTTTTATGGCGCGTTCGATTGGCAAAATTAATCCAGAATTTACTAATCTATTGGAAAAGGACTACTACCAGCTACCCGCGAAAACTAACACAACAAACACATGCCTCATCATCATTCGCGTTTTTAGCTCTGCAAATTCGTGCCGTGATTAACAACATCCTTGTCCACAGATCGTCTCCAGTACAACTACCAAGTGAACGACTACATCGACGACGGTGACCTGGGAAACCCCGGAGAGGTCATCATGACCCGGGTAAGGACAGCTGCTGGTCAGTGGTAACAATTTGACAGTGGATGCTCAGAGGAAACTTCGGTTTCTCTGAGACGTCAACCTCAGTGCAGACATTACACCCACCATTGACATGTATCACTGAGTGGTGATAGTGATTGTTCAAAGTGAAACTTCGAATATGTCCTCTGAAGTGCAATGCATTTCTGTTGGCATCAATCCTGTTAGCCACCCATGATCAAGTGACATGATATTGAAGGCGTACCGCCTATGGATGTTCTCTTTTAATAAGTCGCCAAACATTGAACAAGGATAGGCACTTTAAACAGCGGGTCACTTTAGGGATTGTTTGCACTCCTTTTCCTCAGTTTATATCGAATAGTGCCGGAAGCGCTTCCATCAGCAAGCTCAAACTTTGATTAGCTTCATTAGGATACTATTTAGATCAAAACTGAGTTCAAACCCATCTTCAGTGGGGTCAGTATGACGTTAGGGAATTGTTGATCACATTTTGCCATCTATGGCCTGATTAATGGACTGGTGTAGTTGATAAAAGCGCACAACATTCTTCCACACATTTTTAAGGGTGTTTTTAGCTATTCTAGAGCCATTGAATGAAGAACACATTTTTGTTTCAGAAATATTCGAAATAGTTGTGTTGCACCCTTCAAGCGTGTATATATATATGTATATATATGTATATGTATATATGTGTGTGTGTATGTGTTTGTGTATGTGTGTGTATAGGTGTGTGTGTGTGTGTGTGTGTGTGTATGTGTATGTATGCAACACAATTTCGGCGTTGGTCGTTTGCAGACAATAGTGCATATACATCATCAGTCAGTGGACAAATTCTGTACTGTGCAACACAAGGACGGGCATCCGCTGCTGTCAAAAAAATGCCCTGGCTGGATCTGAAAACACTTGAGGTACCCTTCTGAGTTAGCTTACTTCTGGGTGATGTTTTTCGTTTCTGTGAACCAATTACCTTTAGCACATGCTCGAAAGTATTACGATACAAAAAGTTTGGGTCCCATTGGCATGTAGCGCTATACTTTTACATCCATATTAGTTGTATTAAATACTCGCCAATATTGAATACTAATTTAATACTCAAGTCGTTATCATCGATCGTTTTCAAGAGCACTGGATTTACGTTTCTTAGGTGCGAAAGGGTGCCGGGAACTGCTACGCAAAAGGCAAATGTGTCTACTACAGCAAGCGGCTGAAGGCTGATTTCTGCGGCGACTGCGGCAGACGTCACGGCTGCTTCCCAGGTAGGTCCAGCCTCCAAAGGCTGCTTCCCAGGTAGGTCCAGCCTCCAAAGGCTGCTTCCCAGGTAGGTCCAGCCTCCAAAGGCTGCTTCCCAGGTAGATCGAGTCTCCAAAGGCTGCTTCCCAGGTAGGTCCAGCCTCCAAAGGCTGCTTCCCAGGTAGGTCAAGCCTCCAAAGGCTGCTTCCCAGGTAGGTCGAGTCTCCAAAGGCTGCTTCCCAAGTAGGTCCAGCCTCCAAGCTGCTTCCTAGATGGATTAAGCCGCCTTTTAATTGGTTTTGGCTACGTTCTAGTGAGAAGCAGCTGAGCCACCATGACTGTGTGATAGACAGTGAGCAGGTGTGCCGCTGGGATTGTGTAACGGACAGTGAGCAGCGGGTGTGACAAACAGTGAGCAGCAGGTGTGACGGACAGTGAGCAGCGGTAGTGAGCAGCAGGTGACAAGCAGTGTGCCGCTGGGTTGACGGACAGTGAGCAGCAGGTGTGACGGACAGTGAGCAGCAGGTGTGACGGACAGTGAGCAGCAGGTGTGACAAACAGTGAGCAGCAGGTGTGACGGACAGTGAGCAGCGGGTGTGACGGACAGTGAGCAGCAGGTGTGACGGACAGTGAGCAGCAGGTGTGACGGACAGTGAGCAGCAGTTGTGCCGCTGGGACTGTGTGACGGACAGTGAGCAGTAGGTGTGACGGACAGTGAGCAGCGGGTGTGCCGCTCCAGCAGTATGTGCTGCTGTATCGATGTGAACAGGCCTTGCGGCGCCGTGGAGTGTTGTGAAGCACCATGATAAATACCTAAAACACATTAAACATGGATATCTGTTGTTGACAGTGCTACACTGATGAGCAGCCCAGCATGGATGGCATGTGGTTATGTAGTCTCTTCCTCAATAATCCAAGCGAAGCTGGAACAAAGCTGTGGATATATTTCGTCCATGGGTCATGGTTAATATCAACTAACAGAAAAAAGCCTGCGCCCGTCGTCCTCGTAAACATCGTGCGAAGTTATTGCCAAACGTCGCGTTTTAATATATTTGGCCGCGTGACCAGTGGCCACATATTTATACATGCCGTGACCAGTGGTCACACACCTGCACATGCCGTGACCAGTGGTCACACACCTGCACATGCCGTGACCAGTGGTCACACACCTGCACATGCCGTGACCAGTGGTCACACACCTGCACATGCCGTGACCAGTGGTCACACACCTGCACATGCCGTGACCAGTGGCATGTGTGTGTGTGTGTGTGTGTGACCACTGGTCACGGCATGTGCAGGTGTGTGACCACTGGTCACGGCATGTGCAGGTGTGTGACCACTGGTCACGTATATTGGGCTCTAGCCCTAGGCAAAATTGCTGTTACAATGACTCTGTTGGTACCCTTCAGGGTGGCCAGAAGGGCCCTGTACTCCCGCAGAAGCTCCTCACTCCTAGAAGTACCTATGTTATTTACCCTTATATGCACTATGACTGTGCTGATCTGGTGATCACTGGTGACCTGTGCCACCACAGGTACCAGGTCCTTCACCTTGGCACCAGTCCTGGTGATGCACCTCCTGTCCCTCCTACCTTTACAAAATACCCGCTCTAAATGTCGCACACGAGTCTCCTAGGACCAGCACTGACTCCTTACTACTACTATCCTGGGGGCAGTCATCCAATGCCTGGAACGTATTTGATGTTAATATGTCTGCCCGCTGGGCCGTTCGGCTAGACTTCCTCCCGCTCCTACCACCTGCCACCTGCCACTCACTGACCCTTTCCTTAGGTTCGCGTCTCCAAATCCTCCACCACCTGACCTCATGCCACTTCCCCTCCTGTGACCTACCAGAACTACCCCCCCCTCTGTTCACTGTTAACACTCCCCTCTCGAGAGATCCCAGCCACCTCCACTACTTTTGGTGGAGTCGGGCTGGCCATGGTGCTGACCGTTCGCCAAGGACATTCAAAGGCCAGTTTACCGAAGATTAAAAGTACGGACTTTGGATGCCAAAGGTTCCGGGTTCAACACTCACACCAATCGGGACATTTTACAATACCATGATCCACCGGCGGAATAGTGTGGGCGGTGCCATTAGCCGTGATCGTGCATAAAGTGCGTCGAGAAACACCCAATAAATAAACAAACTAGAGAAGTAGACCACCACAATAGGACGATGTTGTGCACTTAGAGTTTAGCAGACCTTTTGATAATTTTCCACACATGCATCCAGTGTAAGAAGACTGGTTTTCTAATTTCCAAATAACAACGCAAGGTAACATTTAATTCCCGAAGGTTAAATGTTAGCTATCATTGCTCAAGAATGGGTCGGATGATAGTCAGCCATGATAACCTTCAAGCACGCCTCTGATGATAGTCAGCCGTGATAACCCTCAAGCATGCCTCGGATGATAATCAGCCGTGATAACTCAAGTATGCGTCGGACGATAGTCAGCCATGGTAACTATGTATGATGTTGAATTGGATAGAGCGATGGTTCAGTAGCACCTGGGGAACGGACGAGTGATAGCAAACAATGCGGAGTCCAGTTGGCAAACGGTTGGAAGTGGTGTTGCATAGGAGCATTGGGTTCGTTTCTGGGCTCTCTTCTACTTATTGTGTTTATATATCACTGAGTGGAGATTCAGCAATAGCATTGCGGAGTTTGCGAATAATACTAAGGTACTTCGCATTGTAAAACATGAGAATGAGCACAGCAGAACTTAGCTACACTGATAGATTGAGGAAAGGCATAGGAGATGAAATTCAACTTTGACAATTGTAATGTACTCTAGTTGGACCAAAACAACGATAGCTTTCAATATCGTAGGACTGACCAGATTCTCATAAGATTGAAGAAGAATGGGTCGTGGAATAGCAATGAGAACATTATTCTTTATGAGCCATTCACTCTACCGTAATGCCACTAAAGAACACGACTGCCCCTTCAAGCAGCTCAGTTTGAAGGTTTCCTTAGGAATGCCAAATGGGGCACGGCCCAGAGCCACGCCAACTCGGCGAAAAGACTTGCATGACGTAACCTTCAAGCAATCCCAGCAGGTGTGCAATCGCTGCTGCAAAGAACCAGTGCGTTCTGTTATTCAATATGTCCAGACATCACTCACTGAATATGTGAACGCGTACATTTATGGAGCAGTATTGACAGTAATAATCGTCAAAACGACGCACACAATGCCGCCAAAAATTGTTGTCTGCTCTGCGGTGCAGCATTTCCGCTCCGGTCGGCGGCGGCTGACCCCGCGGCACTTGTTTACCACGGGACGGCTGCGGCCGGCGACGTCTAGCACACTCTCGGGCGGGAGCGTGGCGCGTGCAAGTGGCGCCAACGAACGGTGGTCAGCAGCGATGCCCACTAACAGAAAAGTAAGAATGATTAGAAGGCGTGGTGTCAGTGGTGGAGGTCTGCGAGCTGTGTACGGCGCCGCAAAACGTCGAACGAGACGAGCCGCCACGGTCGGGCCGAGAGATAGAGGTGGGTGCTGCTGGTTAGCGGGTGTTGAAGCATGACACGACTTGAACATCCCGATGGATATCCGTTTGATGCGGATATCGCAGCCGGTTGGATAGTTTGGCGAATAGAAGCAGGTAGGAATTGGGTAGCTGACTGACACTCCAACCTGTGTTGTGGAAACGAAAATTAAGCAAATATAAACATATTGCGTTATGTTTTCCAACCACAACTTGACATAATAAAGAGGTGGAATAAGCTGGTGCTGAGTATATTTTTTATGTACGTTTCCTATACAATATGTGATGTTGCTGATTATCAACTATATTGCCACTCATTTCCGCCGATACCCTTAATGTCAAATGCATGTAGAAGTAGCTTGAACTGGATTTATTGCATTGCTATGTAGATTTTCAGTCATCATCAAACTTACATGCAATCTGGGTATCGGTGCCGCACTGTTATCAACGAGCTTGACCTAGGCTCACATTCAGTAACCAACCCAGCCAACATGTAGCTTCATTCTTATCTAGGTAGCTATGCATAATGGATAGCTATATATATATATATATATATATATATATATATATATATATATATATATATATATATATATATATATATATATATATTTTATATATATTAATAAATACCTATATATTTATATTGATATTCCCATAATGGGTAGCAATTTGTGCAACATAATACATCATTTATGCATTTAGACATAAAAGCCAAAATGCGTACATACCTTACGCAAAAATATGCATAGCCATCCGATTTATATCTAATTTATACCTATAATTTGTACCCGTCGTCCCGTGCCAATGCAGGGGGGCAATGCCACAGAAACTGTTGCATACGTTGATTGTAGTCGAATCAATTCGTGACTAAAATGTTTCTAACGTCATCATGACTTCTGAAAATGTGCAAATGTGTGCAAAATATCTCCACGCACGTGGATATAAACGTAATCGGCTTCGAAATATATATACTCATGGATTCTATACGCGCGATTGGAAATTGCGCAGTGTGCATTTCAGGGGAGAGAAGCTAGTGCGCACGCATGCAAAGTGTCTGCTTTTAAATTCGTCTGACCTAAAATTCAGCATTAGCGTGCGTCACCTTTTGAACAGATCGGCAATCGGACGATAACCAGAAGGCGCACCAAAAAACCATGGATTAGAATGATTTTCGTATATAGGAAGAAACATGGAGCCGGCCCCGAATCATTAAAGTTCCACCATTAATAACTGCAGTGCAGGAGAACTAGGTGTGCAGTAGGAGTACAGAACATTGTGCATTGTACAGAGTGCAGAACTAAGGTACAGTAGGATCTAGATCTAGGTGATGCTATTCGCTAACAATTACTCGAAGTCTGGAGATATAATACTAACTTAACAGTGAAGGGTGCATATGTATTCAGAAATCGTTCAAGAGTCGCGAATACCTGTTTGAAAACGGCATGACGTGAAATAAGGCAGCTTGTCGCATTTGCGGTAACTCGTGGATGTACTGGTACTACTCATTGTAGTTTGCACGTTGATAAAACAAAATGATAACTTGGAAAGCAAAACATAAAGTTTTCAAAGTGTTTCCGTTGCAGAACACTCCAATTTTACTATGCAAGCATCGTCCACGAGAAGTGGTATAATTCCGGTAACTCAAACATGATGGAAGACATATTGCTACGTTACTTCACAAAGCACAAGTTTTGTGCTCGATGCCAAACAAATTTCGCCGACTAAGAATCGTGTTCGTGAAAGTGAAGCAAGTACGGGGCCTGAGAAGCTGTGCGAAACAGGACTTCTTACTCTCCATTGTGATTGAAGAAAAAAGCAACTGTTGTGAACCTATCTACGTCACCGGTGTAGGAGGAGCAGCTCGTTACACCCCCAGTCCTGAGCGCGTTGGCGAATATGTAGCTCACCGCACCCCGCAATCTGGGAACACTATTGATCAATTTAACGAGACGCGAGCTATTTCTTGTGAAAACGGTGTAGAAGTAAATGTTTTGGGGTGTAATAGCGCATCAGTGAATAGCAGATTGCCCGGTGGCATATGCCGTTCGTTTCAAGTGACCCAGCAACGACCAGTGCACCGGCTGGTGTGCCAGCTTCATACCAACGAAGTTAACCTCCTCGAGGTTTTCAAGAGCTGTGGCGAAGCAATTAGTGGCTTTGATCCTGCACGGGCCCGCTGGGAAAATAAGCCGCAGAATCACTCGAGGAGCTACCAGTTGTGCTTGAAGCAGTGGTTACAAATGTGGACGAAGTAATGAGACAGTGCTTGAACGACCGGAGGACGTTGTGCGACCTGGAAAGCCTTGTCTAATGGGGAGCCGTCGCAGCGAAGGTCAGGACAAGAAAAATCGGACCACTCAACCACGCAGGGCAAGAACGAATGCATCGTAACCACAACTCTAAAGAACATACTTGTTCGGTCCTTTCATTTCGCCTCCCACGCCTAAACCTCTCTCAGTTTCTGAACATATGTTTTCCGTCCTCCATAAGAAAATCTTCGCTGCGCACCTGCCCATATAAGTCAGCATGGAATAAGATAGTTCGTGCATTGCCCGCTAAGTAGGCGGTTCCGTGTAATATATTTTTATAGCTCGGTGCCAGGTTCAACTTATTTCTTCTAAAGATATATTCGATATTGATGGTTTCTCACCTCGCGCCCATGCACATCTAACACGTCTGCCATGATATGCGACCAGCAACATACCTTTGTCAGCATCCGTCACTTTACTTGTCTTGGGAACAGATAGCTGATGATGATGATTATACCGATGATAATAATGCTAACACGACAACAGTACATTCTAATAAAGTTCTCGGTGGGCCGGCCGGTCGGCGGATGCTGTGATTTCCCTGATCAAATTGTTCTGTGGCGAAGTTCAAAAAGTCCAAGAGGTTTGTGAGACACGATCGTCCTTTTCTAAACCCATGTTGAGTATCTTGAATCAATCTGCTACCTTCCAGATAACTAACTATTATATCCTTGATAATTGATTCGAGTACCTTGCAGACTAGGGATGTGAGACTTACGGGCCTATAGTTTTCAACTTTCCCTCTTTCTCCTTTCTTGAAAATAGGAACTACATTTGCCCTTTTCCAATCGGTTGGAATTTCATTTTGTGAAACTGATCTACAAAATATTATACTAAGTGGAAATGCCAGTTCCTTTTCAGTTTCCCGCAACACCCTAGCATAAATATCATCAGGTCCTGCTGCCTTGTTTGGCTTTATTTTCCTGATATGATTGTAAGCAACATCACTATCTATGAAATCAACATCATTTGTCAGATCCCATGTCACTGAACTATGGTGTACGGTCGGCAGATTGGTCATATCTTCCAATGTAAACACTGATTTAAACTGCTTGCTCAGCTCCTCAACCATCTCACTATCCTCACTCAATGTAGTCCCGTTTACTTCCAATTGTGCTAGAAACTTTACTCAGCTTGTAGAAACTAAAGAACTTTTTACTGTCCCCATTACAGTTTCTAGCTAAATCCAGTTCTTTTGCTCGCTTTGCTGCTCTGGTTTTTTTGCTTCACAGTGTCTCTAGCTTTTCGATACGCCTTTAGATTAACGACATTTGAAGCTTCTTTAAAGACCCTAAATGCCGTTTTATTAGCTTTAATTGCTTTTATCAAGTCTGGTGTAAGCCATGCTGGCTTTCCTACCCTTCTTTTGCGTCTTTGCTGTTGGGGGACATGTCTAATCTGAATTTCCTTCCAGTAAGATTTTAATTTTTCCCACATTTCACAGGCATTTAAATTGGAGAATTCTTCTTCCCATCTAATGGCACTTAAAGCCGCTCTCATGCAGTCAAAGTCTGCTCTGTTGAAATTTGGAACCTTTACCAAATTATCCTTGATAATTTCCCTTACATGTGCCTTGAATCTAACTATGTTATGGTCACTTCTTCCCATAGTTTCGCCTACAGTCAAGTCTTGAACCAAGTCACTTAAATCCGAGAATACTAGGTCCAAGAATGAACCATGCCTGGTAGGTTCCGATACAAACTGGTATAAGAACAGGTCCTCTTCAAGGCATTTCCTAAACATTTTGCATGATGGGGAGCCAACACCAGCATTTTCATAACCTTTTAGATTAAAGTCACCAAGAATAAGGCACTTCCTCTTAAAGTTTCTACTGATTTCCTCACAAATCACCTTGTCAAGCTCCAGTTGCTGAGAATGTGGCAGGGTTCCTGATCGGTAGAAAGCTCCTATCCTAAGAGTATTGCTGTTGCCTTTTCCCACAGTGACATCAAGCCAAATGGACTCCACAGACACATTTTTATCCCCACCTGCTACTTTTTGAGAACTGAATAAACTATTCATATAGAGCATTACACCACCCCCTTTCATTGCTGGACCCCTATTGCATGAAAACATATTGTATCCCTGAATCTCATAGTCCTGTAAGTTATCTCCAAAATACCCTTCACTGACCCATGCCTCCGTAATGCAAACAAAATCTGGTTCCTCCTCAGCAACATAACACTTGAACTCATCAAATTTGGAACAAAAATCAAATAAAGAATGTGGCAGCAGCATGCAGGCTCAATATCCAAGTCTGCTCATTTTATGGTATATTTTCGCAGCGGTAGATTCGTGTTGTTGTTGAAATATATTGGATTATCATACCTAGACTGCCGCACTACAAAGTTAGTTTTCCGTAGGATGCATTGCGCGAATTTGAAGTGTTTAACCAGATAATTTTAGGTTATCTAACAAAGGAAGTGTACTACGGACAAGAATAAAAATGCATGTAAGTCGCACGTCCAGATCAAGTGGGTTAATGGAACTTGATTACTCGAGTGTTGTACTTCAAATATCAATTTCCTAATTAAATACAAAACTGAAATAATAAGTCCAGCTTACTTGAATGAACTATGAACCTGGTTTAGCAAAATGCTTGCTGTATATTTTTTGTTAGCCCACAGAACTGACGTGGGCGTCTTGAGTACGAAAGTCAAAGTGTATGTCTGCTATTTTGGTATGGAATAAAATTGATTTATCTGACGCCAGAAAGTACGATTGCTCTTGGTGCGAGTGGATTTAGTGGAAAGTTCCACTCACTCGTGATTTAATATGTATTATCCGAAGCCAGAAAATCCTGTTCATATTTGGTCCCATGCTTTTGCAATGTCTTGGTTGGAGGTCTGAATAGCACGGCGGTGGTTAACCGTATCGTGCGGTGACCTTTACATTATTCAGTGCCAGAGTGTAATGATTTTCAGGGAAAATCCATTTGCTATTCACTGTCCACAACTGCGCTGGCGATTAAACTGGAAAACACATGAAATTCACATGAAAGCCGGCATGATATAGGATTACTATACCAATCGAGAGTTTAACATTTTGTCAACCACGAAAGGTGGGCGAGTGATTTAAATGTTATATTGAAATCACTCATGGTTAAATATGTTGTAAACTACATTCGGCTTAATTGCTTTTGTTCACTGCTGATGCTTTGATTCCTTTACCGCACGCCGCCACTAACCATTAAATGAAAAGCCAATCCGCTGCAGCTTCGAGTCTTTAACTCAGTAGATCAGCCCGAGGCCCTAGAAGTACGGTCACCTCAGAGACGGTATTGACAACAAATAGCATGTATCGGGCGAACCATCATCAGTGAGATACATTGGTCCGATATTTCAGTTGAAATGCACAAAATTGGCTTGATTATATCGCTAAAACACCATAGCGTGCTTTGTGGCCTATTCTAGTATCAGAATAAGATTGTGGAAATTATGTTATTCTGCGCTGCCGCTCGGCATCCTCCATTATAATTTTCAGTTGCATTTTGTTTTTACTTACATTTCGCGGTGTCACATTAAGTCCCGCATGTTACTTGCAGGTTTTATGATTTTGCAAACCAAGAGCCTAAGCATTTAGGTCGCTTATGTATACATCCACTGAAGCTAAGCAAACGATGGTATGAGAAATATCTTACTAAACTTACTATACTACTATAAATATCTTACTAGCTTACTAAACTAAACTGCTGGAGACCTAATTATGTATTCAGGTTCGAAAACATATTTTGCACTTGACGTTCGGTTTGGTGCTGTGTTTCTTTTATAACCCGACATCAAAATTCCTTTCCGAGTACCGTATGAGTATTTACCGTATTTAGTAGTGTATGAAGTGCATTGAGTGCCTGAGTTTTTGTTGGAAAGGATGAACAGTGTCATGCAAAATGTGTGATACTACTGTAATATTAATCAAATTGTTCCTAAGAATGTAGGATTGTGAGATTGAAAGCTGGTCATTGTAAAACGTCATTACATTTTTTCGGGTAGAAATGCTTCTTTTCCACGTCCACTTACATCTCATCAAAACCCCTTCGTTGTCTTAAGTCGCCCTCACTACCCTCGGGTGGTTCAGAAGCAATTGTGGGCATTTTCAGCGGTGTCCATTTCCACGTTCTAAAAATCGTACCGTGCTTGTCCATCGTCCCACTATTGTGATATTCGTGAGAAGTGAAATACTTTTGGTACGAGTGGAATGGCAGTTATATACAGTGATCCATTCCACATCGGAATGTTACTTATTATTAACCCAACGTTTCCTTTCTGAATGGTAAATCAAACGTTAAAGTAGACAGTCAGGTCACAATTTTGCAGCCAGTTCATTCAGAGTTACGAACTGAATATCTACTTTGGTCGACATCTCTTTCCTCTTCACAAAGGTGCATCGTCGAACTGATTCATACTTATGAAATATCATTTTAGTATTGTATGTTATTACCTGATATAATAGCCAGCCAGCCTTCGTTGATTCTAGCGTTATTACATGCAGAAATTAACATTCACTTTTGCCTTCTATGTTAACCGATTTGTTGTTGCTTGTCGTATTACATAAAGCCAATTCGATTCCTCTCTCCACCGATGCGTGAATTATCATACAACGTCCAATTGTTCGTTGGCTGTTGTATGTCGACTGTGATTGAACATATTGCTAGGTGCAATGCATTGACCTTTTCCCAGCAATTGATGTTGGTGCAGGACACAAAAGCATTACACCACTGCAGTGGTGTAATGCAGTGCACTGCCGACAACACTTGCCCTTTGCCAAGAGACGAAGGAGGGTAGGAGACGAAAGCACAGGAAGTAGATTAATGGGCGCGCGCACACACACACACGTACATACACAGAGGGAGAGAGAGAGAGAGAGAGAGGGGGGAGAGAGAGAGGAAGAGACCGTCGCGGTTTCAATGCCATTTGACCTGGTAAACGACCCTCGCTGGTGGTCATTGTTCCCACCATTTCTCAAAAGTATGGCAATGAAGTCGGCTCAGCTTTGGCGCGAAGTTCCGTAATTCCGGTCGCACTGAACTCCATCCGATAAATGTGGTTAGGCCAGACAATTATATAATGACCTTGGTCCTGGAGAGTGGTGTTTATTAAAGGTGCTTGAACACCAGCAATGGTGCTTGGCCCGATTGCATTTCGTGGTAAAGCAATATAACTAAAAGCTTCGGATTGTAAAATAGTTGGATGGTATCCACTTCAAGAAATATTCTACCAGCACGGAAAGCTGAAAATGTCGCTTGCTATACTGGACACAATATATATAATGACATATGTCATACAATAAATGATTTACGACCAACAGCTTGTTATAATCATGTGGAATGCAATTATGCACTTAATCGATATGTCATTCAATCTGAACTAAGGAAGAAAGTGCCACCAAGGTCTTTACCACCTCGGTAGCTCGGTTGGTTTGAGCGCTGATCGGCACTGGTCTCCTCTATACTGGCAAGACAGGGTTCGAGTTTCCAAGCGCTCACTGGCATTTAGGCCTGAGGTTCAGTTGGCAACTGACCCGATAAGATCGAGAACGAGCCACCTGGGTGGTCATGTCGGTGCAATGGAGGCATGTTCAACGCCCGGCTTTTACCAAATCAATACCGCAGAAGTGGAATTCCTGGACCGGGTGGTGCGGCCAGGGTTCACGCATCAAGCTCTGCTTAGCAATAGGATCCTGGTCCATAAACCCACTCCAGGAAGAATTCGGACAGCATTTCAAAAAGGTGCAAAAGTATTAATTCTGTCATTATCCTAGGGAAAGAGAATGTTTTATTAGCGGCATAAAATTCCCCTCTTTCTTCCATCCATCCTAGGTATCCGAGATCCTTCCAGCGTGTCTAGCTCACTCTGGGTTGCCGAAGTCCGAAATCCATTGAGATCAATTGTTGCTTGTCGTATCGACATGAATCCAGTAGTAGCCTGCTCATTCAACTGTCAAAGCTGTGTGGTCGACTGAGGTAGGCAAAGCTGGAATAGCGTAGAGCCGTGTTTCTCACTTCATGGTCGTAAGGCAAGTGACCACGTGACAACCGCACGAGCGATTTTCTTTGGTTGGCACATTGGCCCGTGGTGAGCCTGGTAGACTGTCACGCAACGCCTAACTGTGAAGCGGCGCAGCCTACCAATCATTGCTGTGAAGCAGCACAGCCCACGTCCCTAGTGACCATCCACAGTAAGCATACACTGGAACATATTCCCGTGATCGACTGCGCATGGAAGACAGATGAGGCTGATATGTCGCCTGTCACATAAGATTCATCGCACCATCGGGATTGGCTGGAAATTATGTGCGATTGCGCTGCACGTGACACAGGTGGGCGGACGGGACGTTTCCCACCACAGCGATGTCGTGGATGGGATCAGGCACTCGTTATCGGGGCGCGGCTGGCTGGGCTGCCGTCAGCCACCGTTTCCGGTCCGCGGGGCTCGGTGAGAACGGTCTGACATATATTCTTCGAGATTGCATGCGCTTTCATACAATGCGCACTGTTCACGGAAGCTGAATTATTCTGGACGGGTGGCCCACTGCATGCCGAGCGCTCTGTTAACATATTCAACGATGCGCTGATATCGTGTTCCCGTGTGCATTGGATGCACTCATGAATGGGCACTTTGTGGTGAGTTCCGGAGGTGATGTAGTCGCCAGGCGTGGTCAGATGCGATTGCATGCGATGCCACGCAGATGCGATCTGAAGGCTGCGGTCGATAGACCTGCTGGTGCAGAGGTTGTTCACAATGAGGAGGTATATTTCACCACCTTGCATCAGGACGCACTCATTAAAAGCTAACAAGAAACGAAGGAGCGCGCTCATCCCTCTGCTCTGAAGGTACATGCGGCTCTGCAATCATTCAAAATACGTTTTTATTTTATTTTGCCGATGTGATATTTATTAACTAGAAGCTAGCTTTACCTAACCTAGTAAAATTACGAGCATCAACAGGAGAAACGAAACAGACTTCGTGCAAACGCCAACGAACACTCATGACTGATTTAGCAGTCAGTGGAAAGCATTAGCTAGATGGGACTGGACCGGGCGAGTAGGGTAGCGCCGCTGACTGGTATGACACGGAGTTCTATGAAGACGAGCGCGTCGGGGGCACATGGAGTTCACGTAAGAAATCAGGTGATTGGGACACCTTGCTGTGCTACCCGAAGAAACACTTTCTCGGTGAGTGGGTAGACCGGTGGCCTGTGATGTGCTATGAGCGCTGGAGGTTTGTGAGTGTGTCATGGGCGGAAGTTTGTGGTGTGCTATGAGCGCTGGAGGCACTCTCATTTTGGAAGAGGTGTAATGCCAGCAATCAGCACATCTAACAATTTGTCACAGCCTTACTTGAGGATCCTCTTGCAGGTGTTAGACTCCATCCGGTTGTAAAGGGTTCAACCAGGCAAGGTATTTATAGCCCCCTCTGTTACTTTTCTCGTGAGTGCGAGTGACGTCACAATGATATCACAATGACGTCACAGTGTTGTGACCTTCCTAGACTTTGAACGAAGTCAAGAGTGTACAGAAAAATGCCATGCATCGAGGAAAAAAAATTAGCAAGAGCCATCTCATTTTTTCGTGCAAGATGGTTCTTCAAAAATATACAACTGAACGCATAATTTTCTAAAACATTTTTTACGTTTTTCGAAACCGGAATATGTGTGATTCTGACCAAGACTGCGAAACTTCGTGGCAAATTTCAAGTGTAATAGCCTTTCAAATGGCTGAGATAGTATGTACCAAATGTTTAGTGATGGTCACAGTATTGTAAGCAATTGAGTGCAGGTTACCGCCGCACATCTTTGGGTCAGCATGGAGCCATCGTCCGCGGCACTAACGTTTGACATTCCTTGAAACTTTGTAGCTCTGCCCACTGATTTTTGTGGGGCTAAATGTTTCTCTCACAAATTTAGTGGGGACAAATATCCTTCCTCAGACATGTTTTCAGACAAGCTTTGTGTTACGCTTATCGAGTTCCTGAAAGTTGTCCAGTGTACCTCACAGGAGTAAAGCCAGATTCAATACTTGACCTCGGAATACGTCGCGACCCACAATGACCTCGATCTTATTATTGCTCATGGAGTTCTTCCTTGGCTATCTTAGGGACACACGACGACACTCAAATTCTATCTCTGAGCTGCTTAATTGTATGTTGCTCGACCAAAATCCAAATTTCGCCAGGTTGGTAAACTATTAACCCGTCCCGCCTCGGAGGGGTCTCCAACTGCCCCCTCAGGTTTTACGCCGATAGTGAACGAACGGCATGGGACAGCGCACCCAAATTTAGCATACCTTTTTCTACATCAATTTGGCATGTTGTGTCAAACTTTTGAAGCCAGGTCTTCTAGGGTCCACGAGTTATTCAAGGTCAGGTGAGGTCACCTCTAAAAGAGTTCAGTCAGTCGTTTGACAGATATTCAACGGATGCAGATATTTTAATGAACTTTCAGCGTTTGCCTATCTTTATGGATGCAACAAAACTTACGAGATAAATTTTTTTCCCTCTTTTCGTTTTTGACTACATAAATTGTTTGCATATTTGCCTATTGCAGTTCAAATCGAAGATTCTGGCATTTTTCTTCGTAAGCATTTTTTAGTAGGGAAGTTGACTTCCAACAACGTTTCGCGGTCTGCTCTACTCATTAGAAAAGGAAAATTAAAAAACTTGAACTCAAAATGTTTACATTAAACAAAAATTAAAATTTATATTTTGTGGGGGCCCAAAAAAATGTATGGCCCTGGTCGATTTCGATACCCTTTTCTGATTCCAAATAATTGGTATTTTTTCAAGTATCCCCAAAAATAAACTCCCCAGAGTCAAAAACATAATGGAGGTCGTGAAAAGTCGTGAAAATATATCCCCCCAGTGACGTCACTTTTGGGGAAATTGTTTTGGGGTGGATCCGGACACTGGCCGTCGAGCGCTTTCCGATGACATCTCTATCGTTTTTGTGCGATGCTTAGTTTGGATTTTAGAGGGGGTTACTATCCGCCCCCCCCCCCCCGAGACGGGGTTTGAGGATCTGACCGAAAAGACGGCGCGGGTTAAGCATTGCCCCTCTACAGTAATGGCTCAGCATAGGCTTCGTATAGCTTGACCTGTGACGTCAAATCGAACACCTAGGTCAATCTGCGTGATTTTATCTGAGCTCATCTTATTAAACTCTATTACTTGCCGCCCAAAATAATGAAATCGGTCTGCAACTTTCAATTTAAGCAAGCAAGTTAGAATCTCCCCCCACATACACAGCGGGGTTCGTTCGTCAGCCGACTCCAAGAGCGTTGATAACAGATACAGATCCAACCACAGGTGACGTGGCAGAGGTACAGTTAGCCACTGCTGCTTCAGCTTCGAAGTTGCGAATGGGCAATGGCGCTCCGCTCGATTTTTAGTTTCAGTGTCGATTCATCTGGAGACTTTAGGAGTAACATAGTGTGCGGAACGCAGTAGTTCCGAGTTGTTGCAGCCATTGAGGTGCAAAGACTAAGAGCTTCGTCCGCACACTGCTGTCATTGATGCGTTGCACTGACCCTGACACTCCACCCAGTCGTCGGGAGGTCAACTCGGATTTGAAGCCCTCCGACGCCTGAATTCAAGCAGCTAAGATCAAGCCGAACAATACCAACTGCAGCTGTGGTTGCATGCGATCCAGTAGCGCGGCGTCCACTTAAAAGTTTCGCTGCGTCCCCTGTAGGTGGCGGCTGGGCTGCGCCACCAATGCTGGCCCGCGGCTGGTAATGTCGGCGGACGGCTGCGCCACCAATGCGCTGGTAATGTCGGCGGACGGCTGCGCCACCAATGCCGGACCACGGCTGGTAATGTCGGCGGACGGCTGCGCCACCAATGCCGGACCCGCTTACGGCTGTAATGTCGGCGGACGGCTGCGCCACCAATGCCGGACCACGGCTGGTAATGTCGACGGACGGCTGCGCCACCAATGCTGGTCCGCGGCTGGTAATGTCAGCGGACGGCTGGTAATGTCGGCGGACGGCTGCGCCACCAATGCCGGACCACGGCTGGTAATGTCGGCGGACGGCTGCGCCACCAATGCCGGTCCACGGCTGGTAATGTCGGCGGACGGCTGCGCCACCAATGCCGGACCACGGCTGGTAATGTCGGCGGACGGCTGCGCCACCAATGCTGGCCCACGGCTGGTAATGTCGGCGGACGGCTGCGCCACCAATGCCGGCCCACGGCTGGTAATGTCGGCGGACGGCTGCGCCACCAATGCCGGACCACGGCTGGTAATGTCGGCGGACGGCTGCGCCACCAATGCCGGACCACGGCTGGTAATGTCGGCGGACGGCTGCGCCACCAATGCTGGCCCACGGCTGGTAATGTCGGCGGACGGCTGCGCCACCAATGCCGGCCCACGGCTGGTAATGTCGGCGGACGGCTGCGCCACCAATGCCGGCCCACGGCTGGTAATGTCGGCGGACGGCTGCGCCACCAATGCTGACCCACGGCTGGTAATGTCGGCGGACGGCTGCGCCACCAATGCTGACCCACGGCTGGTAATGTCGGCGGACGGCTGCGCCACCAATGCCGGCCCACGGATGGTAATGTCGGCGGACGGCTGGTAATGTCGGCGGACGGCTGCGCCACCAATGCCGGCCCACGGCTGGTAATGTCGGCGGACGGCTGCGCCACCAATGCCGGCCCACGGCTGGTAATGTCGGCGGACGGCTGGTAATGTCGGCGGACGGCTGGTAATGTCGGCGGACGGCTGGTAATGTCGGCGGACGGCTGCGCCACCAGTGCCGGACCACGGCTGGTAATGTCGGCGGACGGCTGGTAATGTCGGCGGACGGCTGGTAATGTCGGCGGACGGCTGCGCCCACCCGGCGGTGCTCGGCTCAGCACACGAGTAGCGCGCGTCCAATCAATGGCGGCCAGCCGAACGGGTAACGACAGGTCACGCGAGCCGGCCCGATTTCGCCGCCGCGGGGCTGCCCAACGAGCGGCTGGACGCGGCTCCGTCTGGCGGAGGGTGTGGGCGTGGCTCCGTCTGGCGGAGGGTGTGGGCGTGGCTCCGTCTGGGGAGGGTGTGGGCGTGGCTCCGTCCTGCGGAAGGTGTGGCCCGCCGGAGGGTGGGCGTGGCTCCGTCTGGCGGAGGGTGTGGGCGTGGCTCCGTCTGGCGGAGAGTGTGGGCGTGGCTCCGTCTGGCGGAGAGTGTGGGCGTGGCTCCGTCTGGCGGAAGGTGTGGGCGTGACTCCGTCCTGCGGAAGGTGTGGCTCCGTCTGGCGGAGGACGTGGCTCCGTCTGGTGGAGAATGTTTCTCCGTCTGGTGGAGGATATGGCCTCGTATAAGAGCATAGCTCGGGCTACCGGAGAACGTGGCTTCGTATTGTGGAGGATGTGGCTTCTATAAGGGCATAGCTTGGTCTAGCGGGGATGTGGCTCTGTCTTCCGGATGATGTGGCTTTGTATGAGGACATGACTCAGTCTAGCGAAAGATGTGGCTCCGTATGATGGAGGATGTGGCTTAGGCTGAAAGAAGATGTGACTTCATCTGACGGAAAGTGTGCCCGTATGTGGCCGAAGACGTGGCTCTATATGATGATTGCTGGTTTCGAAGCATTCATATTCGAGTATGACATGATTTTGAATTAGCCCACCACGATCCAATTTTGAGCAATTTGGAATATTCACGAACTCGGGAATGTTTACTTTGGATGGAATTCGCGACAAAAGAAGTACGGAGTTTTGACACGGCGGGGTGCTGAGGCATCCTTTTTTCCATTTTTTTAAAATAAATTTAATCCGAATTATTCCTGGGGTGGCTTGAGGAACCAGGGTTCTATTGCTAAGCAGAGCTTGTTGCGTGAACCCTGGCCCCACCACCCGATCCATAAACTCTAGTTCAACGGCAGAATTTAGACCGAAAGTTTAACGTGCCGCCAATGCACCGACACGGCCGCCCGGTAGCTCGTCCCCGGCCTTATCCGGCCAGCTGCCAACTGACACTCCCGGCCGGGGGCTAAACGCGAGCGCGCGAAGCGACTCGAACCCTGTGTTGCCAGTACAGGGCAGACCAGTGCAGGCCAGCGCTCTAACCAACTGAGCTACCGGGGCGGCTCAGTGATGACACACAGCAGCTACCGCTGTTGCACAGTAAATTATGTCGGGAGTTCTGAGTCAAACAGTGAAATACTCAACAACTTCTCGAATAGGTCACGGTACAAACGGATAATTTGAAGTGCTGGGAATCTGCGAAGTTGTATTAGAAGCAGAATATAATCACATTCTGCAGGTATGCAATTGTCCTCAAATTCCCTGGGTTTCCCCCTATTTCTTACAGCAAGCGCAGCAAAACATTTTATTTCTATGAAAGCATACGAATCGGAGCGCGGTTCCACCTTCGTCACCCTTGGGGTGCGCCATCGGCAGCGTAAGTTTTACGTCAATAATTATTAACTTGACCGTTCCAAATGTGTACCTCCGTCTACAACAATGAGTGAATCTAACAGCGTAGCAAACACACACGACTTTGTTGGCGTAATTTTGGACAAAGGTGAGAGCTGAGCACATATTGTCCTGCGAATTTACGTTGAAAGCTTATATAAGCAACCTGAACTGACCTGACATGGCCCAGCCCGAATCGACCCGTTCGTCACGTTTTTGAAACATTAATAACACTTTTACTGCAGCGTAATAAGTTTCAATTTCCTCTCTTAGACTATTCTTCCAATTTTAAGTTCTACATCTACCAACATTCATAGCGGCAGTTTGTCTCAAGCAGTTCCAACGTTTCTCCAATGAAGAGGTCTTGTAGTTGCAATTCGCATGCCCTACAACACGGGGGTGCATTGGGCCGGCCGTCAGTCACGTGGTGTTACGTAGTTGCACGTGATCTCCGTGCCCCGGAGCGGGTCGGTCTGTCGGCCCAGTGAAGGCTACTCGGGCTGCATGACCGCCCGAGAGGAAACTCGCAGCTGGACGGGAACAATCGAAGCACTTAGGCCGGTTCGTTCGGAGCGTTCACGTGGCATTGTCCGTTTTGGCAGCGGATTGTCCGTTAAAGGAAATGCGACAGGAGGTCGAATGTGCGAACGTATCTTCCCAAATGTGGCACAGTTCAAGCTGGCCGAAGTTATATTGGGTTTTGTTTTGTGCAGCAAGTCAAGGGATGGCATTCAAAACATAAAGTATTTTTTTCTGTCGCTGCTTCGTTGCAACTTTTTAAGCGATTCACCAGGAAACCCTAGGCAGTTTAGATATATATAACATTGAGATGGAGCCGGCCAGCCACTGGAATGCAATACTGGCTCTTGAATGGAATTCTTCATTGAACAGTATCGCATTAAAGGCCACTTTAATCCAAGTCACAAAGTCGGCATATGCAAGGGAAACGAGTTGTCACATCTTAATCCCACTGATTGAGCGTGGTATGCAAACATTATTTGCAAAATATCTCATTGACAAACTTAAATGGGAATGTACCAGCTCGGCTGTGTTATGATAATCATTCTCCAAAATGTTATTTATTCTTCCTGTACGCTACTTCCATACATCAAACTACTTTTTGGCATTATTGATTGTTTCACCGCACAATCGACAAATGCCAGAATCCGCTGTTTTCCAACTGGAAAATAGGCATGTCCAGTAGAAACGATGCGTCAATTTATCTAAATAATATTAATGAAGATTGGACTTCTCAAAATCTGGTTAATTTGCCAACCGGGCTACGTTACGTTAGGTTACACTATGCTATGTTAGCCTTGGTCAGGCTGTTGCGCTGCATCACATTTACTTGCGCTTGACTGGACTAGATTAGGTCCACTCAAGTAACATGTTGTTCTCAAACTTTAGTATATCCTTTAGTATATATTTCTCCACCCAAAGCCACTATTTCAGCATACTTAAATCTTGCACACACCACATGGTCGAACGATGATGGAAGCCGTTGTTTACCAACTGTAGGGGAAGCTTTCAAGTAAGAACTCTCAGTCGCATAATCCTAATATAATTAATAAACATGATTTTCTTGTTAAAATCAGGTAAGCAACAATAAAACATGACTTCGCTAACCAGACTAGGTTAGGTTAGGTCACGCTACGCTACATTAGCCGGCTTCCGGTTAATGCGTTACATCACATTTTGAAAGGCTCCGCAAAGATAGGTTTGGTTTACTTTGGCTACATTGTGACGCATGTTGATGTGGCTGTGCCTGCACCCTGGTGTCATATCGCCACCCTTTCTGCCCGCTGTGCTGTCTGATGATGTGCCTTCACCCCGGTGTCATATCGCCAGCCTTTCTGCCCGCTGTGATGTCTGATGATGTGCCTTCACCCCGGTGTCATATCACCAGCCTTTCTGCCCGCTGTGCTGTCTGATGATGTGCCTTCACCCCGGTGTCATATCACCAGCCTTTCTGCCCGCTGTGCTGTCTGATGATGTGCCTTCACCCCGGTGTCATATCGCCACCCTTCCTACCCGCTGTGATGTCTGATGATGTGCCTTCACCCTGGTGTCATATCACCAGCCTCTCTGCCCGCTGTGCTGTCTGATGATGTGTCTTCACCCTGGTGTCATATCACCAGCCTTTCTGCCCGCTGTGCTGTCTGATGATTTGCCTTCACCCTGGTGTTATATCACCAGCCTTTCTGCCCGCTGTGATGTCTGATGATGTGCCTTCGCCCTGGTGTCATATCGCTAGCCTTTCTGCCCGCTGTGCTGTCTGATGATGTGCCTTCACCCCGGTGTCATATCGCTAGCCTTTCTGCCCGCTGTGCTGTCTGATGATGTGTCTGCACGTCAATATCGCCAGCCTTCTGCCCGCTGTGATGTCTGGTGATGTGTCTGCACGTCAATATCGCCAGCCTTCTGCCCGCTGTGATGTCTGGTGATGTGTCTGCTTCCTGGTGTCACATCGCCAGAGCCTTTCGGTCCGCTGTGTGTCATTCAGACCATAACGCTACCCGGCGAACGTGCTGTGTGTCGTTCAGAGCACACCTTTGTCTGGCGGACATGCTGGGGGCTGTCATGTTTGTATTGGTCCAATTAACTGACGCACGGCCAAAGCTACTGCTCGGAGTCGTTCCTTTGCCGAGTGCTACTTACAACGACAATGCAATAATGCTATTGTGTTACTAGCAATATTTTTCCAAGTGGTGTGTACCTTAATATTAGCGGCACACAGTGAATTTAGCTGCCATAATTGATTTCGGAATGGCTGGCTGCAATACTGATATTTGAGAATGGAGAGCAGATTGGTAGGCGCGACACAGTTTAATTCAGTGGCGCTTCCAATTGTTACGCGGGGCACGATGTTTACAGCGGTGGCCTGATGTGCTTATTGACATAGCGAGTGGCGAATCCCACCGGGGCCAACTTGTGCAAAACAACAACGGAAAGTCGTGTGCAGACAGCATAGGCCGCTACATGCAGCTGTGTTTCGAATAGTGAGTTGTTTGAGCCGATGGCCGCCTGGGCCCCCTGGGCCGCCTCGGCGTGTGTCCATCCGGAGACATACCGAGAACTGTGTGCTTCAGACGTACGGCTGTGCCGAGCTGCCTTTGTGTCATTCAGCTGGCTTCCTGTCAGCCACTGGCACCGTCACTAGGTGCAACTGGAATTGGATTGAAATCGCTATCGATAACCACCGTCGCGACATTCCTTTCATTTCCATCCACAGTGGTTCATTTGCATGTGTATTTTCTGCATGGATTTACTGAATTAATCCACCCTGTGGCTCATTGCTCCCCCTCTCTCTCTCATCTTTTGGGACTAACAGTACCCACGTTCAGCACTTCTAGTAGAAGCACCAACCAACAACCACGTATAGCAGAAATATCAACAAAAAACGCATCCACTATCTCTTTCAAGGGGAACGAATGTAAAATTCCAAAACATTTTCCAGTACAGATCTTGAAAACCAGCTGTACAATCATAACAGAAACCAAAGATCATTGGAAGACAAAATCTCAATTTCATAAACCTTCCGACATAAAACACGACAATCATTCGCTTTGCTATGGCGACAATATAAAAACGTTCCCTCAGGGGAGGGATGGTTTTCATTTTTGCCACTCTCCTGCTTTGCGGCTACGCCAATATATTCAGTACATGTTTAATTCGTTGGCGGAAGATTGAGACTTGAGGAAACAAGACTGAAATAAATTGAGATAAATTATATCGAGGGTGCATGAGAGCTAAAACAGTTGAATTTATAATTAAACAGAGATGCCACCCTGTATGATCCAATCTTCAGTTCTGTAATTATCGGAGGGCCCGACCGAACATCAGGGAGGGTTCAGAGCCTCCAAATAGCTCGGAAACTATGCAGATTTGTCCTGTATTCTAGACTTGGCATGAATAGGAGGACTCGTGGCATTTTTTTGTATATCTGAGGAAATATCGAGATTTCCTGGAGACAGAAATGTTTTGCTTTCCAACCGCCTGGTAATGAGCGTCATGAGAGTCTTCTCATTGTTTTTAGCTAGGCGTTATTTTTGCCCTTACCCGTCTTTCATCGCCTTTCGGGTCAGGTCCTCACACCCCAGTCTCGGTTGGGGGAGGGGGGTCGTTACATACCCCCTCTACTTTTCGAACTAAGCGTTGTACGAAAATATGAGTGGTGTCATCGGAAAGCGCTTGACGAATAGGACTCGAAACCACTCCAACATATTATCCAACAAAATTGACGTCGCTAGGTTGGGTCTATATGATCGCGACTGGCATAACTTTTTGGAGTCTGAAAGATTATTTTGTGGAAATTTAAAAAAAAATCTAGTCAGAAAAGAAAGGCGAAATCGTCAATAACGACACGATTTTTGTCCATCCCAAATTAAACATTTTCATTTTTTATGGTTCAAATTTTAAGTTCCATTTTTTATCAAATTTTCTTTCTCTAATCAATAGAGCGGACCGCGAAACGGTACTTTAAGTTAACTTGCTCTCATAAAAATGCTTACTTTAACCAAAATCGTTGATTTTAACGCCAATGACCAAATATGCGAAACCAATACCTCATCAAAGACGCAAAAAAATCACAAATTTCTCTGGTGCATTTAGTTGCACTTCTAATGATAACCAAACGCTGCAAATTTTATTCAAATATTTTTGTCGATAAAGCGTAAAGCGTTACAACTGCTTAGCGTAAAGCGTTTTAAAGCGTTACAATTGCTTGAACTTTTTTGGAGGTGATCTCATGTGGTCTTGAATAACTCGTTGACCGTGGATAATCTAACTTCAATATGTTCATACAACATACCAAATTGATGTGCCGGAAACCAATTGATGTCACACAACATGCCATATGCCGAAAACCATGGGGGTGCATAATGACTCCCCCGAGACGGGGCGGGTTGTGGTGCGTCCGCTACAGTAGTGTCTCTGTTAAGCACCTCAGAGTTCAACTGACGTAGATGGGTTAGTGTAGAGCGCAAGACTTTATATAGCATATAGCGGCGGTCGTGAAAATGGAATCAGATTTGGCTGTACGACAGAAAACTGGCGACCTCACGGGCAAACAAAGGCCACGCTGGAATAGTTGTACCGTGATATACTTCGAAGTAGAATTGCATCGGCAAAAAGGTTGCATTTATATGCATTCAATGCCAGTTTCTCAAGTGACTGAATTCCACAAATATTGGTCTATATATAAATATATATATATGCATATGTACATACACATGTACCTACGTGCGACCAGGCATGTCATGTTTCAACAGGCAAGGTTTCCACTTGACATCTGCCGTTCACAATGCACCCGTGCCAATGTCTGTAACATCACAGT
This sequence comes from Imbricaverruca yamaguchii, assembly GCA_034440575.1. Taxonomy (NCBI): domain Eukaryota; kingdom Metazoa; phylum Arthropoda; class Thecostraca; family Neoverrucidae; genus Imbricaverruca; species Imbricaverruca yamaguchii. The sequence goes on along the minus strand of JAOTOL010001349.1, from coordinate 373,685 downwards.
TAACAGCCCACTGGCGGTGCAGCCACTTGGTCCCAACAGGTGGCTGATGCCGCTGCGGGGTACCGCTCCAGGCTGGGTGGGGATCGATCCGAGTGTCCATTACGCTGATACTATGGTCGCGCGGCCGGCCGGCTCCAGCGCATTAAGACGCCGTTTGTTGCACGCTGGTGTGTGTTTCGCGGCTGCAGTCGAGTTTGTGGCCGGGCAGAGCCGTCGGCTGGGGTTGCTCGATGTGCTTGAGCAACGCTAGCCTGCCAGGTCCGTGGCGAGGCGTCTCGAAAGGGCGGTGGCTGTGTTGTCAGTCCGTTTGATATTTGTAGGAAGTGCATATTTTTCGATTCAAATTTGCACTTCGTGACATGTGAAATTGTTCTGTTTCAGTGTATTTTGCTCATCTGTCGTATTGGTCTCAGAAATGACAATGGCGTCAAGAGCAGAGCGGGCGGGGCCGGGGCTTTCGCAGCAACCAAGATCTTAGCTACGTGCTTTTTACGTCCTCCTGTCCTCCGTACAGAGTTGACATCCTGTCGATATCCTGTCGCCGACGTCCTCCTGTCCTCTGTACGTTATCCTGTCCTCTGTACGTCCTCCTGTCCTCTGTACGTCCTCCTGTCCTCTGTACGTCCTCCTGTCCTCTGTACGTCCTCATGTCCTCTGTACGTCCTCATGTCCTCTGTACGTCCTCCTCTGTACGTCCTCCTGTCCTCTGTACGTCCTCATGTCCTCTGTACGTCCTCATGTCCTCTGTACGTCCTCATGTCCTCTGTACGTCCTCATGTCCTCTGCACGTCCTCCCTCCTCTGTACATCCTCATATCCTATGTACGTCCTCCTGTTCTCTGTACGTCCTCCTGTCCTCTGTACGTCCTCATGTCCTCTGTCCTCTGTACGTCCTCATGTCCTCTGTACGTCCTCATGTCCTCTGTACGTCCTCCTGTCCTCTGTACGTCCTCCTGTCCTCTGTACGTCCTCATGTCCTCTGTACGTCCTCCTGTCCTCTGTACGTCCTCATGTCCTCCGTTCGTCCTCCAGTGTGTGTGTGTTTGTATGTATGTCTGTCTGTCTGTCTGTACCTGTCTGTCTGTCTGTCTGTCTGTCTGCCTGCATGTCTGTCTGTTTGTCTATGGGTGTGTTTGTATGCGTGTCGTTGTACTCTCGGTTCATCTCACCCACACATCCCACCCACCGAAGATCCGGCGGCTGTTGGTCTCGAAGTTAAGACATGGACGTTCAGGTTCTGAGATATATGCCACATTTGGGCTGAAGTTATGTTAAACTATGCGACACTTTTGCATTTGTGCATTTGCATGGATATCGTCCAGAGTGCCTCTTTCGATGCCTGTCTGATTGGACGCCGGTAGGTTGGCTCAAAGAAAATTGGACTGTAGCACAGCGGCCGCTATCTGAATTGGATGCGGAATGGATGGTGATGGAGACTGGCACGAAGTTATGTTACAGCCGAGTGTGCCACACACCCACCATACGGGCGACGAGTTTCCAAGCGGCCAACAAAAGCCTCCAAATGGTGGATTGCGCGGCTTTGCAGCCCACCAGCTGGGGCTATATGACGTCATCTGGAGCTCACTCTGGCAGGAAGGGCGGGCATTGCGACCAGTCGGGCCCCGCACCAAAGGCATAGCGTAACTTCCAAACGTTCTTGCTCGATGCATGGCCTTACCTGTAGCAATACTCAGACGTACTGAAGTTCCCTTCGGCACTTCTGACCTGATTGAATGTGGTAACATCGCTAGTTTTTGCGTGTGCAGTGCAGTCAGATTATAGTTGAAAGTTTTCAGGAACAAAGATCGCACATAGCATATGTGCTACGTCTGAATAAGTATAGTTTGCCAATTTTACTGCGCATACAAAAATATCGGCCGTGTGTTATCTCATGTTCAAGATTCCAGATTGGATTATGCTAATTTGTATTAGGCAAGAAGCCTACCAACGCATCGACTCGACATTTTGCGTTTGTCGAAGCTTTCTTGTTCATGTTTGTAAACTTTATCTCTCAGCATGTTTTTAAACATCGCCTATTCTTGCTTCCATTTTTAGACGTACCACGTAGAGAGCTAGTGTATGTTCGAAAATCCAACCTGCCGCCGGAAACATCAATACGAAACTTTATTATTGATCAGCTTCTCAAGGATCGAGATTGATTGCAGCCTGTTGCAGTACATCAAACGTTGCTCACAAGCGCCCATGAAACACTTGTGATCAACAATATATGATTTCTTCTCTCTCTTTCTCTCTCTCTCATCTATCTACATATCTATATATCTATATATCCCGATATATATATATATCTATATATCTATATATCTATATATCTATATATATATAATATATATATCCGCTCCTCATTCTCTTCTTGCTTTTACTCTTACTCTCGCTCTCTCAATCTTCGTCTGCTTCGCTCACTATTCCGGTCTTTCCATTCTCCCGGTGTCCTGACCGCCATTGCCGTCAATCTTCTTCCTCACACCGTCCATTATCCTGTCCGGCGGCCCACCTCCCGCGGTTTATTGGCGCGGGTCACGAGACACAACACCTGCCGAGTGCGTGAGACAACAAATGTCTGTCCCCGCCTGTCGATAAGTTCGTCCCATCGTGCGGCCGTCGCCTGCAGTGTCGGCTCTAGTCACATTCCCAGGTGCCCTGTTTAGCTTCATGTTCAACTGTGCCGTCCAACTCTCGTCTGCCTGTTGCAGGCGACTCCACCGTGCTCCGTCTTATTCTCGTCTGCCTGTTGTAGGCGACTCCACCGTGCTCCGTCTTATTCTCGTCTGCCTGTTGCAGGCGACTCCACCGTGCTCCGTCTTATTCTCGTCTGTCTGTTGCAGGCGACTCCACCGTGCTCCGTCTTAATCTCGTCTGCCTGTTGTAGGCGACTCCACCGTGCTCCGTCTTATTCTCGTCTGTCTGTTGTAGGCGACTCTACCGTACTCAGTCTTATTCTCGTCTGTCTGTTGCAGGGGACTCCACCGTGCTCCGTCTTATTCTCGTCTGTTGAGGCGAATCCCGTGCTCCGTCTATTCTCGTCTGTCTGTTGCAGGGGACTCCACCGTCTCGTCTTATTCTCGTCTGCCTGTTGTAGGCGACTCCACCGTGGTCCGTCTTATTCTCGTCTGCTGTTGCAGGGACCCACCGCTCCGTCTTATTCTCGTCTGTCTGTGGACCACCGTGGTCCGTCTTAATCTGTCTGCCTTGCAGACGACTCCACCGTCCGTCTTAATCTCGTCTGCCTGTTGTGGCGACTCCACCGCGCTACGTCTTATTCCGTCTGCCCGTTCAGGGACTCCACCTTGCTCCGTCTTATTCTCGTTTGTCTGTTGTAGGCGACTCTACCGTGCTCCGTCTTATTCTCGTCTGTCTGTTGCAGGGGACTCCACCGTGCTCCGTCTTATTCTCGTCTGCCTGTTGCAGGCGACTCTACCGTGCTCCGTCTTATTCTCGTCTGTCTGTTGCAGGGGACTCCACCGTACTGAAGGACACCGGTGACATCATCACCATGGCCGAACTCCGAGTAGACGACCGTGTCCTGGCAGGTAACGGCTGTTGTCGCTGCCGGGCGCATACGCAATGTAGCACCAGTAGAACGTCACATTGTATCAGTGTAACGACGCTATGTCAGTAGAACGCCGTAAAAATAACGGTAGAATATTATATAGTGCCAGCAGAGCTGCACATAGTACCAGCAGAACTCCATATGGTACCAGCAGAACGCCACGTAGTACCAGCAGCACTGCACATAGCATCAGCAGAACGCCACATAATACCAGTAGAACTCTGTATAGCACCAGCAGAACTCCACATAGCACCAGCAGAGCTCCATATGGTATCAGTAGAACTCCCATAGTGTCAGCAGATTGCCCAGTTGGTTGGGAGCCCAGCAATGCCCAGTAAGTGTAATCCATTTGGGTTTGGAATTGTTTTGGACGTCTCTTGTTACAACTGGTTAGCCTTGCATCATGTTGCAGCCCAATGCAATGAACACGATAGTTCAGGCTTTGACTTGGGGTGGTTGGTAGCATGGTGTATTGTTTGCCTTGAATAAGCTCCATGGTACATTCTATTTTATCACATCGGAGCTCATTTAAGAAATTATGACGGTAAAACATCGAGCGTATCGTCATCATTGCTTGCTTTAAATACTGTACCATTCAACGTCACTGCACACTAATGTCAAAACACAAAAACATTACCCCCATGATATGGTATGGGGGAATGCAGGTGGATCAGTGCCTGGCATGCAAGTCAAAATGCAACTAAAAGTGATGGAGAAAAAAAAGAGAGTAGAGATAAATGTCCATGTTTATTCCGCGCCTTTGGGATACATCGCTATAAATTCACGGGCCTCTAAGGAGCTGAGTGGTCAGGCTAGTGGTACTCAGGCTAGCCTTCCTGGTAATTATGGAATGGTTCTGTCAGCTTTCTGCCTTGCGACTATAAACTGCGACTATAATTGATTAGCATTCGCTATTGATCTGCCGGTTGTGCATTAGGGTGTGTCACTTTGGCACTTATTCCTGGCGGATCAAACATTGCGCTTCCTCACCTTGTGCATTAAGGTACGTCACTTGGGTACTTTTTCTGGCAGATCAAGTATGACGCTGCCTAGCCTTGTGCATTGGCTGGTAAAAATCACACTACACCAGAAAACACAGCAAAAAAACTTTCTCCATCTCGCGCAACGAGAAACAAACAAATTAGAAAGAACACGTGCCCTGGTCCTGCCACCATGCAACGAAATTGTGCAACGCTTTCGTATCCACAACAGCATCTAAATACATGTCCACGACAAACGAACAGTTCGTTTTCCCGCTCCCGGCTGGTTTTCATCCTCGGCGTTTTCACCATCGAGCGCGGATGGCTGATGACTTCTACGCTGGTCGGCAGCGTACCAAGACACATGCCTGCTGGCTGGCCCAACACCAAGTGTTCAGTTCTCCCTTTGCTATCTACTCGTAAGGTAGTAGAAGGCCCGCACCCGCACTCTTCCTCACGAATAGTGAGCGTTACGGCACCGCTACACTGTCACGCTCCTCGCCGGACCCGCGAGCACGGCGTGCTGACAGCTGGAGGCGGCGCTCGCATCATCACGTGCGGGGAGAGCGGCACAAGCGGTGTCAAACGCCGGCCAGCCGAGACTTCGTCGGAAACTCGCACTGCCTGCCTCCTGCAGCCGCGGGAGAGACGAACATCAGCTGGTGTATATGGTGTGCGGTGCGGCGTAGCCATGAATCTTGGAGGGGCACATCTTAACATAGGCTTGAATGTCGTTAGAATTACGCATGCATGATGCATTGCTATGCTGTTGCATGTGCTTTATCTTTCCACTAACGAGAATGCATGTAGTATTCATTTATCGTAAACGAGGAAATTGCGTGTTCGCAACAAATTAAGGCGAAATACTGTATATAATGGTATGGTCCAGAAGAAAGCCTGAGTGGAATAGCATGGGATTTAGAAGCATTCGTTACCCTAGCTTTGAGAAACCCCCGTTTCATGTTTTCGCTGTATGGCGGTCCACTCCCGCGCAGGCTAATCGGTATTTTGCGTTGCGCAAGATAGCGGTGCTTTGTTCTTCGTTTTTTTTTCTCACTGAAAGCATCCGTAGTTGCATTTGTATTGTTCCCACTGGGTCGTATAAACTCCGCTAGATTTGCAAGGTGAGCAAGTGGAAGAACACTGACCTCGGTCACGTGCTGCGACCACGAAAATGGTGACAAAGTCATCTGCATCACGAATATTCTCATAACCCCGATGTAATCATGGCGTTCTTGCTCATATATCGTCATACTTGAAAAGCACCCGACTTGTAAGTCATGGTCGCGCTGTGAGATTAGCATGGGATCGCAATAAATTCTCCAAGCCAGACGTCTCTTCGTGGGATTTCCACACGTGGGAAATCACCATCCATTCTGGTTGGCTATGCATATGAGCCGGAATTCAGTTCCGGCACGGGCAGCTGCGGCCGGTCGCCAGCTGCTGCTAGCTGCGGGCCGTCGCCAGCTGCTGCCAGCTGCTGCCCGTCGCCAGCTCCTGGCAGCTGCTGCCCGTCGCCAGCTGCTGCCAGCTGCGGCCCGTCGCCAGCTGCTGGCAGCTGCGGCCCGTTGCCAGCTCCTGGCAGCTGCGGCCCGTTGCCAGCTCCTGGCAGCTGCGGCACGTCGCCAGCTGCTGGCAGCTGCTGCCCGTCGCCAGCCGTCGACACGTCTGTGCCGATCGCCTTGTCAGCACGTCGGCGATTGGAACCGGGCCAGCGATATACGAATTGTAACCCGGCCAGTGATAGACCGACCAGTGATTGTAACCCGGCCAGTGATAGACCGACCAGTGATTGTAACCCGGCCAGTGATAGACCGACCAGTGATTGTAACCCAGCCAGTGATAGACCGACCAGTGATTGTAACCCGGCCAGTGATAGACCGACCAGTGATTGTAACCCAGCCAGGGAAAGACCGACCAGTGATTGCAGCCGTGTCACTGATATACCTATTGTAGCCGAGCCAGAAATATACCGATTGAAACCTGCTCAGTGATAAACCTATTGTAACCCACCCAGTGATAGACCTATTGCAACCGGGCCAGTGATATATCGATTATGACATGGCCAGTGATAGACCGATTGTAACCGGGCCAGTGATAGGCCGATTATAACAGGGCCAGTAATATATATATATATATATATATATATATATATATATATATATATATATATATATATTGTAGCCCGGCCAGTAATGTACCTATTGTCGGGCTCGTGGTGAGCCCATTGTCGGGCGCGTGAAATGCCAATTGTTGGGTGTGTAATGAACCTATTGTCGTGCACGTGATGGATCTAATGTCGGGCACGTAATGAACCTATTGTTGGGCACGTGATTGCCTGTTGGGCACGTGATGGACCTATTATTGGGCACAAGGACTATTGTTGGGCACGTGATGGACCTATTTTGGGTGGTTTTGGGCACTAATGGACCTATTGTTGGCACTGATCCTATTGTTGGGCTGTACGTGATGGACCTATTGTTGGGCACGTGATGGACCTATTTTGGGCACGTGATGGATCTATTGTTGGGCACGTGATGGACCTATTGTTGGGCACGTGATGGACCTATTTTTGGGCACGTGATGGACCTATTGTTGGGCACGTGATGGACCTATTTTCGGGCACGTGATATACCCATTGTCGGGCGCGTGATGGACCTATCTGGTGTGTATACCTATTGTTATGGACCTATTGTTGGGTGTGTGATGGACCTATTGTTGGGTGTGTGATGGACCTATTGTTGGGTTGTGATGAACCTATTGTTGGGTGTGTGATGGACCTATTGTTGGGCGCGTGATGGACCTATTGTTGGGTGTGTGATGGACCTATTGTTGGGTGTGTGATGGACCTATTGTTGGGTGTGTGATGGACCTATTGTTGGGCGAGTGACGAGCGATGATTCGCTGTCGCTGTTGCGATTACTCCTGTGATATTGTGTGGCGTTGAGACATCCCTATCACACATGACTGCGCATTGAGCGAACAAAACCCAACCACCTGACCCGATGCCGGCTCTTCAGGCAGTACAAAATGCGTTAATTTCTGCAATGTAATATATAGTTTGACAACTTTACACACTGCCTTATCTGGCGGCCGCTATCCACAGCACTACTGATGTCTATCGCAGCAATATTGTCACCAATCACGCGTCGATAATAGCATCACCATGGTACCTGCGATGGTAATGCCATCAGCGCGACCATAGTGGCAATGCTGCCGACGCACCCGTCAGGGGAGTGTTATCAGCATGCCCGCGCGGCACATGGAAGCTGTAATACGGTGGTGGTAGCAGCATGCCCCCAGTGGTAACGCTACCGACACACCCGTCAGGGGAGTGTTGTCAGCACGCTCCTAGTGGTAACGCTACCGACACGCCCGCCAGGGGAGTGTTGTCAGCACGTTCCTAGTGGTAGCGCTACCGACACGCCCGCCAAGGCAGTGTTATCAGCACGCTCCCAGTGGTAACGCTACCGACACGCCCGCCAGGGAGTGTTATCAGCACGCTCCCAGTGGTATCGCTACCGACACACCCATCAGGGGAGTGTTATCAGCACGCTCCCAGTGGTATCGCTACCGACACACCCATCAGGGGAGTGTTATCAGCACGCTCCCAGTGGTATCGCTACCGACACGCCCGCCAAGGGAGTGTTGTCAGCACGTTCCTAGTGGTAGCGCTACATACACGCCCGTCAAGGCAGTGTTATCAGCACGCTCCCAGTGGTAACGCTACCGACACGCCCGCCAAGGCAGTGTTAGCACACTCCTAGTGTGCTGGACGCTAGGGGCGACACTGCCTTGACGGGCGCTGCCAACACGCCCGTCAAGGCAGTGTTAGCACACTCCTAGTGTGCTGGACGCTAGGGGCGACACTGCCTTGACGGGCGCTGCCAACACGCCCGTCAAGGCAGTGTTAGCACACTCCTAGTGTGCTGGACGCTAGGGGCGACACTGCCTTGACCGGCGCTGCCAACACGCCCGTCAAGGCAGTGTTATCAGCACGCTCCCAGTGGTAACGCTACCGACACGCCCGTCAAGGCAGTGTTGCACGCTCCCATTGTAACGCTGCCAACACGCCCGCCAAGGCAGTGTTAGCACACTCTAGTGTGCTGGACGCTAGGGCGACACTGCCTTGACGGGCGCTGCCAACACGCCCGCCAAGGCAGTGTTAGCACACTCCTAGTGTGCTGGACGCTAGGGGCGACACTGCCTTGACCGGCGCTGCCAACACGCCCGTCAAGGCAGTGTTACGGAGCACATCCGCGCAGCACATGGCAGTTGGAATAATGAAGCGGTGCCCGCCCGTACCACGGGCCCCCATAACGCCCCACAGGCGCACAACGCTACCCCGCCCCCGCCCCGAGAACGCCAACTGTCGCGACTGCAGAGCCGAATTATGACTTCAGTTCACGTTCGCTCGGCGAATTATGCAAATGGATTTAGGTCGCTTCGGCAGCCATCAGACGTTGTAATTGCGACTCTTATAGGGAAGCTAGCGCCTCTTATCGCATGCAAAGTAATATTTCATCGACAGAGGTGTACGTGTCAGAGTTTTCCGACCACGGCGGTTATCGCGCTACTACACACACTCACTTGTATGCATGGTTTGACATTTTATGGAAAGCAACAAGATATCGATGGCATAACGACTGAAGCTATGTTGCTGGGCCATTTGTACTTTGCGTTTGTAGTTGCCGTTTACATTTGCACTACATTTTGCGTATTGTTTCTGTTAATATTTCGTGTTTGTATTTTGCACTTGCAATTTATTTAGTCAATGCATTTTATCTTTTATCTAGAGAGCAGATGGGACGGACATCTGCTCTCCTGAAGGCCTTGCATTCGTTGCGTGCCCCTGTGTTTTAACCTTGACAAGTCTAAATTGAATAGATATTGTCATTGGTGATGCGTATGAGTCACATATGGTGGATTCAGTATGCTAGGTATAAATACTGGGCGCCATGTGGCCAAGGACGTCGATGCGCCATGAAGCCTACACAACTAACAAACGAAATAATCATGTATAAAGTTAAACAGACATTCAGATTCAACACAAATCATGCTCGACCCATGATAGTCTCATATTTAGTCCGTTGTTATCTGTTCCCCTGTGACACACCAGCCTCCATACGGGCATTCAAACATGCCGCAGACTCTATCCGCCAAGCATCAACCATGTCTGGAACATCTACCTCAGAACAACGAAATGGAAACATGGTCCCTTCGGTGGCGTCATAATGGACGATCCAGGGTTATCCAGCTTTTCTTGTCAGGAGATGGAAAATTAAGGAGCTGAGGGAATGAAAAGCTCGCAGACGCTGGGCGTTCTTCCCGCGAGGCGTCTTGAAAAACGATGCGGTGTCATTGATTGTTGCCTCCCCAATCCGTAGTGGATTGTCGCGTCTTTCAGCAGTTTTTAACGCTAGCGAACCAAAAGTAGGTGGTTCCTTGCGGTATCCAGCCAGGGTCTGTTGTGAATTTTGCAAAGTAAGTGGAAATGTTCTTTAAAAGAGTACGCAATATGCCTCGCTTAATTGTCAAACCAGCTGAAATCGCCCAATAGAAGTCATTCAAATTCGGATTGTTTGGTGGTCTTAATCGGCTAACGTTTGGGCCTAGAAGTGTTTGAAGTGCCACCCATTCGTCAGTTAAGGTCAGGGATGGCTCCACAAGCACTTGTGCCACTGGACACATTAGTCCGAAACAGAGACAAAGAAACCTGGGCGTGCATTCGCCAGGAACGCATACACTTGAGTTCCCTCGTACAAGTTCGCTCACTTTGCGATTCCTTCACCTCGATAAATAGAGACCAGCAATCGAAGAAGCGCACACCACTTGGCTTACTCGGGCGGTGGTAGTCATTTGCATCGGTTGGCCTGTTCCACTTCATTTCCCCAGCGACTGTGTGCTGTGCCGCGGAGGCGAGTGCGCTACTCAGCGATACTGTGAAAACATGCTCTCGACGGGGATGGGGCAATTGAACTGTTGCTTAACACTTATGTACGAGCTGCGCAGTGCTCATTTCAGGTGTAAAATGCGAGTGCGAAAAAGTGAGCACGCTGCTCAAAGGAAGCACCAAGTGCATTTTAACGTAATTGCATTGGTGTTAATGAGATGTGGCAAAAAAAAAACAGGAGGAGCTGGCGGTTTCCGCTTCCTCCCACTCCGGTGAACGTGCTAGACTTGGCCTCACTTGTTCAGCACCACTCCTGATCATTTCCATTGGCTTAGATCCAGCCATTGATTGCAAAATTGATTGATTGCGAGGGCACAAAGGTACATCCAGTCTGTCGTCGTGTAACTCCAATATGAGCCCCTGTCGCTGTGACTGCACCTGACCTCGTGCCCTGAACTCGTACCCTGACCTTGTGATCTGGCCTCATACCCTAACTACGTGATCTGACCTCGTGTCCTGACCTCGTGCCCTTACCACATGATCTGACCTCGTGTCTTGACCTCGTACTCTGACCTTGTGCTCTGAGCTTGTGCCCTGACCTCGTGGACTGACCTCGTGACCTGACCTCGCGTCTTGACCCCGTGATATGACCCCGTGACCTGAACTCGTGACCTGACCTCGTGCCCTGACCTCATGCCCTGACCTCATGCTGCCGCAGCCACGCGGGCCGGTCAGCTGTCGTTCAGCCCGGTGGTGAGCTGGCTGGACAAGAGGTCGAACCACACGGCGCAGTACCTGCGAGTGGCCACCGCCTCCGGCCACCGGGTCACACTGTCCTCCGGTCACGTGATGCTGGTCAGGCAGCACGGCCACCTGGTGTCCAGGTGAGCAGGGAACCACCTGGTGGTCAGGTGAACAGGGAATCGTGTGGTGGTCAGGTGACCAGGGTATTGTATGGTGGTCAGGTGACCAGGGCATCACCTGATGGTCAGGTGAGCAGGGTACCACCTGGTGGTCAGGTGAACAGGGAATCGTGTGGTGGTCAGGTGACCAGGGTATCGTATGGTGGTCAGGTGACCAGGGCATCACCTGATGGTCAGGTGAGCAGGGTGCCACCTGGTGGTCAGGTGAACAGGGTATCGTATGGTGGTCAGGTGATCAGGGAACCACCTGGTGGTCAGGTGAGCAGGATATCACCTGGTGGTCAGGTGACCAGGGAACCACCTGGTGGTCAGGTGAGCAGGGAACCACCTGGCGGTCAGGTGAACAGGGAACCACCTGGTGGTCAGGTGACCAGGGAACCACCTGGTGGTCAGGTGAGCAGGGTATTGTATGATGGTCAGGTGACCAGGGAACCACCTGATGGTCAGGTGAGCAGGTTACTACCTCATGGTCAGGTGACCAGGGAACCTCCTGGTGGTCAGGTGAGCGGGGTATAACCTGATGGTCAGGTGACCAGGGAACCACCTGGTGGTCAGGCAGCACGGCGACCTGGTATTGTATGGTGGTCAGGTGACCAGGGAACCACCTGGTGGTCAGGTGAACAGGGTACCACCTGGTGGTCAGGTGAACAGGGTACCACCTGGTGGTCAGGTGACCAGGGTACATGGTGGTCAGGTGACAGGGAACCACCTGGTGGTCAGGTGACAGGAGAGGTATGATGTAGGTGACCTGGTGGTCAGGTGAGCAGGGTACCACCTGGTGGTCAGGTGACCAGGGTACCACCTGGTGGTCAGGCAGCACGGCGACCTGGTATTGTATGGTGGTCAGGTGACCAGGAACCACCTGGTGGTCAGGTGACAGGGTACCACCTGGTGGTCAGGTGAACAGGGTAGTCAGGTGGTCAGGTGACCACCTGGTGGTCAGGTGAACAGGGTATTGTATGGTGGTCAGGTGACCAGGGACCACCTGGTGGTCAGGTGAACAGGGTGGTCAGGTGAGGGGTGCCACCTGGTGGTCAGGTGACCAGGGTATTACATGGTGGTCAGGTGAGCAGGGTACCACCTGGTGGTCAGGTGACCAGGGTACCACCTGGTGGTCAGGTGACACCTGGTGGTCAGGTGAACAGGGTACCACCTGGTGGTCAGGTGAGCAGGGTACCACCTGGTGGTCAGGTGAGAGGTATGGTGGTCAGGTGACCAGGGTACCACCTGGTGGTCAGGTGACAGGGAACCACCTGGTGGTCAGGTGACCAGGGAACCACCTGGTGGTCAGGTGAGCAGGGACCTGGTGGTCAGGTGACAGGGTGGTCAGGTGACCAGGTGTACCTGGTGGTCAGGTGACCACCTGGTGGTGGTCAGGTGACCAGGGCACCACCTGGTGGTCAGGTGAGCAGGGACCACCTGGGTCAGGTGAACAGGGTATTGTATGGTGGTCAGGTGACCAGGGTATTGTATGGTGGTCAGGTGAGCAGGGAACCACCTGGTGGTCAGGTGAACAGGGTGGTCAGGTGAGCAGAGTGCCACCTGGTGGTCAGGTGAGCAGGGAACCACCTGGTGGTCAGGTGACCAGGGCATCACCTGGTGGTCAGGTGAGCAGGGTGCCACCTGGTGGTCAGGTGACCAGGACACCTGGTGTTGATGGTGGTCAGGTGACAGGGACCTGGTGGTCAGGTGACCAGGTGACAGGGACATGGTGGTCAGGCGAGCAGGGCGACCTGGTGGTCAGGTGAGCAGGGTACCACCTGGTGGTCAGGTGACCAGGGCATCACCTGGTGGTCAGGTGACCAGGGCATCACCTGGTGGTCAGGCAGCACGGCGACCTGGTATCCAGGTGAGCAGTGTACCATCTGATAATGAGGCAGCGCGGCATATAGGATAGGTTTGTCTGCACTAATGTATAATAGGGGTATAACGTGGGGCACAAGAAGTCATGTGTTTACTTCCACGCTTTTCATTTTCCTTACCCTCGTGTCATATGCCAAAATTCGTCACAAAACATCATCAGTGTTTTCTTAGATATGCATTTCTCAACATGCTGATTGAGTTATCTGGATCCTGAATTAAACTAGAAGTATACCTAATTTTACCGATAGCATTTTGCGGCGTGGTTTCCTTTATGAAGTCACACACCTTTACCTTTTCAAGGATATCATTCATCTTCTTATTTTCTGCTTAAATTAGTGGCCGTGGTCTTCCTTTGCCGACATTTTGTTTCATGTAAACAGCAGAATTTGCCACATGGTGCAAACACTTTTTGTAGGGGATTAATGTTTCAAATGTTTTCCAACTTAATGGATGTGACAACTGTTGATGCTAGCCTGCCCAACTTCGCTTTTAACGTGCGGATTTATTTCTCACCCAGTGTGATAGTTGTCGTAGTAGGCGCAAACGAAGGGTTTAAAAAATGGTGATAAGAAGGTCTAAAAAAGTGATTTTGTGGAGAGTAACTTTCGGAATTTGGTGACTGTTAAAATGAAGTGGCCAAAAAAAGATTTTTGGGGGGACGGATGCAGTGATGATTTTGTTCTGCCTTGCCCATTTCGTTGGCTCCTCGGATCGCCCCTGGATCTTTTGTGGCCTTTATGAAGAGAGCAATAAACTCACGTTAAGTGGGAGAGATCAATGTCTCTCCTCCTACTTATCTTTGAATTCTCACAGATCCACTTGTAGGAAATGGCCAGCTTCAGTTCATCAAATTTCACGTGTGTGCTAGACCATCGTTGTTTGAGCAGACATTTATCTGCCCTCAAAAACAATGTCGTATACGTCGTCACCCAACGTCTTATCATACGTCGTCACCCAACGCCATATTGTTGTACATCATAGTGTGCAAACAAGATGTAGCAGTGGGCATAAGAATTCTCAGAGCGCAATCTCAAACGGCGTTGGGCCCATAGCCACAATAAATCTGACCGGGGTGACATCACTACCCCCTCCCCATCGATAGACGATTCGTAGGATGCGATGCAGTCCAGACGTGTCGTCGATACCGGCTATTACCGGCTATTACCGGCTATTACCGGCTATAACCGTCTCACTTGGGAACGCGAGGCAGTGCCTGTCGCTCGCAAAATACAGCAAGTAGGACACGTTGCACCTTTGCATTATTGAATCTTCGCATGCCTGCATTGCCGTCGTTTAGTGAAGGTCACTATATCCCTCGCCCATGTAGCTGAGGACTCCGGTACCCCTGGTCAAGAAAAGTGATGCCACACCAACTGAGTTTTACTATTGGGCGGAATGTTGGTGGCCGTTTGATCTGTTCATAACTGTCGGCTCGGTCAGTCCAAGGACTTAGTGTTGGTGGCCTTCCAGCTGGGTCTATAGCTGCCGATTTGGTCCGTTCTGGGAATTATGGTGTTGGTGTCCGTCTGACCTTTTTACAGCTGGCGGTTTGGTTCGTCTTTTGAATTACAGCGTTGGTAGTCTTCTAACCGGCCTACAATTGCCGGTTTGATCCGTCCTTTGAATTACAGTGTTGGTAGCCTTCTAACCGGCCTACAGTTGCCGGTTTGATCCGTCCTTAGAGTTTCAGTGTTTTACAGATGGTGGTTTGGTTCGTGCTAGCAGTTGCAATGTTGACCGGTTTTACTGCCGCATGTTTGTTCCGTCCTGAGAGTTGCACTGCCATGGTAGTGGTTCGACATTGACCACACTGGCTTGTATCTAGAAATTAGCCGACCGTAGTTCCCCAGTCCTCGTAATGGGCCGCAACTCCTAGTTTTCCAGTAAATTCCAGTTGGCCTGATTGACAACACTTTCACTACATTGTACTCAGCCGATTGCTCTTGAAGTTTAACGCACCAGCACGTCGGCTTATTGACCCCTGATTGACCTCTGGACAGCTCGTTAACCTGCGAAGTCCGAACTGTGTTCAGGCGCGCACCCAGGATTTTTCCATGGGGGGCCCAGACCGAAAAGAGCACTTGGCCGGCTCCAAAAGGGCACTTGACCGGCTCCAAAAGGGCACTTTGCGGCCCGGGGCACACTGGAAGGTTTGTTGTTGACCGGGGGAGGGGAGGCGTGAAAGAAAATTGTGCCCAAAAGGTCAGTTTTGTGCCCAAAGGGGCGGGCACATAAGGCAGGTGATTTTTGGGCTAAATTTGGGGCATTTCGGCCAAGAGGGCACTTTTCGGTCAAAAGCACACTTTTGGCCAAAAGGGCACTTTGGTCTCATGGGGGCCCCGGGCCCCCTGCCCCCCCTCCGGTGCACCTATGACCGTGTTCAAGGGTAATTTCCGTGCGACGTGCTAACCAACATTAATTTTAAGCTGCAGCCTGCGTCACCTTGTGAGATATGGAATGGCCCATGGATGGCGCATGCAGGCGAAACATGGTTATTCATGATCCAGTGGGTCGCACAACCTGCAAAACAAGCATGGCATAAACTACAAACGTGTGAGTGCATCCGCAACATCGGCCGACTTGCCGCCGTTTTTCGCCGCCAACTACTGGGAAGTGGAGATGCTTTGCCGCCCGCCTGACGTGCGGTGCAGCTTATCGCGGACTTATTAGCGCCTTACAAGCGGCGCGGCCCGACACTGACAGAAGTGACACACACGACATTTGCAGCCTTGACGACGGTGCAGCCGCCCTGGTGGCAACCCGGACGGCTGCATCGACTCGAATGTCACACCACCCACCACACGCCGGACGGCGTAGACCAGCTTACCGTCGAGTGGTAGAGCCGAGTGTAACACCGGGCGTTGGAGTCAAGCTTACCACCGGACGGTGGAGTCAAGCTTACCACCGGACGGTGGAGTTACACAGCTTACCACCGGACGGTGGGAGTCAAGCTCACCACCGGACGGTGGAGCCGAGCTTACCACCGGACGGTGGAGCCGGAGTGAACACCGGACGGTAGAGCCGGAGCTTACCACCGGGCGTTGGAGTCAAGCTTACCACCGGACGGTGGAGCCGAGCTTACCACCGGACGGTGGAGCCGAGCTTACCACCGGACGGTGGAGCCGAGCTTACCACCGGGCGTTGGAGTCAAGCTTACCACCGGACGGTGGAGTCAAGCTTACCACCGGACGGTGGAGCCGAGCTTACCACCGGACGGTAGAGCCACCGGACGGTGAGTCGAGCTTACCACCGGACGGTGGAGCCGAGTGTAACACCGGACGGTAGAGCCGAGCTTACCACCGGACGGTGGAGTCAGAGCTTACCACCGGACGGTGGAGCCGAGCTTACCACCGGACGGTGGGATCCGGGGAGCCATACACCGGACGGTGGAGTCGCTTACCACCGGACGGTGGAGCCGAGTGTAACACCGGACGGTGGAGCCGAGCTTACCACCGGACGGTGGAGCCAACCGGACGGTGGAGTCAAGCTTACCACCGGACGGTGGAGCCGAGCTTACCACCGGACGGTGGAGCCGAGCTTACCACCGGACGGTGGGAGTCAAGCTTACCACCGGACGGTGGAGCCGAGCTTACCACCGGACGTTGGAGTCAAGCTTACCACCGGGCGGTGGGAGTCCTTACCACCGGACGGTGGAGCTTACCACCGGACGGTGGAGCCGACTTACCACCGGACGGTGGAGCCGAGCTACCACCGACGGTGGACAGCTTACCACCGGACGGTGGAGTCAAGCTTACCACCGGACGGTGGAGCCGAGTGTAACACCGGACGGTGGAGCTGAGCTTACCACCGGACGGTGAGTCAAGCTTACCACCGGACGGTGGGAATCAAGCTTACCACCGGACGGTGGAGCCGAGTGTAACACCGGACGGTGGAGCTGAGCTTACCACCGGACGGTGGGAGTCAAGCTTACCACCGGACGGTGGAGCCGAGCTTACCACCGGACGGTGGGAGTCAAGCTTACCATCGGGCGGTGGAGCTGAGCTTGGAGCTGAGCTACCACCGGACGTTGGAGTCAAGCTTACCACCGGACGTTGGAGTCAAGCTTACCACCGGGCGGTGGAGCCGAGCTTGCCACCGGACGGTGGGAGTCAAGCTTACTTTCCACCGGAAGGCAGAGCCGAACTTCGCCGGCGAACGGTAGAGCCGAGCGTACCACCGGACGGTGGAGCAGATCTTACCACCGGTAGATGGAGCCGGGCTTACCACCGGACGTTGGAATCAAGCCTGCCACCGGACGGTGGAGCCAGGCTTCCCGCCGACGGGCCGCCGTTCAGTCATGCCAACAGGCGGCATTGTGTCGAGAGACTCGAGCTCCCCGCCTCGCACCGGTAGCCGCTCAGCGGCGGCGGACTTTCCCCGCGGAACAGAAGTTGTAAATATCCGCCGGCGTAAGTGTGCTGAATTAGATAGTTAAGGGCGGCTGCACGCGTCGTATCGCGGCGTGCGGAGCGTCGTATCGTGTCGTATCGTGCCGCGGCGCCGGCGTCGTGTGGAGCGTCGTATTACCGAGGGGCCGACACGACCGACCAATGGCAGAACGAGGTGGCCGGTCCCAGACAAACTCCGTCTGTCCCGAAGAGCGGGGTGGCCGGTCCCAGACAAACTCCGTCTGTCCCGAAGAGCGGGGTGGCCGGTCCCAGACAAACTCCGTCTGTCCCGAAGAGCGGGGTGGCCGGTCCCAGACAAACTCCGTCTGTCCCGAAGAGCGGAAGGCGGGGTGGCCGGTCCCAGACAAACTCCGTCTGTCCCGAAGAGCGAGGTGGCCGGTCCCAGACAAACTCCGTCTGTCCCGAAGAGCGGGGTGGCCGGTCCCAGACAAACTCCGTCTGTCCCGAAGAGCGAGGTGGCCGGTCCCAGACAAACTCCGTCTGTCCCGAAGAGC
Organism: Imbricaverruca yamaguchii; assembly: GCA_034440575.1. NCBI lineage: Eukaryota > Metazoa > Arthropoda > Thecostraca > Neoverrucidae > Imbricaverruca > Imbricaverruca yamaguchii. Next base: position 355,556 of record JAOTOL010001349.1, on the reverse strand, counting down.
GGGGTGGCCGGTCTCAGACAAACTCCGTCTGTCGCGAAGAGCGAGGTGGCCGGTCCCAGACAGGCTTTGTTCGTCCCGAATTGCATTGCTGCCGGCTGTACTCATAGGTGGCTGTGCTTGAGGTGCGTTAGCCACTGGTGCAACTCCGACCCTGAGGTGTGGCTCATTCGTCGTGATCGAAGATCGCAGAGAAGTATTACTCACATGGTGAAGACATCGGTCATGATTAAGCTAAATTTTGCTGGGGCTACGAAGCTAAGCTGATGAATATGCAAATAAATCACACGAAGAAAATCGACTTCCGGATTGCCTCTCTTCGTGGCTGCCACACTACGGCGGCTAACTTTTGAGTTATTCTTAACCGTTCGGAGAATGAATCCATGCTTGCTCAAGCATCCCAGCATTTCGGCTGGGAACGTAGCGGAAATGATTGATGGGAAAATAATTGGCTTAAAGGTGAGCGGTTTAAGCTCAAGTGACCATCTTGCATGTATTTTTAAGCTATTCAAGCGCAGTCAAAGTCAGCGTAGGTTTGAAACGGCGAGGATCGTGGTATAGGAGGGCTAGTTCAAGGATGTCTTAGATGCAGGGAAGGGATGAAGTTTTTCTTTTAAGGTTGATATTTCCTTGGTCAATATTTATGAGAAAGCTAGCGCAAGAAGAACCCCTATATGTTAAGTGTTTGACCAGGCTTATTGTGAGGCTTACCCCTAAGTTTGAATGAGCAACAATAATACAATAATATATCCCAGTATAGAACAGATGCCTTGACGAAAAGAAGCGGCCAGAAAATGAATTCGACAATGCCTAGTGGAATTATACATCTCAAATGAAAGCCGAGGAACTTATGCGGTTTGTATCATTTTCTTAGTTCATATATGCCAATGTGCATTGCAAGAGGGCGTATCAAATGATTGATAGTCATACCATCATACAAGAGTCATGACTGATGTGTGAGTGAGTATGGGCGTGTTTTGTTGAAGACATTGATAGGACTGAATACATCTGCTATGTGTGCTCTGTATCTGTTCCCTCGGTATGAGCTGCTTTCATCAATGTCATCGCTCCTTCTGACACTCCACCTCGCGATCCTGGGAGTACTGAGGGCGTTACCAGCTTGCTATCTGTTCTGTTTACGGTTTCCCAAGGGTGGCGTTTCTCAGTACTAACTGGAGGTGGCGTATTCGCAATTCGCAATAAGGAAGCAAAATGTGTTCGCTGCGAAGCTGCGCTTCATGACATTTTTATTTTCCTCCCGAGCCCCTTTCGCCTTGGTTATTTTTATTTATGGGTAGTTAGCCAAGGGAATTGAAAGCCGTAAGAAGTGTATGTGGTCAATTGGAATTGATTGCTGCGTCTGGTACGGAGATAATGGAAGAAAACACATCAGCATGGTATTGCGGAAAGGAGTGGATGTCTGTTTCTGGGGAGCACGTTTTGTGATTTGATTTTACTGACCTCCTGGAAAGATTTGCATCACTTTTGGCGGACCGCGTTTCTGGTTCGCTCGGCTGAGGAAAGAACGTTCAGCAGTCTGGTGGGTAATCGGCACATGCGTTGAGTTCTGCAGTCACGTTAAGATCGTTCATGGAGTCAATGCATTGTCTTGTGCTATATTTGTAGGGCCGTTCAATTGGCTCGTTTTCCGGCAGGTACAAGATAATCGCACCAGTTTCTCATTCATATCCGTACATGCGCACCCATGCAGATTTCAGAAGCACGAAATTAGCATGAGTGAAATAAAGAGACAAATCAGCGGCACGTTCTTTTTGCAAATGCCTGCTGAGGTCAGCGTCACGTGTGCAATGCATGACCTAACGAGGCACGCTCCTGAGTCACATACATACCTGTAATGAACACCGGTGCGCATTTTAGAGGGTGGAGTATGCCACAGACCACGGAAGCAGCTTCTTTTAGACGACACCAAAAATGTTAACTTCTGCCATATTCAGCAGGGGATTGTGGGTAAATCCCTGAATATGTTCCATGACCAGCCCAACACATGCATCAATCCTTGTATATTGGACATCATTTGTACAAGGCTCGAATTTCATGCGGACGAAATTTCACAACTGCTTACTATTGACGTCCAAAAAAGGTCCCGAATATCATTCGTCTTCTGTCCGTGAATACGGGGGGATATTTAACTAATAACTGGCAATCATAGATACGTAATTGTGGTGCACGCTTCGATCATGCATAAAACTTGCACCAAACTGAAGCCATGTGTCATGTGCAGCATCATGTGAGCTATAAATACGCCTCCGAATATAAATGGAAGCTGACAACACCGAAACATGTCGCCTTTACCTCCACGCGTGTAACGTTGTGCTGCTTTGTGCCATATATCGAAGAAACTAATTATGTTTACTCATTCTAACACGCTTCCTGTAGTGTACACAGCTAAAGTACAAGCCTGTCCGTTTCCCACGTGTGCTGTCGGTTTTTTTAACCAACCTCCAGCTTATCGAACACATTGCTACCGCAGTATTGGGTGTCTCAGTCCTGTGGGCAGCGGGTGTACGTCGAGCAGCTCCATGTTGCTACCACGCTACCACCGCGGTACTGTTTGTCTCCTGTTTGTCGAAGAGTACCATATTACTATCACATTCCACCACGCTACCACCGCGGTACTGTTTGTCTCCTGTTTGTCGAAGAGTACCATATTACTATCACATTCCACCACGCTACCACCGCGGTACTGTTTGTCTCCTGTTTGTCGAAGAGTACCATATTACTATCACATTCCACCACGATGCCATCACAGTACTGTTTGTCTCCTGTTTGTCGAAGAGTACCATATTACTATCACATTCCACCACGATGCCATCACAGTACTGTTTGTCTCCTGTTTGTCGAAGAGTACCATATTACTATCACATTCCACCACGATGCCATCACAGTACTGTTTGTCTCCTGTTTGTCGAAGAGTACCATATTACTATCACATTCCACCACGATGCCATCACAGTACTGCTTGTCTCCTGTTTGTCGAAGAGTACCATATTACTATCACATTCCACCACGATGCCATCACAGTACTGCTTGTCTCCTGTTTGTCGAAGAGTACCATATTACTATCACATTCCACCACGATGCCATCACAGTACTGTTTGTCTCCTGTTTGTCGAAGAGTACCATATTACTATCACATTCCACCACGATGCCATCACAGTGCTGCTTGTCTCCTGTTTGTCGAAGAGTACCATATTACTATCACATTCCACCACGATGCCATCACAGTACTGTTTGTCTCCTGTTTGTCGAAGAGTACCATATTACTATCACATTCCACCACGATGCCATCACAGTACTGCTTGTCTCGATCTTACGGGTAGCGTGTGTCAGTCGAGCGGCACCACATTACCGTCACGTTATCATCCGCCACAGCCACGTTACAAACACAGTACTGATTGTCTCGATCCTACGGGTAGCGGGTTACGTCGAGCAGTACCACATTGCAATCACATTACCACCACAGTACCTCCACGTTGCCACCACGTTACCACCACACTACTACCACATCACCACCACAGCACAGTTGGTATTGGCCCTAATATCAGTGGGGGTATGTCGAGCTCCAGCAGTTTTGCATATCCGTGGCTCGATATTCGCTAAGCGGACGTCTTCTGTTCGGTGTCAGATGAGGTCGTTTGAACTCCGAGCGACACGATGCACTTGAAGTCCACCGGTGTGAAGGACAGAATCAAGTGGGCATCGAGTTTCTCGCGGATCATCTTCATTGACGTCAGCAGCATTGCTATTGACGTCAGCAACATCGACACTGATGTCAGCGCCATTGGCACTGACGTCAGCAACATTGACACTGACGTCAGCAGAATTAGCACTGACGTGTGTAAAATAGATACCGACGTCGGTATAATTGATGTTGACGTCGGCGGAATTTGGACTGACGTCGACAGAATTGACATTGATGTTAGAAACATTGGCCTTGAAATCCATGACGTGTCATAAAATTACACTATCGACAACTTATAGCAAGCTTTAGCGACTGCCTGCAATTACAACAGAAATGAGCTGTTTGAGTTGGATAGCTTTGGCTTGTGATGCCTTACATGCCCTAAAAAGACTTATCTTATTTTATCATCTCCTGGCCGGCTGTTGCGCAGAGGATTCACGTTTCAAATAGTTCGGCCCTTGAATTTGATAGGACAGATGGGGGTGAGGGTCAGATAGAGATGAGGGGCAGATAGTGGTGAGGGGCAGATAGGGGTGAGGGAAGAGCGATTAGCCACGTCAATGGTGTTTGGTTGTTCACAAACAGGCAATCACTAGTGTAGTCCTCAACAACTTAGGCATAGTGGGTACTTGAGAGCATGATCATATGCCCATGCATGTCAATGTAACAACACCGTGAGTTTCAGTGGCTCCGCTATGGGAAATCCGCTGGGTGCAAAGCTAATTCCATCTTGCTTGCTGAGTTCTATGGGCATCAATGTAAGCAACAGGGGAGAGTGTCAGGGCTGGATACACTCCCACATGGACACCTCCAGTATGTAGCTGCGATGATCGCGACCTCCACAGTCGCGACCCTGGCCCTCGCAGTCACGAGGCCTTTCCGATTGACTTCGGATGACTGTGGGGGCTGGAGCCAGCTGGGCTGGACAGTAGCCGATAGGCACGGCCCTCCCACTCGAGATCTGTCAGACGTGTCCCTGCACTCTTACGTATTGGTTGCAATGTCGAATGGTTGTAGTGTCGAATGGTTGCAGCGTCGAATGGTTGCAGTGTCGAATGGTTGCAGTGTCGAATGTTATGAGTGCCCGCGATATGTGTATCAGGGAAAATCGTCAGCCATGTGATATAAATGAAAATCTACAAGGGCCGCTGGGGCCAGTGAGGGATCAAGCTAATACCTTGGGTGTCCGGTTGGCTTTTCAATGTACAAATATCCTTGATATGTACAACTGTCTCCAGGGTGAGGATTCAAGAATTCTGACACGTCCAGAACAAAGAATCGCACACCATGTCGGATGGAAATGGTATTCACGGGCAGATGTACCCTTTCTTCAGGTTGTCAGCATTGTAGTTTCGCAGTTTTGGAACCTGAATGTTATGCGCCTGTGAAAGCGGCGACTTTAGAAGACGCCGGCCGCGCCCCACCGTGTGAACCGTGCTGCGCCCCACCGTGTGCCGCCTGCCATCAGATTCGCCGGAGCCGTGCTGAAGGGGGACCAGCTCAAGGTGGCCGACTCCCTCGAGTCCGAGCAGTGGTCTCCCGTCGTCTCCATCGAACCCACGATCTCCACTGGTGAGTGGAGCGGGACTGCGATCTCCACTGGTGAGACCAGCGAGAGAGCAATATCCACTGGTGAGACCAAGGCGGCTACGATCTCCACTGGTGGGACCAACGGGGCCGCGATCTCCACTAGTGAGACCAACGGGGCCGCGATCTCCACTGGTGAGACTAACGTGACCGTGATCTCCACTAGTGAGACCAACGGGGCCGCGATCTCCACTGGTGAGACTAACGTGACCGTGATCTCCACTAGTGAGACCAACGGGGCCGCGATCTCCACTGGTGAGACTAACGTGACCGTGATCTCCACTGGTGAGACTAACGTGACCGTGATCTCCACTGGTGAGACTAACGTGACCGTGATCTCCACTGGTGAGACTAACGTGACCGTGATCTCCACTGGTGAGACCAACGGGGCCGCGATCTCCACTGGTGAGACTAACGTGACCGTGATCTCCACTAGTGAGACCAACGGGGCCGCGATCTCCACTGGTGAGACCAACGAGAAAGCAATCTCTATGGTTGGGACTGGAAATGCAGCTGGATATCTCCAACCAAGCCTTGCCTTGCCAGGCCAGTGAGACTCCAGGTCCTCATTCTCATGACATATTTTCAGATTGAATGGGGAAAATGACAACTTAACACTAGCAGAATACAAAACCAGGGGGTCAGGACCCCCGGCCCACCGGAGATATCCAGTCATGGGTGAAAAGGTGAGAAAGTCGAATTCAAAAAGAGAGAGAAAGAGAGAGCGAGAGGGAGAGAGAGAAGAAGAAGAGGCGACAGAGAGTTCATGGGTCGTATGATTATTATCATAATTACTAATTATGCGGCCGGGGTAAACTCACCACCAGGAAGACTGCGACACACATCTCTTTGGTGATAGCATGCCTAAAATTGCACTCGTCATGAACCTTCGACTGGGGCAGCTGCCAGAAGTTGTTAAGGTTGTTGTGAAAGCTTCTTGTCTACTCTTCTGCCTTGTGAACCTTTGAAAGCCGATTTGAGTGGAGGTGCTCAGGACGTTCGTTTTCCTCTTAAATTAGATAAGCTTTGCTTGGTATTGCCTTTTACCTGCATTGTGCTGTGTACATCGACGACGGGTGACTATTCGTTGTTGCCGTGCTTTTAGGTTTTAAGCGTCTAACACCGCTCGTTCATTTTACTTCGTGCAAAAACGTCGAGCACGTTTCCACCAATTAAGTATTTTCAGATTTAAATACTAAAACGACCTTCCTGCGATACCCAGTACTGTGGTTATCGCACATCAACTGCAGCACTATGACGAGCAGCCGGGAACTGATTGTGGTCATTATGCAGAATATTAAGCTAATTACACGGGACAACTTCCACACACGCGACCTTAATTTCCCTCGGCAGCTCAGTTGGTTGGCCGGCAATTATGACATCGCCAACGATTGGAGCATTGGCAGCTAGTGATCGGCCGGCAGGCAAATGTTGATCGGCCGGCAGGCAACTAGTGATCGGCCGGCAGGCAACTAGTGATCGGCCGGCAGGCAACTAGTGATCGACCGGCAGGCAACTAGTGATCGACCGGCAGGCAACTAGTGATCGGCCGGCAGACAACTAGTGATCGGCCGGCAGGCAACTAGTGATCGGCCGGCAGACAACTAGTGATCGACCGGCAGGCAACTAGTGATCGGCCGGCAGACAACTAGTGATCGGCCGGCAGACAACTAGTGATCGGCCGGCAGGCAACTAGTGATCGGCCGGCAGGCAACTAGTGATCGGCCGGCAGGCAACAGTGATCGGCAGGCAACTAGTGATCGGCCGGCAGACAACTAGTGATCGGCCGGCAGGCAACTAGTGATCGGCCGGCAGGCAACTAGTGATCGGCCGGCAGGCAACTAGTGATCGGCCGGCAGGCAACTAGTGATCGGCCGGCAGGCAACTAGTGATCGGCCGGCAGACAACTAGTGATCGGCCGGCAGGCAACTAGTGATCGACCGGCAGGCAACTAGTGATCGGCCGGCAGACAACTAGTGATCGGCCGGCAGACAAATGGTGATCGACCGGAAAAAATGTGTGTACCGTACCGGCCGGTACCGTAAGTTAGAAGCTACATTTGAGGCGACCTTCGAGGTTCTTGCAGGGGTGGAGTTCGTTTGATCGCCGCCGCAAGGTGCATGCGCCAAGAAACGATCCGCTACACACATTAGTCATATTTGTCATCTAACCTTATCTGCGGGTACAGCTGAATTCAACGCTTTCTGCCCTGTTTCCTCCTGTGGTGTTGAGATCGACAAATAATAATCCCAAATTGATTGATAGATCGTGTCTACTACTCAGATGAAAAGCGAAAGTTTACCTTGGGTATATATATATATATATATATACATATATATATATATATATATACATATATCTATATATATATATATATATATATATATATATATATACATATATCGATCAGTGGCAGCCACTTGCAGCAGACCAAATATTTCTCACGAACGTCGCAAGAAAGCACTTGTGAACAACCATAGATCACTTCTTCCTTCTCTTTTGGCGCTTCCCCGACTGACGCCTCCATCTCACGTCTCCTTCTCATGCTCATTCCCATTCTCATTCTCATTCTCATTCTCATTCTCATTCTCATTCTCATTCTCATTCTCATTACCATTACCATGCTCATTTTCATTACCGTTTTCTTTTTCATTACATTTTTCCTTCCCTTTACGTTTTTCTTTTCCAACTTTTCTCTTTCTTTCCAACCTTCTCTTTCTTTTAACCTTTCTCTGTCTCTTTACCTTTTCTCTCGCCTTGCCAAGCAGAATCAAGCATTTAGAACAAACATGAAAAGGCAATAAAAAAGCACGAACACAGAAATACGGTCTGCGCTGCTCCAGCTGTCGCTCCAAGTACACGCGGTCGTGCCAGGTGCGCACGGACGACGGACACCTCCTGACAGACGCGACGCTGCCGACGGACGTCTTGCCAAGACCGGCCGGATCGACCGCAGCCGGCCCGGCTGGCGGCTGCTGAGAGCCCAATGGGTCCCCAGGGATCCGGCCAGTCCCGCCGACGTCCGGCTCAGAGATACTGTCGGAGGGACTCGGGGGCGGGGTCAGAGCCGGCTCAGAGATACTGTCCGAGGGACTCGGGGGCGGGGTCAGAGCCGGCTCAGAGATACTGTCCGAGGGACTCGGGGGCGGGGTCAGAGCCGGCTCAGAGATACTCTGTCGGAGGGACTCGGGGGCGGGGTCAGAGCCGGCTCAGAATACTGTCGAGGACTCGGGGCGGGCAGAGCCGGCTCAGAGTACTGTTCGAGGACTCGGGGCGGGGTCAGAGCCGGCTCAGAATACTTTCGAGGGACTCGGGGACGGGGTCAGAGCCGGCTCAGAATACTGTCGAGGGACTCGGGGCGGGGTCAGAGCCGGCTCAGAATACTGTTCGAGGACTCGGGGGCGGGGTCAGAGCCGGCTCAGAGATACTGTCCGAGGGACTCGGGGACGGGGTCAGAGCCGGCTCAGAGATACTGTCCGAGGGACTCGGGGACGGGGTCAGAGCCGGCTCAGAGATACTGTTCGAGGGACTCGGGGACGGGGTCAGAGCCGGCTCAGAGATACTGTCCGAGGGACTCGGGGCGGGGTCAGAGCCGGCTCAGAGATACCCTGTCGGAGCGACTCGGGGGCGGGGTCAGAGCCGGCTCAGAGATACTCTGTCGGAGGGACTCGGGGGCGGGGTCAGAGCCGGCTCAGAGATACTGTCGGAGGGACTCGGGGGCGGGGTCAGAGCCGGCTCAGAGATACTGTCCGAGGGACTCGGGGGCGGGGTCAGAGCCGGCTCAGAGGTACTGTCCGAGGAACTCGTGGACAGGATCAGAGCCGGCTCGGAGATACTGTCCGAGGAACTCGGGGCGGGGTCAGAGCCGGCTCAGGAACGAGGTCGCGGCATATGCAGGGAAGTGTCGGAGCAGCCTCACGGCGGATGTCGGGTGTCTTTAAAGGTGTCGAGACAGCACCAGGCAAATGCGAGGAAACGCAATCCGAAGCTGTACAAATTGTAGTCATAAAAGCATTACGGAGACGGTGAAAGTGGTAGCCATAAAAGCATTAGGGAGACGGTGAAAGTGGTAGCCATAGAAGCATCAGGGAGACGATCAGGGTGGGTCCTCAGATATAGCTGGTTTGTGGCGTGGTGTCGTTGGCGCGGTTTTGTTCTTAATGATTGTTGGTACGACATCGTGGTCGCTAAAGCATATTTCAGTCATAGTTTTAAGCCATGTGGGTGCAGATTTTCATGCAATTCAGATGCAGCGATTCGATAACTAAAACGGAAAATTTAAATGTAACGATAAATTTCAGTAATGCATATGCATGTAATTATGTATGTATGTATGCTTGTATGTATGTATATATATGTGGTAGGTGTGTGCATATATATATATATATATATATATATATATATATATATATATATATATATATATATATATATATATAGGTGCATGTGTATGCATGTATGTGTGTGTATGTGCATAGCGCATTTTGTTAGGTTGCTTAGGCTACTTATTTTTTGTGGTTTTTATATTTTAATTTATGCTGTCTAACCATATTTCGTTACCAAAACTTCGTAAATATCATTATAACCTTGATACTATTGTTTTCCTTTAAAGTGTATGCGACATGTATGCAGAAGCGTAGCCAATGCAGGGCGAGCTACTCTCCCCCCACCCCAGCAACCAGAAATACACCCGATGAAACAAGAAGTTTTGATATTTTCACCCCGTAAGACCCTGAAGCTGTCTCTTGACCGTTCTATTTTGTTTGCGTTGTGCCCTCCGACATCCTCTCGGAAATCCAGACTGCGTCGCTGCAAGTGTGAAATTGTCTGGGAAAGCATGCACCTGTACCACTATGAGCTCGGGCTAACAACTGGAATTGACAGACGTATTCAGCATGATCTTACCTTGTCGTATTACATCCGCGCGGCATTCACAACACAGTTGTAGCTCGCCTGAGTGTCTTGGCAAAATTGCAAAGGCCTCGCACGGGCATTAATACCATCAGTTTTGATGGGTAGTTGTTAGTTTGAAAATGTTGAGAAAAAAGCATTCAGCATTCAAGAACCGTCGTCATTCTTCACCCGTAAAACGTTTGGAGTCTGGCTGTGCTTTTTGTATGTAATGCACCCAAGCGCGTGTCAAAGCGGTAGCAATCATGAAGGATGCAAATCGCAGAACAAGAGCTCTGCAGTTGTCGATTGCTGACATCAATTGCAGCGCTACCCCTGAAACTCTCTGACGTCCCGGTTGGAATTGGGATGAGGCACTTTTGCCGGGCGGCCGTGACTTCCGTTGGAACTAGGATCACACTCATTTTCCGGGTTGCCGCGATTTTCATTCGACTGGACGGGCTGTGGGTTGGCCCTCCATGTTGGGTGCATCCTTGCCTGGTGGCGGTGACTCTTATCCGACTGGACGGGCACCCTCCCTGTTGGATTCGCCTATCGATGGGCTTACGCCTCCATCAAAGTGGGACCAAGCCTACGGCCGACGTAAATGGCAGCCGGCTGCTGACATGTTCTGCTGTGAGCTGTGGGGCGTAGGTGACAGTGGGCTGGTGACATGTTTTGCTCCGGGCTGTGGGCTGTGGGACGTAAGTGACAGTGGGCTGGTGACATGTTTTGCCGCAGGCTGTGTTCCGAAACTCGGAAATAAACAGACGTCACGATTTGTTAGCGTCGGGCCCTTAGTGGCCAAAGACACGACACCTAATCTCTCTGGACGACGACAAATGTTGACTTTCTTCGGGCGAAAACAACACAAACAACTTACAGGCGTGAATTGCGATGGAGCATTGTGGCGGAGGCTCAGACAGAAAGCTAATGCAGCCTGAGACAGAGCACCAGCGAGGAGTGAGACGGAGCACCAGTGAGTTCTGTGACGGAGCACCAGTGGGGTCTGAGACGGAGCACTAGTGTGGTCTGAGACGGAGCACTAGCGAGGAGTGAGACGGAGCACCAGTGGGGTCTGAGACGGAGCACCAGTGGGGTCTGAGACGGAGCACCAGTGGGGTCTGAGACGGAGCACCAGTGTGGTCTGAGACGGAGCACTAGCGAGGAGTGAGACGGAGCACCAGTGGGGTCTGAGACGGAGCACCAGTGGGGTCTGAGACGGAGCACCAGTGGGGTCTGAGACGGAGCACCAGTGGGGTCTGAGACGGAGCACCAGTGGGGTCTGAGACGGAGCACCAGTGGGGTCTGAGACGGAGCACAAGGAGCACCAGTGGGGTCTGGAGCAGTACGGAGCACCAGCGAGGGTGAGACGGAGCACCAGTGGGGTCTGAGACGGAGCACCAGTGGGGTCTGAGACGGAGCACCAGTGGGGTCTGAGACGGAGCACCAGTGGGGTCTGAGACGGAGCACGAGTGGGGTCTGAGACGGTGCACCAGTGAGGAGACGGAGCACCAGTGGGGTCTGAGACGGAGCACCAGTGGGGTCAACCAGTGGGGTTGAGACGGAGCACCAGTGGATCTGAGACGGAGCACCAGTGGGGTCTGAGACGGAGCACCAGTGGGGTCTGAGACGGAGCACCAGTGGGGTCTGAGAGAGCACCAGGGGGTCTGAGACGGAGCACCAGTGGGGTCTGAGACGGAGCACCAGTGGGGTCTGAGACGGAGCACCAGTGAGCACCAGTGGGGTCTGGAAAGGCACCAGTGGGGTCTGAGACGGAGCACCAGTGGGGTCTGAGACGGAGCACCAGTGGGGTCTGAGACGGAGCACCAGTGGGGTCTGAGACGGAGCACCAGTGGGGTCTGAGACGGAGCACCAGTGGGGTCTGAGACGGAGCACCAGTGGGGTCTGAGACGGAGCACCAGTGGGGTCTGAGACGGAGCACCAGTGGGGTCTGAGACGGAGCACCAGTGAGGTCTGAGACGGAGCACCAGTGGGGTCTGAGACGGAGCACTAGTGGGGTCTGAGACGGAGCACCAGTGAGTTCTGTGACGGAGCACCAGCAAGGAGTGAGGCGGAGCACCAGTGGGGTCTGATACGGAGCACCAGTGAGTTCTGTGACGGAGCACCAGTGGGGTCTGAGACGGAGCACCAGTGGGGTCTGAGACGGAGCACCAGTGGGGTCTGAGACGGAGCACCAGTGAGTTCTGTGACGGAGCACCAGTGGGGACACCAGTGGGTCTGAGACGGAGCACCAGTGGGGTGGTCTGAGACGGAGCACCAGTGGGGTCTGAGACGGAGCACCAGTGGGGTCTGAGACGGAGCACCAGTGGGGTCTAACGGAGCACCAGTGGGGTCTGAGACGGAGCACCAGTGGGGTCTGAGACGGAGCACCAGTGGGGTCTGAGACGGAGCACCAGTGGGGTCTGAGACGGAGCACCAGTGAGTTCTGTGACCAGGGTCTGACGGAGCACCAGCAAGGAGACCAGTGAGTTCTGACGGAGCACCAGTGGGGTCTGAGACGGAGCACCAGTGGGGTCTGAGACGGAGCACCAGTGGGGTCTGAGACGGAGCACCAGTGGGGTCTGAGACGGAGCACCAGTGGGGTCTGAGACGGAGCACCAGTGGGGTCTGAGACGGAGCACCAGTGGGGTCTGAGACGGAGCACCAGTGGGGTCTGAGACGGAGCACCAGTGAGGTCTGTGACGGAGCACCAGTGGGGTCTGAGACGGAGCACCAGTGGGGTCTGAGACGGAGCACCAGTGGGGTCTGAGACGGAGCACCAGTGGGATCTGATACGGAGCACCGGCGAGTTCTGGGACGGAACACCAACTGGGCCGGAGACGGAGCACCAGTGAGTTCTGAGACGGAACACCAACTGGGCCGGAGACGGAGCACCAGCGAGGAGTGAGTTGGTTCGCCCCTGGAGCAGGAGTTGGTGTAGGCCGACACGGTCGTCGACACCAGCACCACAGCCGCGTCGGTCCGTCAGCCTGCCGACATACACTGGGTCAGTTGCCACAGCTATAGCTAGGTCGGTCCGTCAGCCTGCCGACATACACTGGGTCAGTTGCCACAGCTATAGCTAGGTCGTCCGTCAGCCTGCCGACATACACCGGGTCAACTGCCACAGCTATAGCTAGGTCGGTCCGTCAGCCTGCCGACATACACTGGGTCAGTTGCCACAGCTATAGCTAGGTCGGTCCGTCAGCCTGCCGACATACACTGGGTCAGTTGCCACAGCTATAGCTAGGTCGGTCCGTCAGCCTGCCGACATACACTGGGTCAGTTGCCACAGCTATACTAGGTCGGTCCGTCAGCCTGCCGACAATGGGTCAGTTGCCACAGCTATAGCTAGGTCGGTCCGTCAGCCTGCCGACATACACTGGGTCAGTTGCCACAGCTATAGCTAGGTCGGTCCGTCAGCCTGCCGACATACACTGGGTCAGTTGCCACAGCTATAGCTAGGTCGGTCCGTCAGCCTGCCGACATACACTGGGTCAGTTGCCACAGCTATAGCTAGGTCGGTCCGTCAGCCTGCCGACATACACTGGGTCAGTTGCCACAGCTATAGCTAGGTCGGTCCGTCAGCCTGATGAGATTCCAGCCATGCTCTGGCCTGGGGTCCTTCCATACAGCTGTGTCCAGAAGACCAGAGCCCATCCCTGATCAGACCCCGGTCCTGCCCTGGTCTTGGGCCCTTCTATCAGCTGTGTCGCGACCAGACCCCGGCCCCTACCAGACCCCAGTCATGTTCTGGTCTTGGGTCATTCCATACAGCTGCGTCAGAAACGGTAGTGTACCTTGCAGGAGTCAGTGCAACTATTGGCCCGACCAGGCCCCGGTTCTGCTCTGGTTTGGGACCCTTCCATACAGCTGTGTCTGGCCCAGACCCTAGTCCTGCTCTGACCTGGGGCCCATTCATACAGCCGTGCTGGAACCAGACCTCGGTGCTGCTCCGGTCTGGGGGCCTTCCATGCAGCGCTGCACTAATTAGTTTGGACTACTTAATTAGCCAATTTCCGTTGCATATTGTGTTTGTTTCCGCCGATGTACGTCAATTATTAGTCAATGTCATTAGTCATCGTCAATTATCATTAGTCAATGTCCTGTCGGTTCTGTCGATTCTGCTGCTCATGATACAGAAAATTTCAATTGTTGTTGCTTTTCAAGCAGTGTGCTGGCGTGTTTATTTACATAACAGAAGCTGACGTGAATTTGAAGTGTTGGGTATGGTGAGAAGTTGTGAATGTGGTAGATGTATACTTGCCAGCGATTACATTTTTTTAAAGAAAAAGCAACACAAGCAAAACAATGATAAGATACGTTAAACACGAAAACAAAAAGAAACCAAAGCGTGTTCAACGGAAAACAAACCAGAAGCGAACGTTCGACAAAGTGTTTGGATTGGTGTCGCAATGGGACCTGTTCTGCGGCAATGTCCCGTTCTGATCCCATCCTCTACACCCCATGCCCCAAATTGGCATCATCCGGGCCAGGAACTCGTCACTACGTCATCATCTACGGCCTGTCTACAACTCCACAACTCAAGTTCCACTACAACGTATTCAGCTCGTCTCATCTCAACTGACCTATCTTCAAAGCAGCATTGAACTACGCCTGCCGTCGACTCCCTTTACGTCAACTCTACGATTTCTTCTCGTCTACTCTCCTTATCGGAATATTCCTGCGCCACGTTTCCCTGCCTCTCAACTTTACACAACTGCACTCACAGCAACAGCCGACATCATCCGCACGGTGCCAGTCTGACCAAATTAAGCCGAACAAAACTCAACAACTACATTGTTTAGTAGATGCAATGGTGACTCATCCAAACACTTTGAGATTCAACTCATGTTTGTTTCTTTGTTTATTGGATGGTTCACGACGCACTTTATGCACATTCACGGCTAATGGTGCCGCCTACTCTGTTTCTCCGGTGGGCCGCCGGATTGGGAAATGTTCGGAGCGGCGCTAGTGTCGAACCCAGGACCTTTGGTACCCATAGCCCAACACCTTAACCACTCGGCCATTCCCGGCCAAAATTGAGCTCATGATTCAAGTTAATGTGCATGGTTTTGAGTTGATTCACAAACAATGTCTGTTCAATCTCAATGTTTCGATTCGATTCTAGTCGTGAATTGATCACAATGAGTGGATAGCTTATCCATGTACTGGTATTGTTATGTAATTATATTATGCTGGTACCAAAGATAGGAATTAAAGCACTGGTATTCTTAAAACCATTAACCCATTAAAATAGATTTCAGTTCATAACATAGCCAAGTACATATGGCTTCAACTACATAGACAAGTAGCCAAATTAGTTACATAGGTGCCATTTTTCAATAATGAAGGGCAGAGCCAGAAGTTGTTGAACAGGGACGGGATAAAGTTTGTCTTGAATCCCATCTTCTCAAACCATATTCCAATATTGTTTTGGTTGCTAAGGTCAAGGGTGACGTTTCTATGCTTTCATGGATGCTGCTTTAGGTTTACGTGATGGCCTCATAACAGGAAACGGAAAAACAACGATGGAATGAGATTGTATTTCCAGTGTATTATCTATACACATTATCAGACAGGCATACAAACACATTATCTATGTATTTTCATAGACTGAAGGCCATGAGTTATCTTGCTATGTTTGATGGCAAAACCTGAGGTGTTCACTAGTAATGATGTTGAAAGCGGCATTTTTTAAACTGTATTATGAATTTTCAGTAACAGTATTATTTGCGTTTTATCAAGCAGATGAAATACTTCAGATAAAGTTTTTTCTTCCTTTGTATAGTTGTCGCTCCTCAAATTGTTCCTCAATTTATGACTTCTGATCTTCCAAGAAGGAAACTGGCGAATGATTCAATTGCGCCAGGGTTCTGTTCCTGCTTCGAGAAAGGTGTTTTTTTTCTTATTTTGGTTGTCATCATGCACTTTTTGTTTTCGATACCACAACAAGCCTCTGTATGGATGCGGCCATGTACACCTAAAGCGTCTAACTGAAGTTTTTGGTTCCGATGATGTATGTAGACGCAGACAGCTTTGATGCATCTTGATCCGGCAAAGAGCGCGGTGTCCTCGTCGCAGGGATGCAACGTTGAAAACCCGATGTTCGGATTGCTTTCATCGTTCTGAAGCAGATGCTACGGCCCTCGCAGGTTGCGCTGAGCCAACCTTCTCTGGACACTTTCTCTCTCCTCTTCCTCTCCGGCACTATCAGGTACTTTCAGGCAGTCGTTTTCAACTGGGCATATCCTGGACACTTCATTTTACTCGTAGACCGTTTTGACGCTGCCTTCATCTTCCTGACTTACGATATTTAAATTGCTTATGCTTCGGATAAATGAACGGATACCCCTCTCACTTGTCAGTAGCTTGCTAGTATTTGCCATATGAATGGACGTCCCGAAGAACGACGCCGTTTCAGCGTTGAAGTACGGCGAGTGCGCCAAAATGTCACTCTTGCAGTCATCGTTGGATGACGAGTTTGAGACGCTTTGAGCCCCTGCATCATCCATTTGCACCTGCGAAATGTTGACAAAAGGTCGTGCGGTTGGAGGAACCTATTTGTTAATAACGGTATCCTACGTTCAATTGCGTCTACAATTTTGGACAATAAGTTATTTTATGGTTGCAATACTATGCTGCGTAGTTGTGTATTCTCATTATCCTACTATTTGGTTATACAGAGTTCGCTGGTGTTCAAGACAGGTTCAACTACTCTTCTGGCATCCTGTTTTCCTGAAGCTGAAGCCCAAGGTGGGTTCAGGAGCACCTGATAGCTGCTCTCGGTTAGCTAGTCAGGTTCTGTGACGCGCACCTGTGCTTTGAACTTCCTTTCTTGCTGCGCTGGCTTATACTCATGCCACCTGCGGCAAACAAGCATGCTATATTACCATTAATTAATTGTATGTATGGCCGTGTCGGTGGAGCTCTACCGAACCCTTCCGGGCCCAGTTATTTATCAGGCGAATTTGCGCTGACTACGAGCGCTTCTTCATTAGCAAAATCTCTTGGGTTTGGAATTTCGCAGTCAATTAGCAACAATATGCACATATATGAAGGAGGAAATGCATGCAGACGCCCTAAACAACTGACTTTAGATAGTTCGCAACACTTCACGGTACTTTGGGAATATATTCCGCACCATCTGTATCTTGCAATTAACTAAGCTTTATGAGCAAAATGAAACTCATTTATTCGAATAAAGTATATATAGGGATATACCGTTCGTCAGTATCATAAATAACAACTCTTAAATATCGCCGGTTCTCACTGGAGATTCACTAAAAAAAACTGCCAAATATCCTGAACAACAGCAGCTGTTATATCCTTCCATGGATATAATGGTGACGTGCGCTTGAATCGAACTGGATTTTGGGAGGTTTATGCTCTCATTTTCTTCCGTGGATGATGATGACAAGCTTGAAGTGGCTTGGCTACATATTGGTGGCTTGGCTCCAGACCTTGCCGATGAAGCATCTTAGCGCAACGACGACTTGCATGGTAGTCACCTTCCCCATCGCTGGCACAAATAATGCACTTCTGTTTGTGGGCGTTCAGTGGACCATGACAATGCCAGCGTTGTAATCGCAGTATAGCGATCAGCCCGTTCGGCAGCGTGCCGCCACCAAACTCTAGCAAGCACTGTCGGCCCGTCAATGATAGTTTTCGCCATCTAAGCCTCTTCACATGTGTCCCCACTAGCTGCGCTTTGGTGCCTTACCGTCCCCGGGGCGTATTGCTCCCAGTGACATGAGCATGTATTGCGGGGTTTGATGTGAGGTGCAAAGTGTGCACTGCGAAGACGACACTTCTGAGCAATCCACAGAAATAGTTTTCAGCAGACTACAGCGAAATTCGCTCTTTGGCTATAATGATCAAAGCGTACATATTCTTAACAACACATTAAACCATTTACGATTATTATTCAGTCGCATAATGGCTCTCGCTAAAAACTACCAGCATGGAATATTTGCTATGCTCCGTCACCGTTCACTAGGACAATTATCAACATTATGGACAATGAGAGTTTTATTGAGATTGCGTGTCAAGATTATTGACGTTGCACTTCTAACCTATGGCGCTTTATTTATGGACAAATAACATATGTAAGCTGGTTCGCACAGTTGCATACCCTTGAAGTTTTATGCTAAGTTGTAATCATTTGGAAAGTTGCGTGTTATTTCCAGCTAGTCCAGGACGATATTACCCAATAGGGTTTTCTCGGTCGAAAGATCATAAATTCGAGGTGGAATATACATAGCATAAGACATAAAATAGTACTCATTTTCTTTCTTCATATGTGCCTAACCCGTCCCGTCTGGGGGGGTCTTCAACCGCCCCCCCCCTCAGGTTTTTCGCGGATAGCGGACGAACGGCGCGTGGCAGTGCGCCGAAATCTGGGACACCTTTTCCCACATCAATTTGACATGCTGATTCAAAACTTGTAGGTCAGGTCATCTAGGGTCAACGAGTTAGTCAAGGTCAAGTGAAGTCACCTCCAAAAAACGTTCAACCAGTCGTCGCGCTTTAACGGATGCAGATATTTTCATGAAACTTTCAGCGTTTGCTTATCTTTACGGATGCAACAATACGTACGAGTTTGATTTTTCTCTTTTTTTTCTTCGTTTTTTACTACATATAAATTTCGCATATTTGCCATATTGCAGTTCAAACACAGGATTCTGGCTAAAGTAAGTATTTTTGTTAGGGCAAGTTGACTTCCAACAACGTTTCTCGGTCTGCTCTACCCTCTGGAGAAGGAAAATTAAAGAAAACCTGAAAACTCAAAATTTTGGAATTTCAAAAAAATAACATTTGTATTTTTGGGGGACAAAAAATTATAGCCCTGGTCGATTTCGCTGTCCTTTTGTCATTCCAAATACATTGTGTTTTTTCATATATCCCCCAAAATGAACTCCCCAGAGTAAAAAACATAATGTAAGTCGTGAAATGTCGTGAAAATCTAGCCCCTTGTTGACGTCACTTTTGGGGAATTTTTTTTGGGGGTGGACCCGGACCCTACTCGTCAAGCGCTTTCCGATGACACCTCTTTCGTTTTCGTGCGATGCTTAGTTTGGATTTTAGAGGGGGTCTTCAACCGCCCCCCCCCCGAGACGGGGTGGGAGGATTTGACAGGAAAGACGGCGCTGGCTAAGACATATCGGCGGTAATTTTATCCGTTGGAAGGTTTCACATGAATCGTGGCCTATATATTGAAAACTTGACCTTAAGCTTGGTCGTTAGGTCAAACTTGCAAACAATTGAACACTATTCTTTTTTAACTTCGACTTTTTATTCGAATCATGCAATGGTTACTGAAATATGGAATGCTTATACATAGACGTTTTGGAAAAACTTGGCTACTTTTACAACCATCCCGTAGCTCTAGCCCCCTCAAACCCCACCACCAAAAAAATAGCATCGTTCGGATCGAGTTGAGATTGGATAATCTGAGAAATCCCAGAGATACGAATTACTCCTAAAACAAAAAGCCCATAAACATATATATATATATATATATATATATATATATATATATATATATATATATATATATATATGTATATATGATCGATTTATCCGCGAACGCCCTACTTCCTCCAGAGCTGCCCTCTCCCGTCCGTGATGCTGTCGCCTGTCCACCAGTCGTCCTGTACCTCTTCAAGATCTGACCGCTCCGCCCCGCGGCCGCTGTCGTCTGTCTGAGCGCTGTCGGTGCCGACAGGAGCGCACGTGCCGATGACCGCCCACGACACCATCGGGTGCACGACGTCCTGTACCCCTCCAGATATGGCCGCCCTGGCACGTGACGCTGTCGTCTGTCTGAGCGCTGTCGGTGCCGACAGGAGCGCACGTGCCGATGACCGCCCACGGCGCGCCATCGCGGTGGACGACGTCCTGTACCCCCTCCAGATCTGGCCGCCCTGGCCCGTGACGCTGTCGCCCCTCTGAGCGCTGTCGGTGCCGACAGGAGCGTACGTGCCTCTGACCGCCCACGGCACCATCGTGGTGGACGGCGTGCTGGCCTCCTGCTACGCCTCGTTTGACCACGACTGGGCGCACGCCTTCACCACGCCGCTGCGCTGGCTGCCCGCCCTGTTCGAGGACCACGCCGACCGCAACGCTGACGGACCCAGAGGTGCGTGTGTCCCGCCCAGAGGTACGGCGTCCCACCAGAGGTACGGTGTCTACGGTGTCCGTGTTCCCACCAAGAGGTACCGTGTCCCTGTGTCCCACCCAGAGGTACGGTGTCCGTGTACCCACCCAGGAGTACGGTATCCGTGTCCCACCCGAGGTACGTGTCCCACCCATAGGTACGGTGTCCGTGTGTCCCACCCGGAGGTACGGTGTCCGTGTGTCCCAGCCGGAGGTACGGTGTCCGTGTGTCCCACCCATAGGTACAGTGTCCGTGTGTCCCAGCCAGAGGTACGGTGTCCGTGTGTCCCACCCATAGGTACGGTGTCCGTGTGTCCCAGCCGGAGGTACCGTGTCCGTGTGTCCCACCCATAGGTACCGTGTCCGTGTGTCCCACCCAGGAGTACGGTGTCCGTGTGTCCCAGCCGGAGGTACGGTGTCCGTGTGGCCCACCCAAAGGTACAGCAGCGATGCATTATTTGTGCAATAAGGTGGAATGCATCAGTTCCTAAACACTGGATAGACATCCTTCCCAGAGAAGTATCGACATCGTGCTTCGTCATGTGTGTTCATGAGGCCTCCATGCCATTTTCTAACAGCATCTCGTGCATAGTCACTGTGCTGATGATCACCATTATAGGTTTTGAAACACAAACATATTGTACCACAATATGAAGTGTTACGTGATGCATACCGATCAGGTATGCAACCTTAGCATGCCTATGTTGTGCTATGGTATGCAAGTGCATCTTATGCTTTCATGGTATGCATCATCAGCGTTGCATTGTTATCGTTGACATAGGCATATCTATATTAGGTGCCTCCCAAAATAAACGAAAAGCTGTGGGTGCGCTATTCTTTGAAACTGAACTTGAAGGACGTAAGCGACATTGGGTCTGTTCCCGTGGCTCCACTAACTTCCACAAACCTCCACTGGTCGTTCTCGTCGCAAACCCATTGGAAATTTTTCATCTACTAACCTCCACCAGTGGAGCAAAAGCTCCACCGGCCGAAGAGCAGGGTCCAATTATGATTTTTTCAGTGCAGCTCAATCCCGGCGCACTTGTTTCATATATTTGCGGGTAAGCAACGTCCTTCTTCATATGAATCTCATTTTCATGCATAAACTGAACACCAGGATCATCCCTCGCAAAGGAAATATGAAATTTTCCTTTAATTACAATTTACGCAACTACAATTTACGCAAATACAATTTACGCAAATACAATTTACGCAAATACAAATACAAAATAAAATACAATTTACGCAAATTTCAACTTTGAACAATAATCGAAGTAACAGATGCAGACCACATAGCATCCCTTTTGTGGCCTTTGATCAAGGTCATTCGACCTAAGGGGAAGATGTTGCTTTTCCGGCGGGATCCGCCGCAATCCCCGTGCCGCAACTGCCGCAATGTGGCGCCAACTAAGATTCCACTCGAGTCCGACCGACGAGGTCAAGCGAGTTGAGATGAGGAAAAGCCAGCATTGGATAGATAAACGTTTCGGGACCCAGGTAGCCCGGCGCGCCCAGACACCAGATTATGCGCTGGACATTAAGAAGGCTGGCTGTAACCAACCGCAAAACGGCGAGACGATGCCTAGTGCTCCACCGAGAGGGAATAGAGATTGCTTGGTTCATTCCACAGGCGAAAAAGAGCATCGGTTCTCCCCGCTATCCCTGAGGGCACCTGCATTGCCATAAATAAAACAATTTTGGGACTTTGTATTATAAGGCATACTATATACATTGTGCGATCATCTGGACAAAGATTTGAGGACCAATTTGACCAATGGCGCCAAATACAGCGCCAAACACTTCCTCTTTGTCGCGGAATTCACACCGCTGTCAGCTGATTTCTCCACCGGTTGTTCCCGTGGGCAGGTTTCAACTAGCCTCAACTAACCTCCACTGAGTTCCTTCTGGTGGAGCCACGAGAACAGACCCATTGTAAATAGCATTTTCCAGTATCAAATGTCGAAATTCTGCTGTACTCGTTTCGATATCCAAGCCCCACAAATAAAAATACCATCTTCATCCTTAGGAAGTGTCCGTGTGTCGCTGAAAGAGAAAGAGAGAGTGGGAGAGAGAGAGAGCGAGAGAGAGAGCGAGAGAGACAGGGTAAGACAAGAGGGATGTGGTGTGTGTGCACTGTACCTGTCTATATATGTAGGGCCGCATACCCAGCCGGCCGGTGTACATGTCTGGGTATGTAGGGTCGCATACCCAGCCGGTGTACATGTCTGTGTATGTAGGGCCGCATACCCAGCCGGTGTACATGTCTGTGTGTGTAGGACCGCATACCCAGCCTGTGTACATGTCTGTGTATGTAGGGCCGCATACCCAGCCGGTGTACATGTCTGTGTATGTAGGCCCGCATACCCAGCCTGTGTACATGTCTGTGTATGGTCCCATACCCAGCCGGTGTACATGTCTGTGTGTGTAGGGTCGCATACCCAGCCTGTGTACATGTCTGTCTGTGTAGGGCCGCATACCCAGCCGGTGTACATGTCTGTCTGTGTATGGCCGCATACCCAGCCGGTGTGCATGTCTGTGTATGTAGGGCCGCATACCCAGCCTGTGTGCATGTCTGTCTGTGTATGGTCCCATACCCAGCCGGTGTACATGTCTGTCTGTGTATGGCCGCATACCCAGCCGGTGTACATGTCTGTGTATGTAGGGTCGCATACCCAGCCTGTGTACATGTCTGTGTGTGTAGGGCCGCATACCCAGCCGGCCGGTGTTTGCAGCCGCCGTCGAGGCGCTGAAGCAGTTCGGCGAGTGGCTGTTCCCGAAGCCGGGCTGTGGCCAGCGCGCCGCCATCGACGACTCGGTGGTCCTGCTGCCGCTGGCCGTCACCGCCGCGTCGCCCTAGACGGATGCCGCGCCGCCCGGGCCACACGCCACCGGGCCCGCCGGACCGATGACGTCATCAGCTGGTGGTGACCGCGCCCCCGCCGACCGCCACCTGGCCCGCCGGACCGATGACGTCATCAGCTGGTGGTGACCGCCCACCCGCCGACCGCCACCTGGCCCGCCGGACCGATGACGTCATCAGCTGGTGGTGACCGCGCCCCCGCCGACCGCCGCAGCAGTCCGTTTTGTGTTCCCTGCGTAACCAGCAGGCCGCTTGTCAGCGAGCCGTGGTCGGGCGACATTCATCTGCGTTACTCGGGCGGACGGCGTGCAACTCTTTGGCGATGTTTCGAAACTGGCTCGGCGCCAAGCGGTCCCCAAACGCTGACGTCACAACTGCGCCAGCGTTGCGTGCGATGCGTTGCTCTCCATCTTCTCGCGCGCCGTTTGCTTCTCTGCTTTCATGGAATCCCTCGCGCAGTTTTCATTTTGCTGGTAGGAAGTCCGCCTGCAATCGACCGAACGGCTGACGAAATATTGAGTATTGGTGTTCACATTAGACGACTAATTGGCACAGACTGGACTTGGAGCAGCGTGGTTCGCACGAAGGTGTCCGTCCCAGTTTCCCTTCCATCCACCCTTCACCTTGCAATAGTCGGCGCTCCACGTCACATCAATTACGATTTAATTTTATAATTCGGCCCGCGCCGGCGGAAGTGCGAACAGGCCCTCGCATTTCAGTCTTGTTATTCTGCGGCGACGCGTAATCCACTGCCGGTCGCCCGACTATTGACACCTGGACCTTGTTCGACTGCGGCGGCGTGCAGCGCACCTACGCAGGGCGGGACAGGGGCGACGCCAGGCGACCGAGACCCACTCCCCACTGTGGGATCGACGACCACTCCACCGCCACCCGCCGCCCCTGTCCCGGCCCGGCTCGGCGGACCGACACCTCCTCACCGCCATCCTCGCCCGCCGTACGGTGCCTGACCGAACTCACTTGCAGACCAGGCGCCAAACTTAAAGCTTGCACGGATGGCTGCGCAACTTCCTTGATTGGGTGTCTCATTTATCAATCTGCACGCTGGAAAACTCGCCGTGATGCGGCAGTGTGGGCTCGGCTCGCGTGGGTGGCGGCGCCGTCCGACCCTGAACCGAGCCGGCCCCGAGTCGACCCCCGTCACCTGCCAGTCCGAGACTAGCCTGCTGACCTCTCCCGGACAGGCGCCACCGTCCCGAGACCGAAGGCGAGCCGGGCGCACGCCAACGTGTCGGTCGAGCCTCCAGCTGTTGTAGACACCGCCAAGCAAACCAAAATTCTGCACGTTAAAATTAGGTACGATTTGCTTTGGAGACGCTGGACGTTCGTAGACACCAACGTCGAAACACGCGACGTTGAGAGATTGTCATCTGTCGCCGTCACTTTATAGTCAACGCCGTAAGGTTAATGTTCAGTTGTGCTGCTTCCGGGAGGTAGCAGTCCTCCAGGACCTATGGTTGCGCCGGCCATGCGTGTGCCGTCTGCAATTGTAAACCTGCGACCGCTGCACAACAGCAGTAGCTCGCTGCAACCAGTTGCGATCCGATGAAGGAGAAAATGAGTGTGCTAAAGCTAGGTATCCCTTGTTCCTCTGCATGTGATCGCTGACAGGAAGCTGTGGTTGGCTGCTTCTGCCACGAAATCTGCGAAATATCATATCAATTGCAATTGAGCATATCACTGGAGACATATCACAGGAGACATATCAATGGAGACATATCAAAGGAAACATATCAATGGAGACATATCTTTCCTCTGAAGGGGGTGTTGCAGTGGCTGTATTGTCAGATGAGTGGTTTTGTGAGTGTTCTCTGTCGGCGGTCTCTTCGGGGTGGGCGCGGATGGTCCGCCGCTGTCCGCACCACGTCGTCACGCGCGTGACGATGGAGTTCGTCAGGGTGACGGGCTGGCCGCCGCCCGTGTCACCAACAGGCCAGATGTGTGCAGACCAGACGTACCCTACCTGCAGGTCGAGACGACCGCCGCCCCTGTCACCAACAGGCCAGATGTGTGCAGACCAGACGTACCCTACCTGCAGGTCGAGACGACCATAGTCCGTGTCACCAACAGGCCAGATGTATGCAGACCAGACGTACCCTACCTGCAGGTTGAAACGACCGCCGCCCCTGTCGCCAGCAGGCCAGATGTGTGCAGACCAGACGTACCCTACCTGCAGGTCGAGACGACCATAGTCCGTGTCACCAGCAGGCCAGATGTGTGCAGACCAGACGTACCCTACCTGCAGGTCGAGACGACCGCGCCCATGTCGCCAGCAGGCCAGATGTGTGCAGACCAGACGTACCCTACCTGCAGGTCGAGAAACTCCGGTCCACTGTGCCCTCGACGCATTGGTGTTGTAACCTGGAACTTGGGTGGTGTTTGCTTAAGATAAGAAGTTCATCGAACAGCAAGGTTTATTTAGTTACAGTTATAATGGATATCGGGTCTGTTCCCAGAATAACAGAATTCACAGGCGTTGACATGTTTTGAACTCCACATGCTAAGTGTGCTTCGGAAATAAACTTTTTGGCAGACGTTTTTGTCAATTCTACAAATGGGCAACACGTCTGATGACATCTGCCGACACCTGCTGAGATCCAACGATGCGATCGAAAGATGCTTAGAGTAGCTGCACATGAGAATCAGAAACAGAACTCAGAACTGCTATGACTGGAGCCGCTAGAATCAGTCATGCAGGTCCTGGAGGACGAGACAAAACCGGACAATATTTACAAGGAGATCATACACAACGGCAGCACAACAGCGGCGGTCAATATGGAAACTCGCATCAGCGTATATTCTAAAGAGTAGCGGGCACAGAAATATAGTTCCGAATTATTATTGAACGATGCAAGAACTACATTCGACAGCAATCGCACGTAGCCTCTCCCAAGAATCTACTATTTAGCTGCATGGCTACTGCTGCCGTAGCCATCTAGCGTCTAGCCATCTAGCGTCGCTTTATGATATTTTGCGTCTGTGACCCCTGTTACTTTTCTAATAAAATTAGAAAAAACGGTGAGTACTAGTGCATCAATACCGTGCACAGTGACGTACCGAAGGTGCTTAAAGAGGGCAGTTGCCCTCCCTCACCTGGCAGGTTGGGAGCTTCAAGAATCGCGCCCGGGTTTGGAAAAGTTTGGGCTAGGCTATCGAGCTTGTGCCTCGGTTCGGTAGCTAATCTGGGAGTATATTTAACTAAATAAAATGCTAAAAGCAAATAAAATAAAACCCAATACAATAAAATATTTAACCAAAGAGTTGAAGAAAGCACAGTGAGTATCCAAATTTCTTAGGCAACAGAAAATATGGCATGAAGTCGAACTAAATTAATTTAATTTTCCCAGCTAACTCCCATGCGAAGTATCCCGCTCGCCAAATTTGGCATAAGACTATCATGTGACAACAATTAGCCTCTACAGATACCACTATCTTCTATCCTGAACAAATTGCTCATTCAGCGAACTGCTAATCCCCTTGCACCATGCAACGCTAACTGGACAATACGTCCCTTGTGTGGAACGGAGACTAGAATTAAAAATAGACGAAAATAAATCTAAACATAAGCCAAACATAAAAGAACAATGTAATCAAAGTCTAGCTACATTACAAGTAAATAGCATGTGTTAGCTGTCTGTTACCTAAAATCGCTGACACGTCTTTAAAAAAAATCAAGTAAATTCATACCACATCACCTGGTTCTTCTCAAGCCGCGCTGACTAGAAACGATTTGCCTATTTGCATCAGATATGCTCCAATATGTGTGTTTCTAATTTGATTCCAGGGCTTTGCATACTAAACCAGTAAAGCTAACCGGCCTATGATTACCAGCCTTGCTAGGACAAGTATCTTTGAAGATGGCATGACTCAAGCTTCCTTTCAGTCATTTGGTACCTTCAAGAAAATAATGACCGAATGAAGGCGCACCTTAGAGGCGAAAAGGCGCTCCAGTATGCTCGAGTGCACCCGCTTCCCACCCTCACCCC
Source organism: Imbricaverruca yamaguchii (assembly GCA_034440575.1). Classification (NCBI taxonomy): domain Eukaryota; kingdom Metazoa; phylum Arthropoda; class Thecostraca; family Neoverrucidae; genus Imbricaverruca; species Imbricaverruca yamaguchii. Next base: position 328,354 of record JAOTOL010001349.1, on the reverse strand, counting down.
TTCCCCCGTTAGACGAATTTGCCCGCCGAATGGGCCCCTCCGAGGACATGTGCTCAGCGTACCCTGACATTCGTAACATTTCCAAGACATCACTAGCGACACATAATCTAGCAACAGAGTGGAAAAAAAACTTCGAAAAGATGCCGCGGCGGTCAAAACATTTCCAGTGACCGTCACTCGCTCTGATCAGCGAAGTATGCAGCAACAAGTTCAACCACCTCCGTAGCTATCTGATCATCCCCCACCTCACGGATGACCAGTCGCTGGGGCGGGCTCGTATGAGAAACGGCCCACTTCAGACGTGCATCCAATATCGTTTGCAACGATCCAATACGGGACACTGATTGCATCATCAAATGCGCGCGTCCATCGTGTGATCCCTTCCCATCACAGCCGGCAACGAATGTCCCGAGATAATGCGTTGGCATCGGACGGCCGTTCAGGCCGGACAGCCGTTTATGCCGGACAGCCGCTTGGGCCGGACAGCCGCTTGGGGCGGACAGCCGCTTGGGCCGGACAGTAGCTCGGGCCGGACAGCCGCCGGCCTTTTCCCCGGCCTCACAAGGAAAAATGGGACAGGATATGGTATACCACAAAAGCAAAGAACCAAAAGCAGAACAAATGCTGCAAAAAGGGCAGAAACAAAACGTTCCATTACGTGCAATTCGTTGTCATTGCTTTGTTTGGTGAGGTGCGATGGCCGGTCCCCCTTACCCCCTACTCCCTGCCCTCCCTGCACCCTGTAGCCCAATGTGGCACGGTCCGGACTGAACCTTCCACAATCAACTACGTCATCTGCTGTTGCTTCTTCTCATCACATCTCTTCACATCAGCTCCGAACATCTTTTTTCTTCTTTATTCATATTTCCTCGTATCTTAATGCATCTTTAAGTTAATTTCTGCTCGTAGCTTCTACAGTACTCCACAGATATGCAGATGCATACGCAGCACATTGCATGTACATGCATGTGAGCCTATATAGTTAGTTATTAGGGTTTTTAGGCGCATCAACTGCGTGAGCCTATATAGCACATGATACAATACCACGAGGCAACCGACACCACCACACTCGGGTGGCAGGCTGGCCAAACTCAGAGAAGAAGAAGAAGAAGAAGAAGAAGAAGAAGAAGAAGAAGAAGAAGAGAAGAAGAAGAGGAAGAAGAAGAAGAAGAAGATGAAGAAGAAGAAGAAGAAGCCACCTACTGAGGATCGACTATCTTTGTCGCCACTGAACTTCGAACCTAACCATTTTGAACAACAGTGTTTAGCTGACTCAAAATCGTCTCACCTGAGTTCAGTTCATCAAGCGTGCCCTTGTGTAGCTGATAGCTATATTATCACACACTTCCTCAAATGACATGACGGCTTTGTATTCTAAATAATGCTATATGCAGCATAGAAAACATGGCATAGAAAGCATATAAAGTTGTTCAATGCATACACCTACACGCACGCGCACACACACACGCACACACACACACACACACACACACACACACACACACACACACACACACACACACACATATATATATATATATATATATATATATATATATATATATATGCAACACACAGCTATGACATTAATGTCTTAGAATGTCCTGCTCAGTCTTAAAATAACTAACGACGGTTTCACACTTAAAATGACGGATGACCCGGTTACATGTCGTGCTGAAGCAATGCGAGCAAAAACGTGTGATGGTTGGATGTATCCGCGTGAAGAAATGCTTTATCTTCATGGAAGGCTGCGTATTTCGCTTGCAATACCGTGCACAACATATACAAGAAATGCTAATACACCATACAACATGTGCATAACGTCCAATAACTTGTGATTATCAATTAAATGGGCATAATTTGATCAAGCAACTAATCGATTTGTTAGTGAATCTGAATTAAGCCAGCACGTGCCTTCTCGGGACCTGTCTTGCCGGCGGCGTCGTTTGTTAGAACACTATCCCGCCCCGGTCCCCCTATCTTGGCGAGACCGGGCTCGAGTCTCTTCATGCGCTCGCTTTTAGCCACCGGACGGGAGGATCAGTTGGTAATTGGTACGGTAAGGTCGAGAGCGAGCTACCTGGGTGGCCGTGTCGGTGTATTGACGGCACGTGGAGCATTTTTTCCAATTTATACTGTGAAACTATAATTCATGGATCGAGTCGTGAGGCCAGAGTTCATCCAACAAGCTCGGCTTAGCAATTGGATCCTGGTCCATAAAGCTATCTTAGCAAGAATTAGAACTACATTTCTCAAAAGTGTACAAATTGGACATTCTATTATTGTTTTGGGCCAGGTAATGCTTTACTGACATCATTAACCTCCTATCTCCTTTCACTACATCTTTGCAACCGAGCCTCTTCTAACCTTTCCAGCTCATTCTGTGTTTCCGGAGTAAGAAATCCGCCTCTATCAATTGTTGCTGGTCGACAGGAGTCCATTGATAGCCTGCTCGTTCAACTGCCAATGTTGTTTGACCGGCCGAGGAATGCGACGCGGGAGAGTGACCCGTGTTTCTCACTTCATGGCTGCAGGGCAAATTGTCACCTATGGCTCGGACACTTGCCCGTGGTGAAGCTGTCACGCAACGCATAGCTGTGAGGCGGTGCAGCCTACCAGTAAGTATTGGCGTGGAGTCACCCGACCCACGTTCCTGGCGGCCAGCCATAGCTGAAGGGTCCCCTAGAACATTTCACCGCAAGGTGAGTGTACTACTTTCAGCGCGTCATCTTTGCTTTTAGGGATCATCAGGCCTAGTAAAATACAAATTACGACGGCACAAGGTGATATTTTCAGTCTGCTGATATAATCATCAGATCTGTACACCTTCCCCTCGCATACATAACTTACATATCTGGTGGCTGCGCGTGTCAATACCGAAGCCTGAATAATTTAAGAAGTTGGTGTCATAAGGGTGACTGCGGGATATGCAGGATGGAATTGTTCGGCTACCGCGCATGGCAAAGGTGTGTCGATGGAGTAGGCGGTACTGAACATGATAGGGGTACGTCGATGGAGTAGACGGCACTGAGCGGTACTGGTAGGTGTGTGTCGATGGAGTAGGCGGTACTAAGCGGTACTGGTAGGGGTGTGTCGATGGCGTAGGCGGTATTGAGCGGTACTGGTACGGGTGTATCGATGTGGCAGGCGGCACTGAGCGGTACTGGTAGGGATGTGTCGATGGAGTAGGCGGCTGGCATCAGCCGGCATCAGCCTGCAAACAACAGTACGTCGTATTTTGACGGCAATTGGTGTGTTCAATATCGGCGGCGAATACACCAGTGGCAGGATGAAGTACTTTTTCATGGCAGCTGACGAGATGAAGAAGGCTGAGGAGCTGGGAAAACAGGCATTCGAAAACGCTAGGATAAAGGAAGAAACACACACTCGCATGGGATGTGCTTGTCGATAACTCTGCTTTGCTTGTTTTCAGTTGTATTGCGGAGACTCTGTAGTACGACATGTAAAGACAAACACATGTTCGTTTCTTTTCTGTTGGCGACATAGCATTGTGTTTGTGGTGCTGAAAAAGTTGTGTGCCGGTAAGAGGTGTGCAAAGTGCTGAGTACATAAATGTTTCACGTGACGTTCTCGTTCTTTTCTAGAAATGACGAGTACTCTTATTGCCCAGGAACGTTGAACGATGGTGGAAAATAAAGCAGCATATGGGCGTTGTCTTCCTAAAGTGCCAAAAGTCCGTTAAATTTCCGTCATGAATTTATCTCTTCCAGCAAGTGTTCGAAATGAATCATATTTATGTTTACATTGTATTTTGTTTGTGGTACGTTTATTTGAACCTGGTTTCACAGCGGTTGGTGGCAAATGATGAACAGTCCGGCTTACTTGATACAGTAACAGGAACATGAAGTATATTCTCAAATAGTAATGATCTATTTCAGAATATGATGACCTATGATTTTTCCATCAAAGGATGAAACCTTGCATGTAGTAAATATTTAACAGCCTCCTTCGCATCCGATTCTAGCAATATACCGATACATATCAATGTTGGTTCGTATGCCAAACACTTAATCCATTAGATGCTGACACACGATCCACTATAGCTTCAGTATGTACAAAATTAAGAGCCTTTTATCGTATCAATCGACTACCACACAACGGGGTGCATTTAATCAGCTCATACATTTCAGCACATACATGAAGCTCATACATGGAGCCCATACAAAGCTGATACATGTAACTCATACATGGAGCCCATACAAAGCTGATACATGTAACTCACACATGGACCCAACAAACAACACCAACGACCCAACACAACATGTACTCACACAGCCCAACAAAGCAACAGTACCAACAGAGCCCAACAACAACAACCACACAACCCAACAAACACAAACCCAACAACAACAAACCAACACCCAACACCACAACAAGCTAACAGTACTCATACAGGAGCCCATACAAGCGATACATTACTCATACATGGGCCCATACAAAGCTGATACATGAACTCATACATGGGCCCATAAGCTGAACATGTAACTCACACATGGGCCCATACAAAGCTGATACATGCAGCTCATACATGGAGCCCATACAAAGCTGATACATGTTACTCATACATGGAGCCCATACAAAGCTGATACATGCAGCTCATACATGGAGCCCATACAAAGCTGATACATGTTACTCATACATGGAGCCCATACAAAGCTAACATGTAACTCAACATGGGCCCATACAAAGCTGATACATGTAACTCATACATGGAGCCCATACAAGCTGATACATGCAACTCATACATGGAGCCCATACAAGCTGATACATGCTACTCATACATGGAGCCCATACAAGCTGACACATGTACTCACACAGGAGCCCAACAGCTGAACAGAACTCACACAGGAGCCCAACAAGCTGACATTAACTCATACATGGAGCCCAACAAAGCTGAACAGTAACTCACACAAGCCCAACAAGCTAACAAACTCACACAGACCCAACAAACTAACAACTCAACAGGAGCCCAACAAGCTGATACATGTAACTCATACATGGAGCCCATACAAAGCTGATACATGTTACTCATACATGGAGCCCATACAAAGCTGATACATGTTACTCATACATGGAGCCCATACAAAGCTGATACATGTTACTCACACATGGAGCCCATACAAAGCTGATACATGTTACTCATACATGGAGCCCATACAAAGCTGATACATGTAACTCATACATGGAGCCCATACAAAGCTGATACATGTTACTCATACATGGAGCCCATACAAAGCTGATACATGTAACTCACACATAGCCCATACAAAGCTGATACATGTAACTCACACATGGAGCCCAACAAAGCTGATACATGTAACTCACACATGGAGCCCAACAAAGCTGATACATGTACTCATACATGGAGCCCATACAAAGCTGATACATGTAACTCATACATGGAGCCCATACAAAGCTGATACATGTTACTCATACATGGAGCCCATACAAAGCTGATACATGTTACTCATACATGGAGCCCATACAAAGCTGATACATGTAACTCACACATGGAGCCCATACAAAGCTGATACATGTTACTCATACATGGAGCCCATACAAAGCTGATGCATGTAACTCACACATGGAGCCCATACAAAGCTGATACATGTTACTCATACATGGAGCCCATACAAAGCTGATACATGTTACTCATACATGGAGCCCATACAAAGCTGATACATGTTACTCATACATGGAGCCCATACAAAGCTGATACATGTTACTCATACATGGAGCCCATACAAAGCTGATACATGTAACTCACACATGGAGCCCATACAAAGCTGATACATGTTACTCATACATGGAGCCCATACAAAGCTGATACATGTAACTCATACATGGAGCCCATACAAAGCTGATACATGTTACTCATACATGGAGCCCATACTAAGCTGATACATGTAACTCACACATGGAGCCCATACAAAGCTGATACATGTAACTCACACATGGAGCCCATACAAAGCTGATACATGTAACTCATACATGGAGCCCATACAAAGCTGATACATGTAACTCATACATGGAGCCCATACAAGCTGATACATGTAACTCATACATGGAGCCCATACAAGCTGATACATGACTCATACATGGAGCCCATACAAAGCTGATACATGTTACTCATACATGGAGCCCATACAAAGCTGATACATGCAGCTCATACCTGGAGCCCATACAAAGCTGATACATGTTACTCATACATGGAGCCCATACAAAGCTGATACATGCAGCTCATACCTGGAGCCCATACTAAGCTGATACATGCACTCATACCTGGAGCCCATACAAAGCTGATACATGTACTCACACATGGAGCCCATACAAAGCTGATACATGCAGCTCATACCTGGAGCCCATACAAAGCTGATACATGTTACTCATACATGGAGCCCATACAAAGCTGATACATGCAGCTCATACCCCCCATACAAACAACACACTCAACCTGGAGCCCATACAAAGCTGATACATGTTACTCACACATGGAGCCCATACTAAGCTGATACATGTAACTCACACATGGAGCCCATACTAAGCTGATACATGTAGCTCATACAATTAGCTGTGAGACAAAGCCGTTAATGAGATGGACTAATTTCATGAATTTTCTCAGAGAAGTAAATACTAGAGTTTTCACCTTTTTCCACACAAAAAAAAAATGGCACGGGACACGGCACAGGCGCAGGAAATTCCCATACGGCACTTCAACTGGCACAGCAAGCTGGATGATGGCACAATAACAACAACAAAAAACATTGGAAAATGGGTCAAATTTTCTCCTGTCATTCTTGGAGTCTTGGGTTCAGCAATAAGTTAAGCTTATATAATTATACCTACCCATATGTGCATACATTTTTGTAATTTGTCGTTGGTGAGACGCCGACACTGGCATGACAGTAATGCGGCAAATTGTGATATGGCACAGCCAAACGCACGCGTGCCATTTTACAGGCTACCGTGCCGCACCGCTGTGCCAAGCAGCGGCAACTCTAGCAAATACACACTGTGCAGGACGAACTTTAGTGCAGTGTTCTATCACATTCGTTCGTTTCAAGTAATGTGCTTCTCTAGGTATTTTTACCCGTTTTTCTCCAGGATTAAACGTCCAGTGGTATAGCATGCATATCCCGGAATGTAATAGTTTTAAATAAGTTGATGGAAATTCCCGCAAGTCACATGCCTGGAAATGAAAACCATGATGTCTGTTGCCATAAAGTCTGATGTGGATTGGAGGCTAGAAGCGTTGTTCAAACAGGACGCATAAAATATCAAAGTCTAAAGAAGTTAAGCAATTTAGTGTTTTCTTCAGTGCAGCAGGGCTTGCAAAGCCGATAATCTAAGCGAAATTGTGATTGGTATTCAAAGTACAATTGACATTGCGAGCCAGCAACACTCGAGTGCAAAGAACTAGTAGCCGTCACCAAATGTTTCATAATGTAAAGAACGACTTATATTGCAGCATGTGCAACAATTTCTGAGGCACAACTATTACCACCACGTATCCTGCACATGGGGTTTGCGTGCCTGGAAGCGCCACCTGAAGTGCCAGCCAGCGCCCGCGCGTCAGGACCTAAAGGTCGAAGGTCTGGAAGAAATAGACGTGCATTTTCTTTACGGGAGACTAGTAGCAGGCTGGACCTAACAAATCTTACGGCAACGCAGGACTTGACCATAGATTGGTCAGGAGAGATGTTTGCAATTTCAACGGGACGATTTACTGAAGACTCCAATCCGCCTGGCGGGATATGCAATGCATTCAAATCCCAAAGCGTTGTGCAGCGCATAGCGTTATGGAATTAAAGTCCACTCTTCTCACGATACTGCGTTGTTCCCGCCATCTGCGATTGTTCTCGCGCGCAGAAATGTGACTATTGTCCGAGGTAGTGGGAAGCATCCACACGATGAGGTCAATATATCACGTGCATTGACGAGTAAATTGTTCAGGGCGAAATGATCAAAGCGCCACCAATGCAGTCTATAAAATTTGCGCGACTGTTTCCCCTATGTCACGCTGTCTCTCGGTGTCTGTCTCTCTGTCATTCTGTTTCCGTGTCTCTCAGTCTCTCAGCATTTTGTCTCTCTGTCTCACTGCTTCCCTATTTGTTTCACTGCCTCACTGTCTCTCTCTCTCTCTCTCTCTCTGCCTCACCGTCTCATCGTCTCTCTGTCTCTCTGTCTCTCTTTCTCTCTGTCTCTCTGTCTCTCTGTCCATCTGTCTCTCTTTCTCTGTCTCTCCATCTTGCTCTCGCTCTTTTTCATCACGTAAGCTCCCACCTCTGCCTTGTCCCTCTTTCATCTTGCAACTGCCAGCCACGCGGCACATGCTATCTGACGATTCGTTTTCGATGACACATCGTCGGCGTCGAAGTTTAAAGTGGAAATGTGTTCCATTCCACCTGTGAGATATCTAGAGTGAAGCCCATTTGCATATATTACCGCTTGGTGTTGAAATCGTGCGTCCAATACCAGTGAGCATCATGATGAAGGTACAAAGTGCAAGGGTGAACGACAAACTGGGCATGTAGATTTGCACTCGTACCGTATGCAATCAATATTCAGGATCGAATCATCATTGAATTGAATTTAAATCGGCAGGCAATTAAACTTATGGAAGTTGTACTAACAAGCCGTGCTAAGATGGATCCAGGAATTACATTGGAGGCACTTGGCTTAAGGAGCACCTCTGGGGATGTGCTTGGAGCCTTCGAATCAAAATCCATTGAGTGGTAGAGGCGGAATCATACGAGCGCACTGAATTGCCCATTGAGGCGTCCATTGAAGTGTCAATTCCTCTCAGAGTCTCCCGTATCCGCTCCTGAAGAATGCAGAGCACAGCATTCCACACGCATATTTACCTCATCCTTACATTCCTCTTCCAGTTAATCAGGTAGCCAATATACAGCGCAAAATATTGTCATTACGAGCCAGAAGGAAGTCTCAGGAAGCTATTTATATGCACGAAAAGGCGCTGTCGATACCATTAACTTTCCACAGTATTGGATTTAATTCGAACACTATCGTTTAAAGTAAGCTTCCGTACCACAATTTTTCTCACTCTGATTTCATACTATTTTACTTCCGTTCCATTTGTTTGAGCCAGTCACACAACTATGGTGACTCTCAGCCAAGTATGGTTTGATATTTTGGCTCAATCATTGGGCTCTCATTTGGAGCATAATTTTGTTCAAGCTTTCGGCAAGTCTGTCAATATTAATTTGGGCCATGCTCAATTTCCAAAATTGCTTGCACAGAGAAATCATCCTTTGCTAAACTTACGGAAAAGGTTTCAACACCGTGTCATTCTCAAATCATCGATTAGAGCACACAACAAATGTAATGAAGGACGTTCTTGTAGGCACGTGAATAGTCTAGGGTCTCGACCTCGCGTACGAATCACTCCGGTTGCCAAAATAATAATTTGAGCCATGCTCAATTTCCAAAATTACTTGCACAGAGAAATCATCCTTTGCTAAACTTACGGAAAAGGTTTCAACACCGTGTCATTCTCAAATCATCGATTAGAGCACACAACAAATGTAGTGAAGGTCGTTCTTGTAGGCACGTGAATAGACTAGGGTCTCGACCTCGCGTACGAATCACTCCGGTTGCCAAAATGACATGTTCTCTGCACGATATATTGTGCAGAAAGTAGAGTGAATATATGGTGACGCTCGAAGACAGAAAGGACGCAGGCAATAATGTTCCAGGCCGACAGTCGACAACAATTGATTTCAATTGTAAATTTGGAGGCCGAAATACAGTTATTAATTTATACACGCGACCGACCGCGCGACAGGCCCGCGCGGCTCGACAGTCCAGATCGCTCTGTCAGCAGGGGTTTGGCCACAGCCCTGGCTCTCGGCGACAGCCAGGTGTCCTTTCCCCGCCAGGTGTCCTTTCCCCGCCACGCGGGCGACCGCCGGCCATTGGACTTTAGCCCCACGTCCGGCCGTCGCCACGGCACAGCCACCGGCAAGCCACCGGCCGGCTCCAGTTCAGGAGCTGCCCGTCGACTTGCATACGGGGTCACAGTATTACAGGTACGGCCCAGCATTACGGTACTATTCTAGTACACGCATTTCACGACTCAAAAAGTACATTTTTAGCAACTCTGTTACACCAACGGCAAACAATATCGCGGCATTGCACGATTTTACGATACAGCCTTATTGGTTGTCAAAAACGGACGTGGTTTCGAAAAGGACTTCAGGTAGCCTGGACTAGCGGCTTTCTCGTTGAGGTGTCGGCACGCCGGTAGAAGACTAGTAACTCCAGGGGCTGCCCAACGTATCGTTGACAGCTGTGGTGACCCTGGGTCAGGTCAACAGACGTGGTGAAGGCTCGACACGGGTGCCCAACATCGCGTTGACAGCTGTGGTGACCCTGGGTCGGGTCAACAAACATGGTGATGGCCAGACCACGGCTGTGCGTCGTCTGATACTGGTGCCGATTCCTGTTCCCCGGTCTTCCCTTCGCCTGCCGGCGGTCGGTGGATGCCCCAGCCGTCTCGCGGGTGCGCTATGTAGGAGTCGCTGGCGAAATTGTTGAGGCTCTCAGCGGAGAATGGTTATACACTTAGACTCAATCCAAAGGCTCGCATTTCGCCGATGTTAATTCCACGCACCACAGTTCCAGTTGGCTCCGGGTGGGTCACACACAGATCCGGGTCACGGACAGATCCGGATCACGGACCAGTTCGATTCGTCAGTTCGTTCGCTCAGGGGCACATATCGGGGCACTCGGAGAGAAATGGATGCTTCCAGGGACACTTCAATGGGCACGTTCAGTGTGTACGTTCGCTTCGCCCGGGAGTTGTATTCTATGACATGACATGATATCGGCTGAAGCTATGACATGATATGACGCTATGACATGATGATATGAAGATATTACGATATGGGTTAGGACGACATGACGCCATGACGACATGGCAACATGACGATATGACGACATGATGATATGACATTATGACGCTATCACGATATGGGAATGACGACCTGACGACATGACGACATGACGATATGACGACATGACGACATGACGACATGACGACATGACGACATGACGATATGACGATATGACGATATGACGCTATGACGTTACGACGATATGACGATATGACGACATGACGACATGACGACATGACGACATGACGATATGACGACATGACGACATGACGATATGACGATATGACGACGACAGACGATATGACGACATGAAAGATATGACGATATGACGACATGACGAAATGACGACATGACGACATGACGACATGACGATATGACGATATGACGATATGACGATATGACGATATGACGATATGACGGTATGGGATAGGACGACATGACGACATGATGATATGACGACATGACGATATGACGATATGACGACATGACGATATGACGACATGACGATATGACGATATAACTATATGAGGACATGACGAAATGACGACATGACGACATGACGTTATAACGATATTACGATAAGACGATATGACGGTATGACTATATGACGACATGACGATATGACGACATGACGACATGACGACCATGACGATATGACACATGACGATATGACGACATGACGATATGACGACATGACGATATGACGACATGACGATGACGATATGACGATATGACGATATGACGATATGACGACATGACGATATGACGACATGACGATATGACGATATGACGATATGACGACGACATGACGACATGACGATATGACGACATGACGATATGACGATATGACGATATGACGGTATGGGATAGGACGACATGACGACATGACAACATGACGATATGACGATATGACGATATGACGACATGACGATATGACGATATGACGATATGACGATATGATGACGACATGACGATATGACGATATGACGACATGACGACATGACGACATGACGACATGACGACATGACGATATGACGACATGACGATATGACGATATGACGATATGACGATATGACGATATGACGATACATGAGGACGACATGACGACATGACGATATGACGACATGACGATATGACGACATGACGACATGACGATATGACGATATGACGACATGACGATATGACGATATGGATATGACGACATGACGACATGACGATATGACGACATGACGACATGACGATATGACGATATGACGATATGACGATATGACGACATGACGACATGACGATATGACGATATGACGACATGACGACATGACGACATGACGACATGACGATATGACGACATGACGATATGACGATATGACGATATGACGACATGACGATATGACGACATGACGACATATGACGACATATGACGATATGACGATATGACGACATGACGATATGACGATATGACGACATGACGACATGATGATATGACGACATGACGATATGACGATATGACGACATGACGATATGACGATATGACGATATGACGATATTACGATATGACGATATGACGATATGACGATATGAAGACGACATGACGACATGATACGATATGACGATATGACGATATGACGACATGACGACATGACGACATGACGACATGACGATATGACGATATGACGATATGACGATATGACGATATGACGACATGACGATATGACGATATGACGACATGACGATATGACGATATGACGATATGGGACGACATGACGACGACATGACGACATGACGATATGACGACATGACGATATGACGATATGACGATATGACGATATGACGATATGACGATATGACGATATGACGACATGACGATATGACGATATGACGACATGACGATATGACGACATGACGACATGACGATATGACGATATGACGATATGACGATATGACGATATGACGATATGACGATATGACGACATGACGATATGACGACATGACGACATGACGACATGACGATATGACGATATGACGATATGACGATATGACGATATGACGATATGACGATATGACGATATGACGATATGACGATATGACGATATGACGACATGACGATATGACGATATGACGATATGACGATATGACGACATGACGACATGACGATATGACGATATGACGATATGACGACATGACGATATGACGATATGACGATATGACGATATGACGATATGACGATATGACGATATGACGACATGACAATGACGATATGACGATATGACGACATGACGATATGACGATATGACGATATGACGATATGACGACATGACGACATGACGACATGACGATATGACGACATGACGATATGACGATATGACGATACGACGATATGACGATATGACGATAGGACGACATGACGACATGACGATATGACGATATGACGACATGACGATATGACGACATGACGATATGACGATATGACGATATGACGATATGACGATATAACGACATAACGACATGACGACATGACGAAATGACGATATGACGATATGACGACATGACGATATGACGATATGACGATATGACGACATGACGATATGACGATATGACGATATGACGATATGACGATATGACGACATGACGACGAATGACGACATGACGATATGACGATATGACGATATGACGATATGACGATATGACGACATGACGATATGACGATATGGACGACGACATGACGACATGACGACATGACGACATGACGACATGACGACGACATGACGATATGACGATATGACGATATGACGATATGACGATATGACGATATGACGATATGACGACATGACGACATGACGATATGACGACATGACGACATGACGATATGACGACATGACGATATGACGATATGACGATATGACGATATGACGGTATGGGATAGGACGACATGTCGACATGACAACATGACGATATGACGACATGACGATATGACGCTATGACGTTACCACGATATGGGAAAGGACGACATGACGACATGACGACATGACGATATGACGACATGACGATATGACGATATGACGATATGACGATATGACGGTATGGGATATGACGACATGTCGACATGACAACATGACGATATGACGACATGACGATATGACGCTATGACGTTACCACGATATGGGAAAGGACGACATGACGACATGACGACATGACGATATGACGACATGACGATATGACGATATGACGATATGACGATATGACGATATGACGATATGACGGTATGGGATATGACGACATGTCGACATGACAACATGACGATATGACGATATGACGATATGACGATATGACGGTATGACGATATGACGATATGACGCTATCACGATATGGGACAGGACGACATGACGATATGACGACATGACGACATGACGACATGATAATATTACGACATGGGTTAGTACGACATGACGACATGGCAACATGACGATATGACGACATCACGATATGACGACATGACGATATTACGATATGACGGTATGTCGATATGACGCTATGACGCTATCACGATCACTTTATGCGCATTCACGGCTAATGGCGCCGCCCATGCTGTTTCGCCGGTGGGCCGCGGGATTGGGAAATGTCCTGAGTGGCGCTAGAGCCGAACCCGGGGCCTTTGGTACCCATAGCCCGACACCTTAACCACTCGGGCATCCCCGCCCCTTACTAATGGTGAAACGTAAATGATTCAGGGCAGGCTCCATGTTTCTTCCTCTATACGAAAATCATTATAATTCATGGTATTTTGGTGCGCCTTCTGCTTATCGCCCGATTGCCTGTGATCTGTTTAAAAGGTGACGAACTCTAATGATGAATTCTATGTCAGATTATTTTAAAAACAGTCACTTTGGGTGCGTGCGCACTAGCTTCTCTCCCCTGACATTCACACTGCGCAATTTCCAATCGCGCGTATAGAATCCATGAATATATATATTCCGAAGCCGATTGCGTTTAAATCCACGTGCCTGGAGATATTTTGCACACATTTGCACTTTTTCAGAAGTCATGATGACGTTAGAAACATTTCAGTCACGAATTGTTTCGTCTACGAACAACGTATGCGACAGTTTCTGTGCCATTACCCACCTGTATTGGGACGACGGGTACAAATTATAGGTATAAAGTAGACATAAATCAGATGGCTATGCATATTTTTTGTAAGGTATGTACGAATGAATTTGGGCTATTATGTCTAAATGCATGAATGATGCATTATGTTGCATAAGTTGCTACCCATTAGGGAAATATAAATATGAATATATCTATATTAAGATATATTAATATAAATATATATATATGTATAATATATATATATGTATATAAATATATATATATATACATATATATATATATATATATATATATATATATATATATATATATATATATATATATATATATATATATCTTAATATATATACATATATATACATATATAGCTATCCATTATGCATAGCTTCCAGTTCAAGCTACTTCTACATGCGTTTGACATTAAGGGTATCGGCGGAAATGAGTGGCAATATAGTTGGTAATCAGCAACATCACATATTGTATAGGAAACGTACTAAAAATATACTCAGCACCAGCTTATTCCACCTCTTTATTATGTCAAGTTGTGGTTGGAAAACATAACGCAAAATGTTTATATTTGCTTAATCTTTGTTTCAACAACACAAGTTGGAGTGTCAGTCAGCTACCCAATTCCTACCTGCTTCTATTCGCCAAACTATCCAACCGGCGCCGATATCCGCATCAAACGGATATCCATCGTGATGTTCTAGTCGTGCCTTGCTTTAACACCCGCTAACCAGCAGCACCCACCTCTATCTGTCGGCCCGACCGTGGCGGCTCGTCTCGTTCGACGTTTTGCGGCGCCGCACACAGCTCGCAGACCTCCACCACTGACACCACGCCTTCTAATCATTCTTACTTTTCTGTTAGTGGGCATCGCTGCTGACCACCGTTCGTTGGCGCCACTTGCACGCGCCACGCTCCCGCCCGAGAGTGTGCTAGACGCCGCCGGCCACAGCCGTCCCGTGGTAAACAAGTGCCGCGGGGTCAGCCGCCGCCGACCGGAGCGGAAATGCTGCACCGCAGAGCAGACGATTTTTGGCGGCATTGTGTGCGTCGTTTTGACGATGATTACTGTCAATACTGCTCCATAAATGTACGCGTTCACATATTCAGTGAGTGATGTCTGGACATATTGAATAACAGAACGCACTGGTTCTTTGCAGCGGCGATTGCACACCTGCTGGGATTGCTTGAAGGTTACGTCATGCAAGTCTTTTCGCCGAGTTGGCGTGGCTCTGGGCCGTGCCCCATTTGGCATTCCTAAGGAAACCTTCAAACTGAGCTGCTTGAAGGGGCAGTCGGGTTCCTTTAGTAGCATTATGGTAGAATGAACGGCTCATAAAGAATAATGTTCTCATTACTATTCCACGACCCATTCTTCTGCAATGTTATGAAAATCGGGTCAGTCCTACGATATTGAAAGCTATCGTTGTTTTGGTCAAACTAGAGTACATTACAATTGTCAAAACTGAATTTCATCTCCTATGCCTTTCCTCAATCTATTAGTGTAGCTAAGCTCTGCTGTGGAGATCTGTGCTCATTCTCATGTTTTACAACGCGAAGTACCTTAGTATTATTCGCAAACTCCGCAATGCTATTGCTCAATCTCCACTCAGTGATATATAAACACAATAAGTACAAGCGAGCCGAAAGACGAATCCAATGCTCCAATGCAACACCACTTCCAACCGTTTGCCAACTGGACTCCGCATTACTTACAACACTCGTCCGTTCCCCAGGTGCGACTGAACCATCGCTCTATCCAATTCAACATCATACATAGTTACCATGGCTGACTATCGTCCGACGCATACTTGAGCTATGATAGCTAATATTTAAACCTCGGGAATTAAATGTTGCCTTGCGTTGTTAAGTGGAACTTAGAAAACCAACGATCCATTCCTCTTACACTGGATGCATGTGTGGAAATTATCAAAAGGTCTGCTAAACTCTAGTACACAACATCATCCCATCTTGGTGGTCTATTTCTGTAGTTTGTTTATTTATTGGGTGTTTCTCGATGCACTTTATGCACGATCACGGCTAATGGCACCGCCCACACTGTTCCGCCGGTGGATCATGGGATTGTAAAATGTCCCGATTGGTGTGTGTTGAACCCGGAACCTTTGGCACCCAATGTCCGCACTTCTCTAGTTAGATACTACATGATCTCCAGTAGATTAGCTAAACAAGATCTCAGATCGAAATCCATGCTGAATATAATTTGAAAAGTTGTGCGCATCTATGAGTCCGAACATTGTTTCACCAGTTTTTCTAGCATCTTGCAAACTATTGATGCCACTGGCCTGTAGTTTTCTGCACACGCCATGCTTCCCTTTGTGAAAATCGTTATAACTGAACGCTGAATTATAATTCAGCACCAAATAATTGCACCCCATGAACGGCTCGGGTCATCTTCGGTAAACTGGCCTTTGAATTTCCTTGGCGAACGGTCAGCACCATGGCCAGCCTGACTCCACCAAAAGTAGAGTAAACTCCGGAATGCACACACATATATATGCACATATATATACATACATATATATATATATATATATATATATATATATATATATATATATATATATATATATATATATATAAGCATATAAATGTATCTATATTTATATATACCTATATATATACACATATATATATATATATATATATATATATATATAATAATATATATATATATATATATATATTTAAAACTTGAAAATTGTGGAATTGTAGGCACACTGGACAGCGCGATATGAACTAAGTGATGAACTTGATACCTTGCTGGAACAGATTTATCATCAGACCATCATGACGAGGGAACCACCGACATCATTAAGGACTTGCGGCAGCTGCACACTTACCCTGCGAAAAAGCCCGATGAAGATGTACTCTGCATTACGAGTACTCTGATGATGTCAATTCCCGTCGCCAACTTCGAGCACGTGACGAGGGGCGAGGAACCTAACAATCGGCGACTCGCCAACTCTGACCTTCGATCCGAAGCCCACCCGCCACGCCAGCGACCCAACCGTTCGACTCGCAACCAACAGTCACACTCTGGCGCAGCAACGCAGTGTTCATCTCATATATTGGGGAGCCACCTCGCGAAACGTTCCGGCGCCACTCTGTCCACCATCATGACGCACGTCACGAGACACTGCAAAACAGGCAACAACGCCTTCGACTAGTTTACACTCTAATAAGACATTGCGGAATGTGGCGTGCGGCGCAACGGACCCCACGTCCAGGAAATGTACACGTCACACACGTGTGGCGGCCCGGGGAGGTGGCCCGAGATTACATCAATAACGTGCGTAACCCGCCCGGCACACCCGGGCGGCACCAGCCGCACCGCGTGCGGCATAGGCAGACCACCGCAGCGCCGACTCGTCCATCGGAGGGTCTCTCCGAGTGTGGCCCGGCGCTGCGGACACATCTCGACACACGCGCTCGTGGACTCATAGAACGAGCCAGATTACATCCTCCCCCCCCACACACACACGCGCGAACACGAACACCCAGTCAGTCATTACTCGGCGGCGCGCACCGGACACACGTCACCACTCGAGAGTCGCCACTCACGGAGAAAAGTCAAACACTCCCGGCAGCAGGGTGACACCACGACCTCCCATGTCGGGGTAACGGCCTCCCCGCCAGCTGGGTTATGACCTCTGCACAGCCAGATAAGTGGCCCCAATCATGCTCTTCTGCCTCTGCCCGGCCCGGCACGGCCTCTAGACCTTTTGGTGGCGCGGTATCTGAACGCCTGATACTGAAACATGGCCTCTGGACAGCAGAGTCATGACCTCTGGACAGCAGTGTCATGACTTCTGGACAGCTGGGCCACGACTCTGGACAGCAGGGTCACGGCCTCTGGACAGCGGGGTCACGACCTCTGGACAGCGGGGTCATGACGTCTGGACAGCAGGGTCACGGCCTCTGGACAGCAGGGTCACGACCTCTGGACAGCGAGGTTGTCGCACCACCCAGCACGCGGTCCGGACGACGAACAGAACAGTTCGAGCGGACATGCCCACCTGTAGGCTACCACCGAGATTGGCGACACTTTAATAGCACCGTCGGCCCCGCTGGTGACCTATCGACAGCTCCATCCAGCTGGTCACCTATCCACAGCCTCACTCAGCTGGTGACCTATCGACAGCTCCGTCCAGCTGGTGACCTATCGACAGCTCGGCCCAGCTGGTGACCTATCGACAGCTCCGTCCAGCTGGTGACCTATCGACAGCTCAGTCCAGCTGGTGACCTATCCACAGCCTTACTCAGCTAGCGACTTGCCGACAGTTCGGTCTAGCTGGTGACCTATCTGCAGCTCCATCCAACTGGTGACCTACCCACAGCTCCGCAAAGCTGTGGTGATCTCTCGGCTGCTCAGCTTGGCTGGTGACCTATCCACAGCCTGGCCCAGCTGACCTATCGACCGTGAAACCGGCGGCCAGGTACGCCCGGTCACAAGTCGAGCGCTGCGTGGAGGCCGTGTCAGCGAGCCACGCCACCAGCCCCCCCCCCGACGCACAGCTCGATCCGTTCAGCTTTCGATCAGTCCGCATCCTCGGAGGATACCATCTGCTGTCGATTGGCGCGGCTTCAATTTTCCAAATCCTTGGCCGAGCGGCCGGGCCGGACATCCGGGTCGATGCGGCCGGGGGCGGGCCGGCGATGGGCGCTGTGTCCGTGTGCGGTCGGTGCGTCACCCTCGTCTCCGTGTGTGTGCTCGGCGCGTCACACTTGACTCTCTGGCCCGCCGGCGCCCAGGATGGTGTGTCGGAATGACTGGCGCAGCGCCACCAGCTGCAGGCCGCACAGGTGGCCGTACACCTTGTTGTACCAGTCGGGCGAGCAGCCCCTGACGGCGGAGACGACACGTCAATCACGAGCCACACATCACCGGCCGGTACCAGTAGGACACTACCAAGTAGCCGTACACCTTGTACCAGTCGGGCGAGCAGTCCCTGACGGACGGAGACGACACGCCAGTCACGAGCCTGACACCACCGGCCGGCGACAATAGGACAGACACCCTACCACTGGGACAACTGGGTAGACATACTAACAACCACTGGGAATACTGGGAAGGCACAACCACTGAGATCACTGACACGACATACGAACTACCACTGGGACAATTGGACAGACATACTAACTACCATTGGGACCGCTGGGCAGACATACCAACTACCATTGGAAATACTGGGCAGGCATACTACCACTGGGACCACTGGGCAGACACACTAACTACCACTGGAAATACTGGGCAGGCATACTACCATTGGGACCACTTGGCAGACATACCAACTACCACTGGGAATAATGGGCAAATATACTTCCACTGGGACCACTGGGCAGACATGCTATCACTGGGACCACTAGCCAGACATAGTACCACTGGACAGACATGTTGCCGCTGGGATCACTGGGCAAACATACTAACTAACACTAAGACCACCGACACAGACATACCAACTACCACTGGGAATTTTTCAGACACCCTACCACCGGGATCACTGGACAAACATATTACCACTGGCAACACTGGGTGTGGCGTCTTCCTGTCCAGCTTTGTTTCATCTTGCTGCATTTCATGGATCAAGGCAGCTAGATGCCTGCACCACTGAGGCAAACATCCGGCGAGAGGTGGTAGTTGAATACGAACAGGGCGTGATCACCGCTTCAAATATGAATCAAGTTGGACTCGGGCATATATCTTCACCAGTAGTACACAAGCAAATCGCTTACAGCAAGGGGATGAAATTTCCAAGCGACAAAAACGCGAATAGCGGATCCCGCAATTTTGTTTCGCCGAAGCAAACCCGAAATGCAATGGCTACTCTTCAAAAGTGTCAGTCTGGGCCACACCTCACCACACCAAAGCCACATCCGTGACGTCAGCAGCGCAGTCGGCAGGTCAAGGTCAGAGGTGGCGGCGCGCCCGACACTTATTCAGCCTGTTACCTGTGGTCCGTCCGTGAGAAATGGGTGACCTTTGACTTGCCGGCGCCACACGGCTCGATCAGGTAGCGAGAAGCCAGCACCACACCTCGCCGGCCACCATGCTGAACTGGCGAGTCTGTGGCAACGGTCAGGTCAGATCAGGTCAGGTCAGGTCAGGTCGGGTAAGGGGGCAACACCACGCCACGCCGACCACCATGCTGCACTGGCTAGTCTGTGGCAATGGTCACATCAGGTCAGGCCAGGTCAAGTGAGGGCACCGCTGTGAATACCGTCGTGCTTGTAGTTTATAAGTTTGTGGTTATTGATACGTCAGATCCGAGTAAGTGAAGTAACTGCCAATCAGCTTCAGTATAGCAATTCGGAAACAATGGCCTCGGGATCTTCAACAACGCATTAAACTGCTAAGCGCTGACGCCGGTCATATTGCTGACCATGCTGTTAGCCATGCTGTTGTATATGTTGTCACCGATGTTACGCCCATTGTTGACGGGTGGAACGTGGAATTCAGCACTACCCAACGTTCAACCCATTACAACCAAGACGTTGCAGCCAGTGGCATCGTTCCCCCATGGGCGGAACGGCATGGCGGAAGGAAAACCATTTAATTAAAGCAAGCGACAAGACCGAGATATTCTGTTCGGAATGACACAGTGCCAGCCATGGCCTGCAGCCCATGACACAGAGCCCAGCGCTGAGGAGTGCGGTAGACAATATGTCGGGCAATTTATGGACGACGCCGTGACGCCACGGCCGGAATAATTCCACCGCAGCCGCTTTACGACCCCTCTTCGCGGCGACAGCGTACAGCACGCGGCATTCATATTTCTCAACCTGAAGCGCGGCCGCCGCCGCACGCCACTGGGGATATGAAGACTGGGATATGAAGACTGGGATATGAAGACTGGGATATGAAGACTGGGATATGAAGACTGGGATATGAAGCACGAAAGAGCATCACCACAATGATGTTGCATCACCACCATAGGCCACCAAATGACGCCCGCATCACCACCATAGGCCACTAAATGACGCCCGCATCACCACCATAGACCACTAAATGACGCCCGCATCACCACCATAGACCACTAAATGACGCCCGCATCACCACCATAGGCCACCAAATGACGCCCGCATCACCACCATAGGCCACTAAATGACGCCCGCATCACCACCATAGACCACTAAATGACGCCCGCATCACCACCATAGGCCACTAAATGACGCCCGCATCACCACCACAGACCACTAAATTACGCCCGCATCACCACCATAGACCACTAAATGACGCCCGCATCACCACCATAGACCACTAAATGACGCCCGCATCACCACCATAGACCACCAAATGACGCCCGCATCACCACCACAGACCACTAAATGACGCCCGCATCACCACCAAAGACCACTAAATGGCGCCCGCATCACCACCATAGACCACCAAATGACGCCCGCATTACCACCATAGGCCACCAAATGACGCCCGCATCACCACCAATACGCCCGCATCACCACCATAGACCACCAAATGACGCCCGCATCACCACCATAGACCACTAAATGACGCCCGCATCACCACCATAGACCACCAAATGACGCCCGCATCACCACCATAGGCCACCAAATGACGCCCGCATCACCACCATAGGCCACCAAATGACGCCCGCATCACCACCATAGGCCACTAAATGACGCCCGCATCACCACCATAGACCACTAAATGACGCCCGCATCACCACCATAGACCACTAAATGACGCCCGCATCACCACCATAGACCACTAAATGACGCCCGCATCACCACCATAGACCACTAAATGACGCCCGCATCACCACCATAGACCACTAAATGACGCCCGCATCACCACCATAGACCACTAAATGACGCCCGCATCACCACCATAGACCACTAAATGACGCCCGCATCACCACCATAGACCACTAAATGGCGCATGTAGCGCATCCACACACGGCGGCATCGGTGGGGTGGGGTGGGGGGGGGGACGGGGTCGGACGGCACGGCATGCCGCATCTGCTCAGCAGATCTCCGACAGCACCAGCTACACGTGAATGACTCTATTGTGACATTAAGAGCCACAATGGAACTCATCAATAAGCGAAAGCTATTGTATCAGGAATGCCGTCAGGCGAGGTGACCTGCTCCAACAGACAGTGACATCACGGGGGTGTTCGACCGGAGAAGAGGTAAACGAAAGGTCACCGGCTGGAAGTTATACAGCAGAGGTTACAAGCCTGGGGTTGGGTGGGAGCATACAGCAGGTTACCAACTAGAGAGTTATACAGCAGCTGTTACCAGTCGGGGTGTCATACAGCAGCTGTTACCAGTCGGGGTGTCATACAGCAGCTGTTACCAGTCGGGGTGTCATACAGCAGCTGTTACCAGTCGGGGTGTTATACAGCAGCTGTTACCAGTCGGGGTATCATGGAGCAGCTGTTACCAGTCAGAGTGTTACACATCAGCTGTTACCAGTCAGGTGTCATACAGCAGCTAACATAAGCTGTTACCAGTCGGGGAGTTATACAGCAGCTGTTACCAGTCGGGGGTAATGCAGCAGCTGTTACCAGTCCGGGTGTTATACAGCAGCTGTTACCAGTCAGAGTGTTACACATCAGCTGCTACCGGCTAGGGAGTTTCACAACAGGGGTCGCCGGCCGGGGGTTATACAGCAGGGGTTACTGGTCGAGGGTTATACAGCAGGCGTTACCGGTCGGGGAGTTATACAGGAGGCCACCGCTAGGGAGTTACACAGCAGGGATAAATGGCCGGGGGTTACACGGCAGGGCAGCGCGTAGGACACTTCGACGTCTCATGTCTAGGCGGTAATGTGTGACCTTCGAAAATGCACATGACAAAATGTGAATTGCTCGCATGTGAATTGCTCATAACCATTTTGTTAACAAACGGAGTAGACAGATAAAATTAGCCTCAATTTGACGGGAATTATCTTCCCCAACATTTTGTCCTTGGTCTGCTGTTTGCACTCGCTGTCCACGGACATTTCCCCGCCCCGGAGGGTTGGTTGGTCGTTGGCGTGTTTAGGAGCGCATCGACTGCATCGGCCATACAGCGCCAAAATCGTCGTCGACAGTGAAACGCAAACAAAGGTCGGCGGCCACCCACCGGGGTGCTCGACGGACGTCTCGACGATGGCGCAGGCGGCGCGCGGCAGGTCCGACCTCCAGGTGCGCAGGACGCAGTAGTCGGTGGCCGGCTGCGGGCCCACGCCAGACACGGCGTACTGGAACACCTCGGCGTCGCCGTCCAGCCGCTCCACCACGCGCCACTTGACCAGCCGCAGGTCGTACACGTGCCGCTGGCGCAGCAGCCGGTGCAGCGCCTCCTGTGGCGGCGCCTCCAGCTCGACAGCTGCCCGCCACAGCCGCAGCTGGTGGCCGTCGCCCACCTGAGGGGGGGGGGGGGGCGTCAGTGCTGCCCCGGCAAATTACGTCACTGTTATGTACACAAACCAGCAGAGTAACACAGGTGCTTTATACCTTGATACAGCGGTCACACCACGCTTCATCTAACGGGGGATTCATCTAATATCATGATTCATCTAATATCACGGGGAACCGCGTTAGTTCCCCGGCGGTGACTACTCCATCCCACACCAGCTGTGTTAGTTCCCGGCGGTCCCCACTCCCCACACCTGCCGCCGGCACAACTCACCTTGCGGAACGCCAGCTCGATGTCCGGGTCGTCGGCGGCGACGGAGACCCAGCCGCGGGGCCTGTCGCGGGTCTCGCGCAACAGGGCGGCGCAGCAGGCGTCAGCGTAGGCGCGCCAGCTGCCCGGCTGCTCCTCGGTGCCCAGCGCGGACAGCGACACCGGCTGCGACACGTCCAGGTAGGAGAACCGGCAGCTGGCCAGCAGGTCCTCCGGCAGGCAGAACAGCACGTCCGACTGCCGACACCGGAGCCGCGGGTCAGGCGCGATAGTCTTTCACACGGTTGGTTGGTTATTGGAGTTTAGGGGCGCATCGACTACACCGGTCATGCAGCGCTCATAACATAGTCAGCGAAGCAGTGAAATGAAGGGAACATGACCAGCCAAACAGTGAAATGTAGGCAACATCAAACAGTGGAGTCTTTCACACGCTGTGTCAGAGGACGTACTAGCAGATACAGACATTGTACCAGGCGGCACTGTGTCAAAGGACGTACCAGCAGACAGACATTGCAAAAATGTGCAGAGACTCTACGGCAGAGCACCAGACGTTGTCCTGACACCGCTTAAGATTGCTCCCAATGTTGCCTGGCCAGAGATGGACGTTGCTCAAGAGCCAGATGCCGATTTCGCCACCTCCATGAACGCGTTACGGGAGAAAAGATCGCACACGCACGCACACACCAGCGAAGATGGACACAGCAAAGGCCTGGCAACAGACCGGTCCGAGGAGGAGCCCAGAACGACCGATGACCTCTCGGTCGCCCCTACAGCACCAAGCAGCCAGAGTGGCGGATGTGCACCGTACCTGGCGCGCCCGCCA
The DNA here is from genome assembly GCA_034440575.1 of Imbricaverruca yamaguchii. NCBI lineage: Eukaryota > Metazoa > Arthropoda > Thecostraca > Neoverrucidae > Imbricaverruca > Imbricaverruca yamaguchii. Next base: position 302,830 of record JAOTOL010001349.1, on the reverse strand, counting down.
GCAGGCCTGCTCGACCTGCGACCTACGACCTGAGACCTGCTCAACCTGAGACCTGAGACCTGCTCGACCTGCGACCTGCTCGACCTGAGACCTACTCGACCTGAGACCTGCTCGACCTGAGACCTGCGACCTGAGACCTGCTCGACCTGAGACCTGCTCGACCTGAGACCTGCAGGACCTGCTCGACCTGCTCGACCCGCCGCCGGCGCCACCCACCTGGCGGATGAGCGCCGCCAGACACTCGTGCGAGGCGCGGTTGTCGTTGAGCTCGCGCTGGTCGGGCAGGCCGGTGCGGCGCGTGCGGCGCGGCGACGCCGACGCCGACCGCTGTGACGTCACGCTGAACACGGACGGCGCCAGACAGACGGACAGGTTGTGCGCCGTCATCTGGTTGACGTAGCTGGCGGCCGCCACGTCGGCCAGGAACGCCAGCAGCGTCTGCAGCGCCAGCCGCGACTCGTCCGGCAGCAGCAGCAGCGCGCACTTGGTCGCCTCCAGGCGCAGGCCGGACGGCACGTCTGCGGGTCACCGGCCGGTCACGGGGGGTCAACAGACCGGCGAGTCATCAGAGGTCACCAGCCCGGCGGATCGTCAGAGGTCAACAGACCAGCGGGTCACGGAAGGTCAACAGACCTGCGGGACATGGGAGGTCAACATACCAGTGGGTCATCAAAGGTCAACAGACCGGCGGGTCATCAGGTCAACAGACCAGCAAGTCATCAGATATCAACAAACCGACATGTCATCATAGGTCAAAATACCGGCGTGTCACGGGAGTTCAACAGACCAGGGATCATCAGAGGTCAACATACCGGCGGGTCATAAGAGGTCAACAGGGCAGCGGGTCATTAGAGGTCAACAGATCGACGTGTAACCAGAGGTCAACATACCGTCAGGTCACGTGAGGTCAACAGACCATCGGGTCATCAGAGATCAACAGACCGGCGGGTCATCAGAGGTCAACAGATCAGCGGGTCATCAGAGGTAGGTCACGTGCCAGCTACAGCTAGAAGTCTGCGGGTCACCACAGGTCGGTCACAGCTCAATAGATCATCAGGTCGGCCAAACGTGATTGGCTCGCCGACGATCATCTTCAGCTCGGCGAAGCAATCGTGTCCAAGTACATGTCAGCAGGCCACCAGAGGTCACCATAGGTCAGTCACGATTACGCTCGAGTCACTGAGACCCATCACAGATCGACAGGGCCACTGGGGAAACCAACAGTTCACCGCTGGTCCCCACCCACGCTAACCGAAATGGCCCGGAACGCGCTTCAGATTGCCACTTTTCGGCACCACAAACCGCACCTGACACCATCAATCGTCCGACGAGAAATCCCCGCGGCGAGTGGCGGATCAGCGGGTCCGCATTCCGACCGCACACAAACTGGCAACGGCCGTCGACCATACTCACACTGGTAGATGGCGATCAGTATCTCTGAGATCTTGTTGGTGAGCAGCACCTCGGGCAACTCCCGGAAGTACTGCTTGACCATGTCGGCGATGTCGTACGCCTGGTGGTCGTCGAACGGCAGCGGGCCGTCGTGGGCCGTCTCGCACATCACGCGCACCTTCTGAATCCGGGAGCGCACGCCAGACTTGCGGAACAGACCCGTCTGAGGGGAGCGGAGCAGGCGTGTCAGAGGCGAGATAAACTCCCCAGGCCACGGGACCGGAGTAGGCGTGTCAGAGGCGATAAAAACTCCCCAGGTCACGGGACTGGAGCGGGCGTGTCAGAGGCGAGATAAACTCCCCAGGTCACGGGACCAGAGCGGGCATGTCAGAGGCGAGACAAACTCTCAGTCGTGCCTGGCAGTCACATTCATCACCGATAGCCTACACGTGTCGGGCAGTCTTAAATAAATAATCTGGGCATATGTTCAACCACTTGATCTGATATAGGAGGCTTGTTGTGGTAAGGCACATAGTCTACCGGGCCATTTGGCATCCATAATACAAACTGCCGTAAGCTGATAGGCGAAACATTAATTGTGTAGCGATATAACTGGATGTCCAACTAAAGTACCTGGTCCGGACATACCTGGTCTTTCACAAAACCCGGACGTACCTGATCCTACCCTTCCCAACACCCCAGCTGGCCGTACCCCTGGTCCCATCCTTCCCAACACTCAACCAGGACATACTTGGTCCCCCGGACCCGGCCGTACCCCTGATCCCGCCCTTCCCAACACCCCACACGGCCGTACCCCCGGCCCCGCCCTTCCCAACACCCCACCCGGCCGTACCCCCGGCCCCATCCTTCCCAACACCCCACCCGGACGTACCTGCTCCCACTCTTCCCAACACCCCACCCGGACGTACCTGGTCCCCCGGACCCGGCCGTACCCCTGCTCCCGCCCTTCCCAACACTCCAGCCGGCCACACCTGGTCGAGGGCGGTACGCCGCAGGTACTCCAGCGCCTGCAGGATGCAGGCGGCCTGGTCCCCGGACCCGGCCGTACCCCAACACTCCAGCCGGCCACACCTGGTCGAGGGCGGTACGCCGCAGGTACTCCAGCGCCTGCAGGATGCACGGCGGCAGCGGGTGTCCGGTCCTGCGTGCGGTCATCACCAGCGGCACCCCGAACACCGGCCGGTCCTTGTAGTCGGGCGAGCGGAACTTGCGCATGAACTTGGGGATGTCCCAGTTCCAGTTGGACGACTTGGACGGACAGTGGCGCTCCATTGTGGCGGTGATCCTGCAACAGACGCGTCCCGCTCTGAGAGGTCGCTCTCGGCGCGAGGAATGGCATGCCGCGCGAAATGGAAAACGTGAAATGACTCGGAATAAGGGCAATCTATTACGTTATACGGTCAGTTAGCTGCTGATGCTGGCTTCAACAGACGCCCAGACGTGACTCGACTTCAGCTGCTTCAGCAGGCCGGATCTGTGTGAGCGGGGTCTGGAGCAGACCGGACCTGTGAGTGAGCGCTGTCTGGAGAAGACTGGACCTGTGTGAGCGCTGTCTGGGGCAGACTGGACCTGTGTGAGCGCTGTCTGGAGGCAGAGTGGACCTGTGTGAGCGCTGTCTAAGGAAGACCTGACCTGTGTGAGCGCTGTCTGGGGCAGACCGGACCTGTGTGAGCGCGGTCTGGGGCAGACCGGACCTGTGAGTGAGCGCTGTCTGGGGCAGACCGGACATGTGAGTGAGCGTGGTCTGGAGTAGACCGGACATGTGAGTGAGCGCTGTCTGGGGCAGACCGGACCTGTGTGAGCGTGGTCTGGGGAAGATCGGACCTGTGTGAGCGCGGTCTGGGGAAGACCGGACCTGTGTGAGCGTGGTCTGGGGCAGACCGGACCTGTGTGAGCGCTGTCTGGGGCAGACCGGACCTGTGTGAGCGCTGTCTGGGGCAGACCGGACCTGTGTGAGCGCTGTCTGGGGAAGACCGGACCTGTGTGAGCGTGGTCTGGGGAAGACTGGACCTGTGTGAGCGCTGTCTGGGGCAGACCGGACCTGTGTGAGCGCTGTCTGGGGCAGACCGGACCTGTGTGAGCGTGGTCTGGGGAAGACCGGACCTGTGTGAGCGTGGTCTGGGGAAGACTGGACCTGTGTGTGAGCGCTGTCTGGGGCAGACCGGACCTGTGTGAGCGCGGTCTGGAGTAGACTGGACCTGTGTGAGCGCTGTCTGGGGCAGACCGGACCTGTGTGGGCGCTGTCTTGAGCAGTGAGTGCTGCTTGGAGAAGAATGAACTTGTGTGGTGAATAAGACCGCTGCAGGGACCCACAGCACGGCAGCTGTGGCAATCTGTCCACAACACCGCGGAAATCTGTCCACGATGTCGTGGTAAGCTGTCCACGACACCGTGACAATCTGTCCACTATGCCGTAGAAATCTGTCCACGCACGGTGGTAATATATCCCCCATGCTGTGAAAATTTGTCCGCGACACCGTGGTAATCTGTCCACGACGCCGTGGTAATCTGTCCACTATGCCGTGGTAATCTGTCCACGACACAGTGGTAATATGTCCACTATGCCGTAGTAATCTAGCATACCGAGCTAACCTGGCCGTGACAATCCCCCAATACCATGATAATCCGCCCGCTAAGGTATCACACGACTCAATACCCCGGTTTCAGTCTACAACAAGATACCCTTACCACCGGCTCTCTCGGTTCCGTGCGCACACGTGGGTCTGCAACTGGTGGACGCTATCTCGTGCAGCGGACGCCCAGCCACCCCGCTCCCGCCGGCCGCCGGCGACCAGGACGACACGACAGGTGTATCACCACCAGGAGGGCCGATGACCAGGTCGACACGACAGGTGTATCACCACCAGGTCGACACGACAGGTGCATCACCACCAGGCGGGGCGGTGACCAGGACGACACGACAGGTGTATCACCACCAGGCGGGCCGATGACCAGGACGACACGACAGGTGTATCACCACCAGGCGGGCCGATGACCAGGTCGACACGACAGGTGTATCACCACCAGGTCGACACGACAGGTGCATCACCACCAGGCGGGGCGGTGACCAGGACGTCCACTCGGCGCCCGCACCACTGTCGAGGCCCGTGCAGCTCTCCACAGCGCACAATGCATACAGATCCCGGCGGCCGAAGCCGCGCCGGCGGCGTTCGCGGAGAATCCGTGCCGCGCCCCCAGTTAAGCGGTCCAGGTCCGGGACGTAAATAACCCGAGCGGCCGAGGCCACCGGCGGCGGCGGCGACGCGGGCAGGCGCGATATTGCCGCCGCCAGCCGTCGGCGGGCCGGCACGCCCATGGCGCTGCTGTTGCTACCGAACACTGCGGGGCCTGCGCCGCCGCCGCCGTCGGGCGATCAGCCGAAAGGCGCCGTGCTCAGCGGGGGCAACAGTTGCATGAATAGCGCTTTGGCGGAACCACGATTTGCCCAGCACCGTGTGCAGCAACGTCTTCAGCAACGTGTTCAGCAATGTGTGCAGCAACGTCTTCAGCAATGTGTTCAGCAATGTGTCCAGCAACGTGTTCAGCACCGTATTCAGCCCTGTGTCCAACACTGGCAGCCCACACAGCAGCACCGGAACCAATACACAGCACCAGCACTGCGCGAGCACGGACAAGGGAACAGATGAAGTGCATCGCGCCCTCTGACATGCCGAATACTATCTATACTGGAATAAAGCCAAACATACTAGCCATGAGATGCAGAGAACGAATGCAAGGCTCTATATCTGGCCACCAGAACTTGATGCAACAAAAGGAGAAAATAGCATCCTCGGGCAGCGATCTGATTAAAAGGGTTGTTTATTGGTTGGTTCACGTTAGTTAGTTAGTTATTTGGTCCTAAGGGCGCTTCGACTGCTTCGGTCATGCAGCGCCCATTTGGTTGGTTCACGACACACTTTTATGCACATTCACGGCTAATGGCGCCGCCCACACTGTTTCGCCGGTGGGCCGCGGGATTGGGAAATGTCCTGAGTGGCGTCGAACCCGGGGCCTTTGGTACCCATAGCCCGACACCTTAACCACTCGGCCATCCCCGCCCCTGATTAAAATGGTCACGAGATATACAACTATCTCGCAATATATTGTTTATCGAACATGATGTGACTGGAATGGTACAGCCGGCGACGTCTGGTTAGCTCCCGGGGACGGTTCAACACGAAGGCGCCGGTGTGGTCGATAAACCTGTGTATTCCTGGGTTCCATGACAAAGCCACGAGTTGACGCTACCTGCACGGCAGCTTCAGATATCGTGCTAGTAGTCTAGTAGGCATCACTGCACTGACATGTTCCCAGACGCCATAGTCCAGCTGCCAATTGGCCGTCTGCTCGTGACACGTCATTAACAAATTTGACTGACGTGGGCTGGAAGTTCTTGGGATTGATTTTCGACCATCTTCTTTAATCCCATCTTATTCCATTCAGTTCACTGGTATACCATGTCATGCTATACCATATAGTGATGCTATTCCGTTCAATTCCACCAAAATCCCATCCTATCCATGACCAATTTCATACTTCGCTATGCCACTAAGTACCGCTCCACAATAATACTTTCCATGTCACGCATCGTCACGCAATTCCGTTCCATTTCTTCGCATACCATACTGTTCTATTCCATTCGGTTATTTCAAACATTTCACCCATCCCACTCACATCATCCTGCCCCATCTAATCCCGTCCCGTCCAATTCCAAGACCGAATGACGGGGCCAGTCTCGAGAGAAGACTCGACCTTGGCTATTTGTATTTTAACTGGGCTGTAACCATGGCAACACAGCCGGTGGCTCAACAGTCCGGCTCCTTAGCGACTTCAAATTGACTCCTTCAGTTTTATCTGCGCCGGGGAAAGATTAACCTAGTTATCGAGGCACATCTCGGGGCCACATGGCAGCGTTTACATGTCCGCACGACTGCCTGGGGCATCGTGCAGTATGACACGGGCTGGCACCTGGTGATTCCACGGACAATGGCCCACCACCTAAACACACGGCCGTACACTTAACGACGTCGCAGAGCCCACGAGAACAGCGTCGAGATCTCTCCCGTCAAGATCTTCCCCAGGGTGCAACCCTGGACATTTCTCCACCAGCTCACCAAGTGTGTCAATACTGGCACTGCCCACCGCCCGCTGGGTTAATACTAGCACCACCCATCATCGGCTGGGCCAATACTGGCACCGCTACCGACCCGTCCACTACTGGCACCTCCCAGCGTCCGCTGGGTCAATATTGGCACCGTCCGCTTGGTTAATACTGGCACCGACCACCGTCCGCTGGGTCAATACTAGCACCGTTACCGACCCGTCCAATACTGGCACCGTCCACCGTCCGCTGGGTCAATATTGGCACCGCTACCGACCCGTCCAATACTGGCACCGTCCACCGTCCGCTGGGTCAATACTGGCACCGCTACCGACCCGTCCAATACTGGCACCGTCCACCGTCCGCTGGGTCAATATTGGCACCGCTACCGACCCGTCCAATACTGGCACCGTCCACCGTCCGCTGGGTCAATACTGGCACCGCTACCGACCCGTCCAATACTGGCATCGCCCACAGTCCGCTGGGTCAATACTGGCACCGCCCACAGTCCTCTGGGTCAATACTGGCATCGCCCACCGTCCGCTATGACTACGTGACGCCCAAAGCCAACAATTCGTGCGTCAGACATGGGCGTGACGCGCGACATGACATTTCGCCTCAGGCGGTGGGATCCAGTCGCGCCTTCCCGTCACCAGCTTTAGACGCTGGAATTCAGGCTAATGACTGGAACGACGCTGCACCAATGTCTTAATCCATTAGTATTCAAGGAGAGCCTTGGGACCCTTTAAGATGCACTCAACTGCTAGGTCGTATAGCGTCGCCAGCCTCTCACTCCGATTGGTCGCAGGTGGACTCGGCAATCCCGCCGGCTACCGGATCCGAACTAACGACCCCGCGATCAACAGTCGAGCGCCCTACCGAATGAGCTACCGCGACCCAGAATGGCATAATTCGTATGCATCACAGTGATGTAGTTGTGCCACATGTCAGTACCGTGGCATACCAGTGCGGTGACATGTCAGTACGGTGACATGTCAGCACCGTGGCATACCAGTGCGGTGACATGTCAGCACCGTGGCATACCAGTGCGGTGACATGTCAGTACGGTGACATGTCAGCACCGTGGCATACCAGTGCGGTGACATGTCAGTACCGTGGCATACCAGTGCGGTGACATGTCAGTACCGTGACATGTCAGCACCGTGGCATACCAGTGCGGTGACATGTCAGTACGGTGACATGTCAGTACCGTGACATGTCAGTACCGTGACATGTCAGTACCGTGACATGTCAGCACCGTGACATGTCAGCACCGTGACATGTCAGTACCGTGACATGTCAGTACGGTGACATGTCAGTACCGTGACATGTCAGTACCGTGGCATACCAGTGCGGTGACATGTCAGTACCGTGACATGTCAGTACCGTGACATGTCAGTACCGTGACATGTCAGCACCGTGACATGTCAGTACCGTGACATGTCAGTACGGTGACATGTCAGTACCGTGACATGTCAGTACCGTGACATGTCAGTACCGTGACATGTCAGTACCGTGACATGTCAGTACCAGTCGTGACATGTCAGTACGGTGACATGTCAGTACCGTGACATGTCAGTATCGTGACATGTCAGTATCGTGACATGTCAGTATCATGACACAGCAGTGCGGTGACGACCAAGGTGAAAGCCAACTTGGCGATGGTAGTCCAGCCGGACTAGTTAGGTAATTATTTGGGCTTTAACGCGCATCGACCACAACTGGAGTAGAAGAGCCGCTGCCAGCGAAAAGCTAGCAAACGTTAATCCTGGCCAAGCAGATCGCACCAAGCTGCGCTGCAGGAAGACGCAAAGCTCGCTCCACCGACATCGTGCGACAGTGACAACTTGATCAATAGCTCTGCAGTGCACAGCAGCCCACCAACTCAACTCACAGCAGCTCACCAACTCAACTCACAGCAGCTCACCAACTCATGTCACAGCACCTTACCAACTCAACTCACAGCAGCTCACCAGCTCAACTCACATCAGCTCACGAGCTCAACTCACATCAGCTCATCAACTCAACTCACAGCAGCTCACAACAGCTCACCAACTCAACTCACAGCACCTCACCAACTCAACTCACAGGAGCTCACTAATCGAGCTAGATGTGTCACAGGACATGCAGACGACACCTGCACACCAGGCACAGACACCTGAACCAGCATCGTTTGTTTGTTCATTGGGTGGTTCGCGACCCAGTTCATGCACGATCACGGCTGACGGCGCCGCCCACACTGTTTCGGCGGTGGGCCGCGGTATTGGGGAATGTTCCGAGCGGCGCTAGTGTCGAACCCGGGGCCTTTGGTACCCAGAGCCCAACACCTCAAGCACTCGGCCATCCCCGCCCCTGAACCACAATTTATTTCGCGACCAGGAAGCACCAGGTTGTGCTGTTATGACATATGACTGGGACGGCGTTTGCTACAAACATGCCCACCACATGCCACAACTCTGTCTGAGGTAAGCGCCGAATCGCAAGTCGCAACTTTCAGAACTGGACACCCCTCTCAACTGCTCCCAGCAAGTCACTTCTGTGGGCTTTTTCAACCATCGACCACGACAGATGCGTTTGCAGTCACTTCCCACAATGCTTGTCAGTGACTGATGAGATGATTGACCTGAACAGGGCATATCTCCCGGTGAGTGCCTTCATCAGGGATTGTATTCCAGTGAGTGACCTGAACAGGATGTGCCATCCAGTGAATTATCTGAGCAGGACGTGTCTCTCAGTGAGTGACCTGAGCAGGGCGTGTCTCCCAGTATCCTGATCAGGACGTGTCTCCCAGTGGCTGACCTGAACAGGTCGTATCTCCCAGTGAATGACCTGAGCAGGTCGTGTCTCCCAGTGACCTGAGCAGGGCGTGTCTCCCAGTGACCTGAGCAGGTCGTGTCTCCCAGTGAATGACCTGAGCAGGACGTGTCTTCCAGTGAAGTGACCTGAGCAGGTCGCGTCTCCCAGTGACCTGATCAGTGCATGTCTGCCAGTGACTGACCTGAGCAGGGCGTGCTTCTTGAGCAGCAGGATCTGGCCGGATGACAGTCGCGAGATGTGTGTGGGGCTGATGGGCGCCGTGGTGGGCCGCGACAGCAGGCCGCTGCTACTCCGGTGGAAACTGTGCCACCGCACCACGTTGGTGCTGCAAACGACACCAGCCGCTCGTCAGCACCAGTGGTGGTCAGCACCAGTGGTGGTCGTGACCGGCACACTGGTGTCATCCTGTTGCCGGGCGGGCGCCGCAGGATCCTTCATAAATAAACGCGACGACAAACATCAGCTTTCAGACGTGGTGACAATGTGATGAAGTGGTGAGATTCAACAAAGTGCTGAGATTTGATTGATTGATTGATTGATTATTTGGGTTTAATGGCGCGCCGACTACGGGGTGATTTAGCGCCGTAAGTGGTTAGAATGTGATGAAGTGGAGAGAACACGATGTATGTGCAATACCAGCATGTCCTAAAACTATATTTCAGAGAGAGCACAACACGCGCTTTTCTGATGAATTATATACGTAATATATACCACACGACGACTGGCGACCACTGATATCGTACGGAATATTTTACACTGGCATACAGACCGTGTGGCGACTCGCAGCCACTGACACAGTACGGGATATTCCGCACTGGCATACCACCCGTGTGGCGACTGGCGACCATTGACACAGTACGGGATATTCCGCACTGGCATACCACCCGTGTGGCGACTGGCGACCATTGACACAGTACGGGATATTCCGCACTGGCATACCACCCGTGTGGCGACTGGCGACCATTGACACAGTACGGATATTCCGCACCATAACAGTACGAATTCCGCACTGGCATACCACCCGTGTGGCGACTGGCGACCATTGACACAGTACGGGATATTCCGCACTGGCATACCACCCGTGTGGCGACTGGCGACCACTGACACAGTACGGGATATTCCGCACTGGCATACCACCCGTGTGGCGACTGGCAGCCACTGACACAGTACGGGATATTCCGCACTGGCATACCACCCGTGTGGCGACTGGCGACTATTGACACTGCGCAGCAAGGAACTCAGCCGAACAGATAACAGTAGGGCGGCTCGTTAGCGCACGACTCCCTGCATATTACAGCAGCTCAGCACATGACAGGCAAAGCGGATGGGCTATTCCGAGTCAACTAATCAAAGCAGATGCATTCGCTGAGCTTCATGTTCGCCCTGAGAGTGCTGGGGTATCCTGAAGTTAAAAGGATGGGAATGTTATGCGGTGCCAAACGTTGACTTAATAACCTGAATGCACTTGCTATTAACCTACATAAGCGCGGCATTGCTGTGGTATATTGATGTTGGTTTGTCGGGTAAACGGGAATTACGCTTTTGGGCCCCGAGGCATTAAACAACAAATAACACTCACATGTACGACACAAATGCTTTAAAGATTCAATTCCTCCAACCACCACGCTCCGAAAGCTGAAGTGCATGATGACTTCGGGTTGGTGTGCCTCTTCCAGACTATTCCAGAATGTATTCAACAACTGCAACTGGTGAAATCCTAAGAAATGATTAAGACAATGTGAAGTGAACAATGTGACAAAAAGATGACTACGAGCGGCATAACCAAGGGTTGGAAGAGCTAAAAAAACGCGCTGTGATCTGATCCATGACAACTACCCAGATTTGTATAGTCAAGGTTAGTTGCAGTATATATCGTTGCAACTTATGGGTGCATTGATTGCATAGGTCGTACAATGTCCACAACCCTGGAAATCAAGCAGAAAAGGATGCAAAAGTTAGCTGCTGTAGATTGTGGCTTTTCGACGCACTATGCAGTTGAGGCCATATCGCGTCGCCTGCTTGTCACCCCAACATGAAAGCCAGGTACAGCAGGGAATCGAACCCGTAACCCGATGAGCAAATGACGGTGTCGAAGTCTTCCCGTGCGATACGATACCACCGGACGATCTTGGTATTACCACACATACGTACTTGAGTCAATGAGGAGCGCAAACCACACAACACATGAATTCCGATTTTCCCATCTGCGAATATCCACTATATAGGTGGCGCTAGCAGCTATCCACTACATAGGTGGCGCCATCGACAGACGGTGTCAGGTGGCGCCGCTGGTACATAGAGGGCGCCACGTGCCACTCACGTGCGCGACTTCTGCTCCTGGTCGGAGCCGCCGGTGGACGGAAGAGAGACGTCGGAGCACTGGCTGACGCTGGTGTCGCAGCTTCCGGAGCGGCCGCGACTCACCGTCGTGATCTGGGGACCTGTCCACACAGTTACCAGTAAGCTACCCTACTGAGAGCAGGGACGGTACCTGGAGACTTGTCCCCACAGCCACCAGTTAGTTACCTGTCCACACAGCAGCCACCAGTCAGCTACCTGTCCTGCTGAGGGCGGTGACGGGACCTGGAGACCTGCCCACACAGCCACCAGCTAGCTACCTGTCCTGCTGAGGGCAGTGACGGGACCTGGGGACCTGGCCACACAGCCACCAGTTAGTTACTCGCCCACACAGCTACCAGTTAGCTGCCGGCCCTGTTGAGAGCGGGGACTGGATCTGGGGACCTGCCCACATAGTTACCAGCTGCCTGCCCTGTTGAGGACGGGACGGGATCTGTGGACCTGTCCACACAGTTACCAGCTACCTGCCTTGCTGAGGATGAGGACTTGATTTGGGGCCTGCCCACACAGCCACCTCCACTGCTGAGGGGAAGAGACTGTCTACAGAGTAGTGAAGCCTTCACTACCTGGCTACCTAAAAATATACATGACTACCTAAAAATATTAGGCGGAGGGTGGTGACACCCTCTCCAGCCGGCACACGCTGACTGCCATAGCGAGGGGGTGGTGGTGGTGGATTTGTGCTTTAGAGCGCGTCGACTGCATTGGTCTTTTGCGTCCATGCCATAGCAAGGAGGTTTGACGGTCCGAGGACTTCCTGGGACGGTGATGGGTGGAGACGGTCCTGGGGCAGTGAGGACGAGGTACGGTCGCATATAGCACGACATATCCTTCACCACGTAAATGATACTCGATGGGTAGGTGGCACGCCATTACGGGGACCAGTGGTAATGCTGTGGGCCAGAGGTCATGTTATTGCCAGTGGTCATGGCATGGGCCAGTGGTCATGTTGTGGGCAATTGGTCATGCTATGGTCAGTGGTTATGTCATGGGACAGTGGTTATGCTATTGCCAGTGGGCATGTTATGGACCAGTGGTCATGCTATGTACCAGTGGTCGTGCTAGGGACCAGTGGTCATGTTATGGGCCGTACGCCACGCCATGGGCTGGTGGTCATGCTATGGGACGGTGGACATGTTATGGACTAGTGGTCACGTTATGGGCCAATGGTCGCGCTAAGGGCTAGCAGACACTGGCCATGCCGGTGGTAGTGCTGCATATCGGCGTCCAGCACCCCGAAGACCGCCTAAAACCACGAACTGTAACCACGAACTGTAACCACCAACTGTAACCACGAAGTGTACTTCGCAGACCGCAGTGAGAGTGTACACCAACTGTATTCGTGCCTCCCGGAAGCCTTGTCGACGGCAGCTAAACACTCGGGTCACAATCAGCCCTGCTGCCGGAGGCGGGAGCGGACAGCAGCGCCGGACCAGCGGCGCCCGCCCAGCACTCACTGGAGTTGGCGCGGTTGTCACGGCCGGACGGGCTGGCGGCCGGCGCCGGCAGCTCGTTCTCCACGTACACCCGGTTGTAGACGACGATGGGCGTGTTGTCGTAGGTGCTGAGCCGCTGGCGGCGGCCGCCGGTCGGCGACGGCGCCGACGGCGGCCGCTGTTGCGCCGCCGCGCCGCCGCTGCCCTCCCGCTTCTTTAGCTTTCCTGCCGGAGGCGGCGCAGTCGTGGGTGAGTTACAGACGGGGGAGGGGGCGCACGGCAGCCTCGTGGAGATGTGACGAAATACCACACAAGGTAGCCGGCAAGAAGCTGTGGTGAAACTGATGGCGAGGTCGAGTCGTGATCAATTTGCAATTTTTGCCATCTTTTTACATGTCTCATAGAGTGGCGCAACGCAATCAGAGAGACCAAGAGAGCACGCATTCGTCCCACTCTGCGCCGACCGGACCGCACGCGAACCGCAGTGCACGGCCGCGTGCTCACCCTGTATCTTCCGGCGGTACCCCTGGCTCTCCTTGCCCATGTTGAGGCTGCCGGAGCGCCAGCCGGCGGCGGGCGCCGGCGTCAGCCGCAGACTGCCGCCGCGCGCGCGGCTCAGCTTGGGCGAGCTGGCGCGCAGGAAGTCGACGCAGTCGGTGTCGTTGCTGTTGGCGTCCTTGGCGCGCGGCTTGCCGCCGGCCGGCACGGCGCGCCACAGCGGCGGCGAGTGCTCGCCGTCGGAGAGGGCGCCGCTGTCGTCGCGCGCCGCGCCGGCCGGCCGCGCCGCGCGCGGCGACACGCTCGCGTCCGACGCCGAGAAGTAGCTGGACGAGTCGTCGCGCGCCGGCGCCTTCTGCGCGCGCTTGCGGCGCGCGCGCAGACTGTCCATGCGGCGCAGGATGGCGGCGGCGCCCTGCTGCAGCCGCTGGCGGCCAGAGCGGCGCGCCGGGTCGCCGCGCTCCACCGGCACGGCGCCGCCGCCGGCGCTCGAGTCAGAGTTGAGCGTGCTGTTGGAGCTGGCGCTGGGCGCGCTGGTGGCGGCCGCCAGCGGCGCGCCGTGGTGGCGCCGCCAGCGCTGCGAGTGGCGCAGGTACGACCAGTTGTCGCTGATGGCGCGCGTCTCCTCGTCGTCGCTCTCCTCGCCCTGCCGGACAGCGCGGCCGCGGTCACGGCACAGCCGGACAACCGAACAACCAGGCAACTGCGCAACTGGGTAACTGGACAACTGAACAACTGGACAACGAACAACTGGACAACCGACAGCTGGACAACTGGACAACCGGATAACTGGGTAACTGAACAACTGGACAACCGGACAGCTGGACAACTAGACAACTGGGTAACTGAGCAACCGGACGACCGGACGACCGGACAACTGGACAACTGGACAACTAAACATCTAGACAACTGGGCTACAGAGCAACTCGACAACTGGATAACCGGAAAACCGGGCAACTGGACAACTGGACAACTGGACAACTGGGCAACTGGGTAACTGGACATGGAGGCTTTTGGCACACACCGACAACAAAAGAGGAACGACGATGCGTGAAACTTATGTAGATTGATGCGCCTCATTAAATTAAATGTTTCTCAATTCACAATGCTCTTCTGAAGCTAAGCACCAATTTACTATTTAGTAGGATCTATACTTGAGGCGAAAGAAAATATCACAAAACAAAGAAGCCTAAAAATGTGAAGATTAGGTTATGCAATATCGTTATACAACGCGCTATTTGTTGATTTTGAACGGTATAATCATCGACGCTCAGTATTAAGCAGCTCCGTGGTACCTTGCACCATCCGGATTCCTTATGATTATGGTGCCAAATACACTTCATTAATTCCCAATATCAGCCATGGTACGACACCGAATATTCCCTGCGCAGATGACGGAGACAGCCGACTGGTACGTAAATACTCAGATGTCCAAGGCGGTAGTTTTGCTCGCTACTTGATTGAAGTCTCTTAACACATTGCAGGTCCAGGAAGCAGGAAGACTCCAATCGAGTCATCGCGATTCGGAACCCGATGATAATGCGGTTGATGTTTCTTCCCACATGTACAATGGGCATCAAGGGAGCCTGCCATTGACCAATCCTTCCCACACGTCTTTCGGCATCACAAGAGCCTGCTATTAAGCTGTCCTTCCCAAATGTCCATCGGCATCACGAAAGCAGGCCATCGACCAGTCCTTCACACATGTCCTTCGATCGTCACAAGAGCCTGACATCGAACAGTTCGTCCAAGTTGACGGTGGTAACGCAGAACGACGGTTCAACGGTGAACGGTGCACACCACGTCAAGGTAGCCTACTTAACTTCCTGCACGTGTTAGGTTGGTTATTTGGGCTTAGGGGCGCTTCGACTGCTTCGGTCATACAGCGCACGTCCTGCACATGTTAAGCCCGGATTGTCCGGCAAATTAACAACATACTAAAAAAAAAAACACCAAGTGAATGATGACGTATAGTATTATACATTAAACGAGACCAGATGTCAAGTGATAGAAGCGCCATGTATTGACCGGCGGCCACCGAACAGGCTCAAGGATGCTCCTCCGCTGAGGCGAGGGCAGGAGCCCAGCAGCGACTGTGGGAGACGTGACGCCCTCCCTGCGCTGACTGGCAACAGGCGACAGCCTCCCCAGCGGTGAGTGTAGACAGGGTATGCAGCGGCAGTAACCCGGCGCCCGAGAGGCCCGACGCGTGCACGCCGGCCGCGGCGGCACGAGCGCGCCTCTCCTCGGCGGAGGTCGTGTTGCAGAAGTTGTTTTGGTGGCGCGCCTAATGACGGCGGCGGCGGACCTGCTGAGCCACGCGTCCGTGCGCAGCTGAGCCACGCGTCCGTGCGCAGCTGAGCCACGCGTCCGTGCGCAGCTGAGCCACGCGTCCGTGCGCAGCTGAGCCACGCGTCCGTGCGCAGCTGAGCCACGCGTCCGTGCGCAGCTGAGCCGGCAACACGGCCGGCCGGCGTAGTACGGCGACACGAGCGGCGCCACTTTACTGCGGAGCTGCGGGGGTGCGACACCCCTCACCCCATCCCTCGTCTCCCGACTGACACCGTCCGCCTCACCCCCTCGGCTGACACGGTCGGCAGCCGCAGCAGCCAGAAGCCGCCCTGACCTCTGACCGCTGACCCGCCCAGCTGGCCGCCGGCTGGTAATCTCAGCACTGCTCAGATTACCACCGCAGCCTGGCGCGTGTCACAGTGCGCCGCCACAGCTGCACCGGTAGCTCAGTTGGTGAAGTGCTGGCCTGCATTGGCCTCTCCTGTATTGCCAAGACAGGGTCAAAGTCACAACACGCGCTCGCATTCAGCACCCGGCTGGAATGGTTGGTTGGCAACTGATCCGATACGGCCGGGGGCGAGCTACCGGGGCGGCCGCGTTAGTGCATCGACGGCATGCAAATACCTCAATCAACTTTCTGCTGCTTAACTGGAACTAACGGATCGGGCGGTGGAGAAAGGGTCCATGCAACAGGCTCTGATTGGCATAGAATCCTGGTCCATAAAGCTACCCGCCAAGAATCCGGACCAAATGAAAAAGAAAGAGAAAACGTGCATCCCGACTCCTGTCCACGATGCACATCCAGAGCCTTACCGACCACCAATGCCTGGCAGCTTTGCTAGGTGCGGATTCTCGGTGAAACTTGTGAACTATATAAAGCGCATACTAGAACGAACAAGGTGTCCAACTTCACAATTGTGGAACGGCGATCAGTCGTCCAGCGTCCACCTCCACAACTGTGGAACGGCGATCAGTCGCAGTGTCCAGCTCCAGAACTGTGGAGCCTTTATCGACCGCGCACCGGGTAAGCTGGCGTCTTTTCCTTATCACTGTGGCAATGTCCGGGTGTGTTTTTTGTTTGTTAGAAGCGCCCGAGTACATGGCATGTTTGTGCTCATGTCTCTCTTTTTGCCACAAGCAACTTGCACATGTGCTAATCCGCAACTTCCGTGTACGTGTTGCTCTAGCTGCTATGCAAGTAAAATTGCCCTTCCATTGGTCGACAGTACACAACAAACAAGTGTATTCACTGTTCATTTTCATCACAAAACGTATTTTCTAACATTGGCGACTCAGAGGCACTTCCCACCCAATAATGTCACTACTCTTCGTAGATAATTGGCCAGAGTTGGACAAACCGGCTGTTGCTATATTTCTGGTATGCAGAGCATTACTTTATCCCTAATTTTTTTTGGGGGGCATTTAAAAGTTGAATGGTGCCGTTTGGCAATGACTGAGCACTGTGATGAAGTGCTCAAGAGCACTGGAAAGTACAAGATGATACTGTGATGTCACAAGTTTGGAGAAACATATCCTCTCCACATCCAGAAATACAAAGCAATATCCAACCTGGTAATGGCTGAGGGCTTCAGGTTCGGCCTCAGGCATTTTTTTCGCTTCGCTATGAGCTATGGCGATTGCTTAGCAAACAAAATTAAAGCGACGAGTGGCTGGTGGCTTACTTGTTGTTCTAGCCGTTACGGCTCCTCTCCTGCCTGTTGTTTTCAGCGGAGCCCCAGCTGGAGGGGGGAGACCGCCGCACAATGAATGAACGGGCTTCATTATCGGAGCATAGGCACCCGCTCGACATGAACCGACTCAGCATCTCGCTCAGCATCTCGCCGCTCGGCATCTCGCTCAGCATCTCGCTCAGCAGCCGCCTCAGCGGCTCTCAGCGGATCCCTCAGAAGAATAGCGAATAAGGAGACGGACTGCTGAAGAAGAGGGATCCGCTTCTTCTTCAGTGGCTCCCTCAGCGGCTCACTCAGCGGCTCAGCTCACTCAGCGGCTCACTCAGCGGCTCACTCAGCGGCTCACTCAGCGGCTCCCTCAGCGGCTTACTCAGTCACTCGTCACCGACACAGGCCGCCGGGCTTGGGTGCGAACGGGAGCAGCCAGTCGGCTGCACATCGGCGGGAGATTGCGCCGACCGTTCAAGACCGCGCAGCGAGGTTCGATAAGCTCATCAACAAAACTGACACACATCGGCGCCCGAGAAGAAGATCGATATGCAGGGACTTCCTCTGCCCTCACATATTCGTAATTTGCAAAACAAAATTCAAAAAGCCGGCCGGGTGGGCAGCAGGGAGCCAGTGAGCCTCAGCTGGGTGGGCAGCAGGCAGCAGGCAGCCGGTGAGTCACAGCTGGGTGGGCAGCAGGCAGCAGGCAGCCGGTGAGCCACAGCTGGGTGGGCAGCAGGCAGCAGGCAGCCGGTGAGTCACAGCTGGGTGGGCAGCAGGCAGCAGGCAGCCGGTGAGTCACGACTGGGTGGGCAGGAGGCAGCAGGCAGCAGGCAGCCGGTGAGTCACAGCCGGCCGGGACCCACCCAGAGTTCAGTGATCGGTGCGCGGACCGGAGCCCTACTACAGTACTATGGCCGGGCGGCGGGGGCGGGGCCGGCGGACGCGGTGTTGCTGGCCTCGGCCGACCTTGTTGACACCTGACCGGGGTCGTCCGGCCGCCGGAGAGCTCGGCTCGGCTCGGCACGGCACGCTGAATCACTCGTCGCTCGGGTGGCTCCGCAGTTCACAGGGGACAGCTCGGGTGCGGCTGCGGCGCATCGGCTGCCTGGCATCAGCCGCGCAATGCTGCATCGACGTCGGCGCCGGACCCGCCTCCTGCTGTCCGGTCCCACAGTCAGCTCCCGCCTCCCGCTGTCCGGCACTACAGTCCGCTGTCCGGCACTACAGTCCGCTGTCCGGTACCACAGTCCCACAGTCCGCTGTCCGGTACCACAGTCAGCTCCCGCCTCCCGCTGTCCGGCACTACAGTCCGCTGTCCGGCACCACAGTCCGCTGTCCGGTACCACAGTCAGCTCCCGCCTCCCGCTGTCCGACACTACAGTCCGCTGTCCGGCACTACAGTCCGCTGTCCGGCACCACAGTCCGCTGTCCGGCACCACAGTCCGCTGTCCGGCACCACGCCCGCCGTCCGGTCCGCTGTCCGGCACTACAGTCCGCTGTCCGGACACAGTCCGCTGTCCGGCACTACAGTCCGCTGTCCGGCACTACAGTCCGCTGTCCGGCACTACAGTCCGCTGTCCGGCACTACAGTCCGCTGTCCGGCACTACAGTCCGCTGTCCGGTACCAACAGTCCGCTGTCCGGCCTACATCGCTGTCCGCTGTCCGGCACCACAGTCCGCTGTCCGGCACCACAGTCCGCTGTCCGGCACCACAGTCCGCTGTCCGGTACCACAGTCCGCTGTCCGGCACCACAGTCCGCTGTCCGGCACCACAGTCCGCTGTCCGGCACCACAGTCCGCTGTCCGGCACCACAGTCCGCTGTCCGGTACCACAGTCCGCTGTCCGGTACCACAGTCCGCTGTCCGACACTACAGTCCGCTGTCCGGTACCACAATCCGCTGTCCGCTCTTAGCAGTAGGCTAAATGGGAGGGAGTGAAGCGATTCCAGCCCAGTGCTGCCAGGACAGGGGAGACCGGCGCAGGCTGGCGCTCTGACCAACTGAGCTACCGGAGCGGAAAACCCGCACCTGCATCACCTCGATCAGGGCTGGAACAAACCACGTTATGAGGACCGAAAGCCCGGTCGAGACCGGCGAGCTTTTCACTGGTCTTTCGGCTACATGCCGGGCCCTTAACCGCGGTATTAACCTCAGTTTATCACCATATACCATACAGTTATCATGAAATTAGTTAGAATCAAGAATAGTAAGTACAAGAGTACAGCGACACAGCAAAAGATGGCAAGGCAGCCCATTTTATTGCGTTAATAGTATATTATGAGAGTTTAAAGACGGAAAAACACTACACTTTGGATTGCGGAATCTGGTAGTGGTATGATGATCATTATATATGGTACTGGTACGGCATACTACAGGATATTCAACAATGAATTAATTAAACTTGCTAGTTCTAATCCAAGATGGTATTATTAAATTCACTCTGCTTCCCAAGATTGAAGATGGTAAGAAACGTGGGTTACGAATGTATTTCAAGACCGGTAACTATGTGCTTTAATAATTGTTTTGTAGCCATAGTCTTGTTATCGATGACTGCAAATAAAAAAGAAGTCTTGGTAAGATACAGGTGTTAAATTATTGTTCTAAGAGAAACGAGGTCCTCGAAGATGATGTGAATTGTCTATCCGACTTCAATTTAACAGCACAAACACAGTGGAAAATCATAAATTTTCCACAAATTAATAGAAAATCATGCTCCACAAAACCAGCCTTTTGCCCAGCTGTTTCCGTGAATTATGACCCGGCTCCAACCTGGCGTACCCTCATCAGACCGGCCGGGCCCCGGGCGTCGGTCCCGAAATATTGCGCATTCGCCACCTCTAGCGGGGCCAGACCGCGCCTGCCGGCCGGGCGGGTGCAGGTGTTCGTCAGAGCCAGCCGGGTCCGCGAGCGTCATGTCATCACTCGGCCAGTGAATGGTGTCTGTCGCGCGACAGACAGGTCAGACCGTCACACGGCGCGTCGCCGACAGCCGCCGGCCGCGCGGCGAGTCGGCGACAACATCTCCCCCCAGCCGAACAAACACCGCCGCCGCCCGGACAATGGCGCCGGCCGTCGGCAGCTGGGCCGGCCGGCCCGCCATCGGGGCGCATCTGACCTCCACGCCTGCACGTGTCCATCACGGACGGCACGAGCAGCGCCCAGAGACTGATCACCAGTCCGGCTTCACCAGGAGCTGGACATCCGCAGGGAGCACGACCCTGGCCCGCCGGCTCTTCGTACCCTGTCCTGCCGTGTTCACCGCCGGCGTTGTGCGCCATTAGAGGCACCGGACGAGCGCGGGCAAGGCCAGTTCACCTGCCGGCGCGAGCATGGCGCGGCGGCTGATGGCGCAGCGTCGGTGCGTGCCACTCACTGCACGGCAGGTGACCGATGTGCACGTCGGCCCCGCCGCTGGCTCGGGCCGACTTTTGCCGGCCGGCGAGGGACAGGCCGTTAGTCAGGTCGGCGGCAAACCAGTGGGAGGACAGCCGGCCACATGCGAAAACTCGGGCTCTTCTCTGCCACTTCTCTTGGGTGGTTCACGACGCACTTCATGCGCAATCATCTTTGCAACCCTTCACTATGGTGGATCCTAGGTCTTTAACAGTGGGGCACACCCATTTAATTTTCTATAATTTAAATTGCGGTAATTAAACGGCTAAAAACCAGTCATTCATTTGAAAAGAATGCGTCCAATGTTATAAATGCTATAATACAGAAAGCAATGCCTGGCAGTAAGCGCAAAAACAGGTGGGTCAACAGTAGCTCAGTGGTGTAAAAGTTGTTATGTAATGGTTGGTTATTGGTTTTACGACACATCGACCGTTGAGTCATGTAGCGTTGCCAATCTCTCACGCCGATTGGTCGCGGGCGAAGAGTAGCGACGGGTGAGACTCGAACCCACAACCTTTCGACTGTGAGACGAGCAACTTACCCATAGGCTACTCGTCCCCGTTGTTATGTAATGCAGGCGGTTGAATATCAGTACTCGGTGTCGGTAATCATGACCGGTAAGGATATTGGTAATCGGCACATGTTATATCGGTGGTCGGTGGTTCAAATTGATCACGTGGAAACAATTCACCATCCACTATGACAATGAAATATTGTCTACTGTTGTTGCGGAAAAATAAACTCCATTTATGCAAACCCTCAGTCATTAATCCACCACCAATATGTCAGAAAATGTAACTTGAAACTTCACATTGAACAAGGATCACGGGTGACTGCAGGAAATACTTCCATGGGAATCGGTAAAAAAGAATAAGAGCATAAGAATATGGATCCTCCCTGGAGACATATTTTGTAGGACAAAAACAAAACGATACCTATTTCATTACACGTTGGATTTTTCGTCTGTGGGAGGGCAATTCTTGCTTCTGAAACACTCTCAACCGGAATCTCGACCTCTTCACCGATGTATTACAGACAAACTTTCCATTTTGCTTCAGTGTGAATTAGTCCACACACTCAGTACGAAATCGAATACTGAGCGCTACACGTTAGCCTGGAATTTATGGTGGTGTTTGGTATTCATGGAACGCCGACAATGGGCGGACCAGTGTGTAAACATGGCCTCCATATCCCGTAATTACGTAGAGAGGCGGGCGGACAAATGATACACACGAACGTTACCGATGAATAGCCCACGGATTTAGCAGATGGGCTTCCCGGAATACGTGAACTAGTACGTAGGAATGTGTTTCCAGGAATACATGGGCTTCCAGCGTCAGATGTGCTCGGTTTCAAGTCTCAGATGCCAGTGCTGTGGGTACACCGTGCCGGTAATCTCCGAGGTATTCCCGGAGCCGTTGGTGTAAACACCGACTACAGTGTCATCAGCAGACAGAAGTCGTAGTAATCAAGCCATGGCGTTCAGACGTAATAAGTGCCACAAAGGCCCATCTGGGTGAAGTCCATAAAGGAAGGATACAATAAGCCAAGACAAAAAGGTACTAACAACCCAACCTATACCACGTCCTAAATCCAAAAGAAACTATTCACCAACATCCTATGCATCCATTGATACCAACCTACATTCCTATTTAGTCCTAGTCACTCGATCCCCACAACACACGAGCGGCTCGCGTGCCCATGAATAATTTTCAAACTCCAACCATGCCTGCTTAAAGGGGCCTCCACTGTGCACACCTACTAGCATAACTCGCAGAAGCCTGCTGTTATTTGTTGTTTCACCAGTGACATCAGCAGACAGAAGCCTGCTGTTATCTGTTGTTATCTGTATCTGTATCACTACAGGGACATTAGCAGGCAGAAGCCTGAAGTCTGTTGCACCAGTGACAGCAGACAGGAGACGGCTGATGTCTGTTGTTGCACTACGGGGACATCAGCAGACAGAAGTCTACTGTTTTGTTACACCACGGTGACATCAGCAGACAGAAGCTAATCATAAGCACAAACGCTGATGTCCTTTGATACACCACGGTGACATCAGCAGACAGAAGTCTAATGTCCTTTGATACACCACGGTGACATAGCAACAGAAGTCTAATGTCCTTTGATACACCACGGTGACACCACAGACGAAAGTCTGTGTCTTTTGATACACCACGGCGACATCAGCAGACGAAAGTCTGGTGTCTTTTGATACACCACGGTGACATCAGCAGACGGGAGACGGCTGATGTCTGTTGTTGCACCACGGTGACACCAGCAGACAGAAGTCTGATATCTTTTGATACACCACGGCGACACCAGCAGACAGAAGTCTGGTATCTTTTGATACACCACGGTGACACCAGCAGACAGAAGTCTGGTATCTTTTGATACACCACGGTGACACCAGCAGACAGAAGTCTGGTGTCTTTTGATACACCACGGTGACATCAGCAGACAGAAGTCTGATGTCTTTTGATACACCACGGTGACACCAGCAGACGGGAGACTCACCGCACGTCTCACGCCCTCCAGCTTCATGTTGGTGGCGCGGTTGATGGTGTTGATTCTCTTGAAGAGCGCGTGCCGACTGTCCAGGTCCAGCGTCGGATGGTCGCTCTGCACGGAGCGCAGGTCTATCGGGCAGCGGCAATCTGCAACAGGACACAGTGCGAGCTCGGCTCCCCCTGCGGGCACCACCACACAGGCACGTGCTCAGCTACCCTGTGGGCACCACCAGGGGACACACACTCTGCCGCACACACCCTGCTCTGCACCACCACACAGGCACGTGCTCAGCTACCCTGTGGGCACCACAGGGGCACGCACTCAGCACCCCTGCCTGCACCACCACACAGGCACGTGCTCAGCTACCCTGTGGGCACCACAGAGGACACACACTCAGCTCCCCTGCCTGCACCCCCACGCAGACTCGTGATTAGTTCTGTCTGCACCATCACACAGACACGCACTCAGTTCTGCCTGCACCATCACACAGAGGCAGACAAAGAATAAAGTCGGATGTCAGCCAGTTCCACCACCAGACTCGGCTTTCGTCGTATATTCATGATCAGACTGATGTGCCCAGCATCAGACTCTACTGATATGTCCAGCACCAGACTCGACTGATTTGTTCAGCACCAGACTCGACTGATGTGTCCAGCACCAGACTCGACTGATTTGTTCAGCACCAGACTCGACTGATGTGTCCAGCACCAGACTATCCAGCACCAGACTCGACTGATGTGTCCAGCACCAGACTCGACTGATGTGTCCAGCACCAGACTCGACTGATGTGTTCAGCACCAGACTCGACTGATGTGTCCAGCACCAAACTCGACTGATGTATCCAGCACCAGACTCGACTGATGTGTCCAGCACCAGACTCGACTGATGTATCCAGCACCAGACTCGACTGATGTGTCCAGCACCAGACTCGACTGATGTATCCAGCACCAGACTCGACTGATGTGTCCAGCACCAGACTCGACTGATGTGTCCAGCACCAGACTCGACTGATGTGTCCAGCACCAGACTCGACTGATGTGTCCAGCACCAGACCAGACTTGACTGACGTGTCCAGCACCAGACCCGACTGATGTGTTTAGCACCAGACCCGACTGACGTGTCCAGCACCAGACTTGACTGATGTGTGCAGCACCAGACTCGACTGATGTGTCCAGCACCAGACTCGACTGATGTGTCCAGCACCAGACTCGACTGATGTGTCCAGCACCAGACTCGACTGATGTGTCCAGCACCAGACTTGACTGATGTGTCCAGCACCAGACTAGACTGACGTGTCCAGCACCAGACTCGACTGATTTGTCGTCGCAACACTTGCCGGACCGCAGAACCCGGGCTATGTTTACTGTATGAGCGGCGCGACCGGGTGCACAACGAGCGGCGTCCTGCACACCGAGGGTGACCCGACCTTCGGTGACCTCTGCGCCGACCGGTCTAAGGGGCGGTGGGGTGAGTGACGAACGGTCGTGACTGTTCGTGAATCAGCGGTGTGGGTACAACGGTCCACGGTAGCGTGACAAAGGCGACGCTAGTCCTTCGGCGCCCCCCCCTCCCAGTCAGCCACCGCAGACAGTTCACAAAAGGTGAGTTGGCGCCGGACATACCCGCCACACTGATGTCAGAGCGGGCCCCATCCGTCACACCAGAGTTGGCGCCGGACATACCTGCCACACTGATGTCAGAGCGGGCCCCATCCGTCACACCAGAGTTGGCGCCGGACATACCTGCCACACTGATGTCAGAGCGGCCCCCACCCCACCCGTCACACCCGCCACACTGGTGTCAGAGCGGCCCCACCCGTCACACCCGCCACACTGTTCAGAGCGGGACCCCACCCCACCCGTCACACCCGCCACACTGATGTCAGAGCGGGACCCCACCCCACCCGTCACACCCGCCACACTGGTGTCAGAGCGGCCCCCACCCCACCCGTCACACCTGCCACACTGGTGTCAGAGCGGGCCCCCCACCCCACCCGTCACACCCGCCACACTGATGTCAGAGCGAGCCCCCACCCCACCAGTCACACCCGCCACACTGTGTCAGAGCGGGCCCCACCCCCGTCACCGCCACCGTGCCCACCACCCGTCACACCCGCCACACTGGTGTCAGAGCGGCCCCACCCCACCCGTCACACCCGCCACACTGGTGTCAGAGCGGGCCCCCCACCCCACCGTCACACCCGCCACACTGGTGTCAGAGCGGGCCCCCACCCCACCCGTCACATCCGCCACACTGGTGTCAGAGCGGGCCCCCACCCCACCCGTCA
This sequence comes from Imbricaverruca yamaguchii, assembly GCA_034440575.1. Classification (NCBI taxonomy): domain Eukaryota; kingdom Metazoa; phylum Arthropoda; class Thecostraca; family Neoverrucidae; genus Imbricaverruca; species Imbricaverruca yamaguchii. Next base: position 277,042 of record JAOTOL010001349.1, on the reverse strand, counting down.
CACCCGCCACACTGGTGTCAGAGCGGCCTCCATCCGTCACACCAGAGTTGGCGCCGGACACACCCGCCACACTAGTGCCAGAGTGGCCTCCACCCGTTTGACGACCCTCACTCGTCTGCACATACCTGCACTTCGCGCTCATAATCCTTGAATCTCAATGACTGGATACAGGTCCAAATACCAAGCGTCACGGCTGCGATTCAATCACATGGTGACTGTCCAAGTGGCCACCCACCTGCATTTCGGCGAACAGCTACGTCGCAAATATGGCGCCGACCTAGTCATGCAACTCGATCCTACCGGAAACGTGGCACGTGCAACGTGTGCGGATTTGCATGACGCCACTATCGAGGAAGACTTTTGGAGCACGAGAACTCGGTTCAACCATGCTCTTCACCGATCAGGGAATGTGACGCATTATGCAGGGAATGCGACCCGCGAACGCGCCGCGGTGTCAACAGCCGGCCGAGGTGCACACAAACACGGCCGCCGCCGCCGCTGGCGCAGCGTTTCGCGCTTCCAGCAACCGGCCGGGAAATGTGCGTCGGCCCGTGTAGCAGGAGGTGCGTGTGGTCGGCGCCTGCATCACAGGTCCGGGTCGGAAATATGCCGCTGACGTCACACAGTGTGCGCAGCACAGTCTGGTCGTCCGGCGGAGCCCACGGGCGGCGCCCACACTAACGAGGACCGACAGAGGACCCCGGTCACTAACAGAGGACCGACAGGAGGTGCCGGTCACTTACAGAGGACAGCCAGACGGGGCACACATTAACCCGTCCCGTCTCGGGGGGGGTCTTCAACCGCCCCCACCCACCCCTCAGGTTTTTCACGGATAGCGGACGAACGGCGCGCGACAGCGCGGCCAAATTTAGCATACCTTTTCCCACGTCAATTTGACATGCCGATTCAAAATTGTTAGGTCAGGTCATTTAGGGTCAACGAGTTAGTCAAGGTCAAGTGATGTCACCTCCAAAAACGTTCAACCAGTCGTCACGCTTTAACGGATGCAGATATTTGAATGAAACTTTCAGCTTTTGCTTATCTTTAAGGATGCAACAAAACGTACCAGTTGAATTTTTCATGGTTTTTCGTTTTTGTCTACCTATAAATTTTGCGTATTTGCCCAATTGCAGTTAAAATTACAGGATTCTGGCTAAAGTAAGCATTTTTTATTAGGGCAAGTTGAATTCCAACAACGTTTCTCGGTCTGCTCTACCCATTGGAAAAAGAAAATTAAAGAAAACTTGAAAACTCAAAGTTTTGAAATTTCAAAAAAATAATTGTATTTTTGTGGGCCAAAAAATTATAGCCCTGGTCGATTTCGCTGTCCTTTTCTCATTCAAAATAATTTTTTCATATATCCCCAAAATGAACCCCTAGTCAAAAACATAATGTATGTCGTGAAAAGTCGTGAAAATCTAGCCCCCCTGGTGACGACGTCACTTTTGGGGAAAAGTGTTTTGGAGAGTGGACCCGGACCCTACTCGTCGAGCGCTTTCCGATGACAAATCAAATCCTCCCCTCCCCCGAGACGGGGTGGGAGTATTTGACCGGAAAGACAGAGGTTAACAGAGGAGCAGAGGAAAGGGTTAACAGAGGACCGCCAGATGACGTCCACATTAACAGAGGACCATCAGAGGGTCCTAGTCACTAACAGAGGACCAACGAACGGTCATAATCACCACCAGGACCGCCGACTAGCGCTCACATTAACAGAGGACCAACAGAGGTTCCTGGTGCCAGTCACTAACAGAGGACCGGCAGCTGGCGCCAGTCACCAACAGAGGACCGCCAGCTGGCGACAGTCACCAACAGAGGACCGCCAGCTGGCGCCAGTCACCAACAGAGGACCGCCAGCTGGCGCCAGTCACCAACAGAGGACCGCCAGCTGGCGCCAGTCACCAACAGAGGACCGCCAGCTGGCGCCAGTCACCAACAGAGGACCGCCAGCTGGCGCCAGTCACCAACAGAGGACCGCCAGCTGGCGCCAGTCACCAACAGAGGACCGGCAGCTGGCGCAGTCACCAACAGAGGACCGCAGCTGGCGCCAGTCACCAACAGAGGACCGGCAGCTGGCGCCAGTCACCAACAGAGGACCGCCAGCTGGCGCCAGTCACCAACAGAGGACCGCCAGCTGGCGCCAGTCACCAACAGAGGACCGCCAGCTGGCGCCAGTCACCAACAGAGGACCGGCAGCTGGCGCCAGTCACCAACAGAGGACCGCCAGCTGGCGCCAGTCACCGGCAGAGGACCGCCAGCTGGCGCCAGTCACCGGCAGAGGACCGCCAGCTGGCGCCAGTCACCGGCAGAGGACCGCCAGCTGGCGCCAGTCACCGGCCAGGCCAGACGGACGGCGCCACGGCGCCAGCGAGCTTCTGCGAAGCCGACGCCAACGGTCGTTTGGTTCAATACGAGATAAACACAGAGCGGCGCGATAAACAGTAGGCATGCACCCAGACTGCCACTCCCAACCGACAACCGACAGCCTTGAACACACATGGCCAGCGGTGGGTGCAGCTATCGCGAAACATTTAAACTTCCCGCGTACCGGGCGCATGTCTCCCCGGTGCTACTCTATTGATCTCAATCACAAATAAGTATCGAAATATATATATATATATATATATATATATATATATATATATATATATATATATATATATATATATATATACACGTAGCACTGTTCAAATGCATAGCATGTTGACAGTCCAGACAAATTCACACGCTGATTGGTTTGTGTTTGGACGCGGAACCTCTCGAATCCAAGTGTGACCGGACACGGCGCAGACAGGGCTGGTTCGCCTCCCCTTCTACCCCGGTGTAGAGCGCGGCGGCCGCTGGCTGGGCGCGCGGAGGTAGACCGCTGGTGGTGTGCTGCGGTGTGTTCGTGGACGGTACTACCCGGTGTGTCAGGAGACGGCACCACCGGTGGACGCCTCTTCCGACCCGACGGCCCGAGCGGCTGATGAGCCGGAACGAGCGCACCAGCCTTGAGACAGCAGGCCGACCGCAGTGAGAGTGGGATGGCCGCATTACATGTCGGAGAACAGCAGCGTCGCGTCAACTGGAACAATGCACGTCTGCAAGCGAGCAATGAGCCTTGTGCCACAAAAAAAAAACATCCCGCCATCGTCGCGACCGTGCAGACACGGCGGTGAATGGGACGGGATGGGGGCGTGTCAGTCACACTTCACGCCAGTCGGCAAACACGCTGGGGGGTGGGGGACATAAAAGGCGACCTTGGGTTCTTTTACGACGCATTCCAGTGCTCGGCTACATAGCGTCGTGAACCTCTCGCGTCGATTAGCGAGTGGACTCTGTAATCCCGCCGGTTGCGGGATTTGAACCCACGATCTTGCGATCAAGAATCAAACGCCCTACGGACTGAGCTACTGCGGCCTACGAGGGATGGAGGGAGGGGTGGAAATGCACGAGACGGAGATAACATCGAGCAAGGCCGGCAACCACCCACGACCATTCACCGAGCGTAATTTGCAGAGTTGAATGTTTCGTGCCTGTCAGCAGTGAGGCGAATGCCCAGCCATTAGCGAATCAGCAGGACGCGGCGGCGCGCGCCGCCTGTGTCGGCAGCGGTGCCTCCTGTGCCTGCGGCGGTGACCGGTGGGTGTCGCCTGTGTCGGCAGCGGTGACCGGTGGGTGCCGGGTATGTCGGCAGCGGTGACCGGTGGGTGCCGGGTGTGTCGGCGCGACGAGTCGCTCACCGGCGGCGGCGGCGGCGGTGCAGTGAAGCCGCGGCACTCTCCACAGCTGACCGGCGGCCGGGCAGACGGCCGACGGCGCCGGCAGCCTACGCACACGCACGGGCACGCACAGCTCGGCGACGATGGCGGACCAGCGCGGCTGGGCGCACCAGATGCCGCACATGGCGACACACGCGGCCGCTCCGGCCGAGCCGCGGCCACAACTGACGCCGCGCGGCCAGGAGCCGCCCGCCCCGCCCCCGCCCCCGCCCGTCCCCCCTCCCGGCCCGACTCGTCTGCACTTTGTCCGACAGATACGAGCCGAAGGTCGGCCGCCGACTGCGGCGTCAGCTGTCGTCAGCTGTCGCCGCATGACGGTCATACGGTGTAACGGACGCGGCTCCATTGAACGTGCCGCCCGCCGGAACCTGAACGGCCGCGTCGCCCTGCGGCGGTCAATGGTCGCCGAGGTCGGGTCACCACAGGACGGCTGATGGCCGCCGAGGTCGGGTCACCACAGGACGGCTGATGGCCGCCGAGGTCGGGTCACCACAGGACGGCTGATGGCCGCCGAGGTCGGGTCACCACAGAGCGGCTGATGGCCGCCGAGGTCGGGTCACCACAGGACGGCTGATGGCCGCCGAGGTCGGGTCACAAGTGATGGCCGCAGGTCGGGTCACCACAGGACTGATGGCCCCGAGGCGGGTCCAGACGGCTGGCCGCCGAGGTCGGGTCACCACAGGACGGCTGATGGCCGCCGAGGTCGGGTCACCACAGGACGGCTGATGGCCGCCGAGGTCGGGTCACCACAGGACGGCTGCCGTCGGGTCACCACAGGACGGCTGATGGCCGCCGAGGTCCCGGACGGTGATGGCCGCCGAGGTCGGGTCACCACAGAGCGGCTGATGGCCGCCGAGGTCGGGTCACCACAGGACGGCTGATGGTCGCCGAGGTCGGGTCACCACAGAGGGGCTGATGGCCGCCGAGGTCGGGTCACCACAGGACGGCTGATGGCCGCCGAGGTCGGGTCACCACAGGACGGCTGATGGCCGCCGAGGCCCACAGGACGGCTGATGGCCGCCAGGTCAGGTCACCACAGGACGGCTGATGGCCGCCGAGGTCGGGTCACCACAGGACGGCTGATGGCCGCCGAGGTCGGGTCACCACAGGACGGCTGATGGCCGCCGAGGTCGGGTCACCACAGGACGGCTGATGGCCGCCGAGGTCGGGTCACCACAGGACGGCTGATGGCCGCCGAGGTGGGTCACCACAGGGGGGCTGATGGCCGCCGAGGTCGGGTCACAACAGGACGGCTGATGGCCGCCGAGGTCGGGTCACCACAGGACGGCTGATGGCCGCCGAGGTCGGGTCACCACAGGACGGCTGATGGCCGCCGAGGTCGGGTCACCACAGGACGGCTGATGGCCGCCGATCGAGGTCGGGTCACCACAGGACGGCTGATGGCCGCCGAGGTCGGGTCACCACAGGACGGCTGATGGCCGCCGAGGTCGGGTCACCACAGGACGGCTGATGGCCGCCGAGGTCGGGTCACCACAGGAATGGATCAGCGGCTGATGGCCGCCGAGGTCGGGTCACCACAGGACGGCTGATGGCCGCCGAGGTCGGGTCACCACAGGACGGCTGATGGCCGCCGAGGTCGGGTCACCACAGGACGGCTGATGGCCGCCGAGGTCGGGTCACCACAGGACGGCTGATGGCCGCCGAGGTCGGGTCACCACAGGACGGCTGATGGCCGCCGAGGTCGGGTCACCACAGAGGGGCTGATGGCCGCCGAGGTCGGGTCACCACAGGACGGCTGATGGCCGCCGAGGTCGGGTCACCACAGAGCGGCTGGTGACCGCCGATGTCGGGTCACCACAGAGCGGCTGATGGCCGCCGAGGTCGGGTCACCACAGGACGGCTGATGGCCGCCGAGGTCGGGTCACAACAGAGCGGCTGATGGCCGCCGAGGTCGGGTCACCACAGGACGGCTGATGGCCGCCGAGGTCGGGTCACAACAGAGCGGCTGATGGCCGCCGAGGTCGGGTCACTGCAGGACGGCTGATGGCCGCCGAGGTCGGGTCACCGCAGGACGGCTGATGGCCGCCGAGGTCGACTCAGGACGGCTATGGCCCACGCAGGACGGCTGATGGCCGCCGAGGTCGGGTCAGCCAAGGGTGACAGGTGACCGCCTACACCGCGCCACTGTTGTCCACAACAGGGCACGGCGGCATTTCATTCTTTCGCAAGCCAAAATGCTTGCAGTCCAGAGTCTTATGAATCTCCCGACAAAGTTGTCAACTTGGAATCTTGATTCTGTTAAATCATTCACAAACTTTATCAACATTCGAAATGTTGTATCTTTTGAATTGTTTGGTCAGTATGTTTGGAATCATGAAACTTGTGAATTTTCGCCAAAGTTGCTACCTCAGAACCTTCACTCTTTTGAACCTTTCGCATACTGAAATGACAGGAATCTTAAATCTTCCAAATATTTCGAAAGCGTTGCCGAGCGCCACTACATCAGCTATGACTGACGTCAGCTGGGGGAAGGGGTTGTTCCGACCAGGACGACCGTCATCAGCGTGATGTGGCCAGGATCGACCGAAACGTCACCACGACTGATGGTACGGAGACATACACCATAGGCTGTATTATAGGTACAGCTGGGGTTAGACAGAAGTAACAACACCTAAAACAATCGCGACACCGTGGAGACGACGCTGAGACAGATGGAAAGCATGGCGTCCACCCTGGCTGTAGGCCATTGTTCAGCGCACTGACCACACAAACACCGGACGGATGGACACAGTCGTGGGACGACATGCATCCAATGTGACACAACGCCAGAAGTCCATTCAATGCATCAACACGAGGACAACCCCGAAGGCAGAACTTTCTCCTCCCACGTATGAATCTCACAGATGTGTTTACGATCAAACTCAATCCGATTAAACTATTAGGCCAAACGGAAACGCAAATGTTAGCCAGGACAACAATCGGCGAGCGGCATCTCTTTGAATCGAACTGTCTTCGACGGCCGGGAGCCGTCCCAGGTTGTGGAGAGGGTCGAGGGGAGGGTGCAGGGAGGGGGCGGCGGCACCTCCCCGAGCCGCGCTGTCATCTGCTCCTCACGAAAGCCGATGGCGCCGATGGGACCCTGAGATATCCGATCTTCAGGAGCGACGGTATCGAACGACAGGCTGCGGCTCGGGCTGCCGCGGTGCCACCACACAGGAGCTGATGCAAGAGAGTCCGACCACCGATGGAGCCTTCGGTCGGGACAGACGCCAAGACTTCTAGCTGGTTGTATAAATGGTGCGAGCCTCCGGCTGGTGGTACAGACGATCCGAACCTAACGCTGGTGGTACAGACGGTTCGAACCTACCGCCGGCGCACAGCCCAGCCGCCGGGGTACCGGGCCGTACACTAACCGCTGTACCGGCCTGCCGGGGTACCGGGCCGTACACTCGACCGCCGGGGTACCGGGCCGTACACTCGACGGCTGGGGTACTGATACTGAACCGCACACACTGCCGCGGGGTACTGATACTGAACCGCACACACTGCCGCGGGGTACTGATACTGGGCCGTACACACTGCCGCGGGGTACTGATACTGGGCCGTACACACTGCCGCGGGGTACTGATACTGGGCCGTGCACACTGCCGCGGGGTACTGATACTGGGCCGTAACTTACACACTGCCGCGGGGTACTGATACCGGGCCGTACACACTGCCGCGGGGTACTGATACTGGGACGTACACACTGCCGCGGGGTACTGATACTGGGACGTACACACTGCCGCGGGGTACTGATACTGGGCCGTACACACTGCCGCGGGGTACTGATACTGGGCCGTACACACTGCCGCGGGGTACTGATACTGGGCCGTACACACTGCCGCGGGGTACTGATACTGGGCCGTACACACTGCCGCGGGGTACTGATACTGGACCGTACACACGACCGTGCGAGTACCGGGCCGTACACACGGCTGCGGCCACCCCCAGCTGGTGACTCACAGCGACATTTGAACGCAGCCGAGTAAGCGACGGCCGTTAGCTACGCCAGACCACGTGCCGACCACAGCGTACACAGGGCTGCCACAGCCCGAGCCGGACCACCGACACCCTTGGCCGCAGCCTGGACAGAACCGCCGACACCCTGACCGCCGTCTGTATTAGTATACAGGGCCTCCCAACACCCCTGGCCGCAGCCTGAACAGGACCACCGACAGTCTGACCGCAGTCTGTATACTAACGGTGCCTCCAACACCCCTGGCCGCAGCCTGAGCAGGACCTCCAACACCCCTGACCGCAGCCTGAACAGGGCCTCCAACACCCTAATCACAGCCTCAACCAGAGCACCAACACCGACCACGCATAGGGTCGAAGCCAGGCTTCCAGAACCGAACTGATAAGGTATAACCGAACGCACCGGGTCCTCCGGGCTTCCAAAAACGGAACCGAAGCCCGGAGGAAGGTGGGAAGCCGAAGCCACATCAAAGTATCCACCAGCGGAGCAAAGTCGAAGAGGATCCCGGCCTTTTGAAAGCCTACTCATCCCGAAGCTGAAGCCAGGGGTGGAGATTTGAAACTGATTCGAAGCCGAGCTGAAGCCGTTGCCGGTATTAGACAATTGGCACAAAGCATGAGCCGAAACTAACAAAAACAAGGTAGCCCTAAGGCCTAATAAGGCCCTACAGTCCACCTCTAAAGTGCACCAGTGTGTGACGGCCACCTCTGTAGTGCACCAGTCTGTGACAGCCCTAGCCTCCGCCTCTGTAATGCACCAGTCTGACGGCCTAACAGCGTAACCAGTCCAATTTGAAGCGCTGCCCGAGGACACCGGAGAGTACAAACTGCAGCTTTTGTCATACGGTGCGAGGCGCTTCTGTGCAGAGATGCCCAAGGCTGTAGTCGAAGGCCGCCTGTATGGCAGTGATTCCCGACTTTAGGTCACAATGACCGGTACCGTCAGACTAGAAGCGACAATATTTTTACGTTCTTGTCTGTATGTTGCTTTTTCGAACGGCGCGTGTTTCACAACACAGGAGTCGATACAGCACCGTTAATGCGTGGGCTGGCGTCGACTGAGAAATGCATATTTTATTCAACTCATATGATGGTAAATTCAGGATTGGGCGTAAAATATTCATCTGACTGTATTCTGACGAATGGTGTTTACCACTTGGAGCTCTGAGTATTTTTTCAAGCATATCGGATCCGAGGCAGAACCTTCTCATAGTTTCGACCACCGCTGTCACTCTCACCAAGCACCTTGCTGAGTGCGTCTGCTTCTTTTACGAGGTCACATTTCGCCACATTTTGCAGAGAGCGAAGCATGGGTCGCGAGCAGGTGGCACCCCCTTTGGACCCCTCATGGTGTCCGCCCCCTCCCCATTCATCGGCAGCTTGAGCCAGAGCATCACCTACCCGTGGCGGAGTCGTCATCATCAGCCACATCTTCAGCACCGGCAAGGGGGACGAGTAGTCTCGGGGTAAGTTTCCCGTCTCACAATCGAAAGATTGTGGGTTCGAGTCCCACCTGCCACTGCTCTTCGCCCGCGACCAACCGGCGTGAGAGATTGGCGACGGTGCATAGCTCAACGGCCGACGTGTCGTGTTCAATGAATGTGTCGTGTCCAAACCAATAACCACCACCGCCACCATCGACAAGCTCAGGTGAAAACATCAAAGCCGGACAGCGGGCCCACTTACTCGATCCAAAGCCCTGCTGCTGTTTGCGCCATATTCGCTGCGCTGTCCGCAGCGATGCGAACAACACGACATTCGAACCGGCGGACCGTGGTCGCATCCAGGTAATCGCCGCAGTTTTTGCCGGCAGTGTCACTCTCGAGCACGCTCCCGCACAGGCCAGCATGACGTTCTTGAGTGCCGAATCCAACGTGAAATTGGCAGCGACGTCAAGGTGATTCCCCATTTGATGACTTGACTGCGGGCCAGTGGCCATTGCAGCACGCTTCAGTCGGCCGGTGACGAGGCTGGTGATCGCTTCACCGTTCCATCATTGTCCGCTTCGTGGACAATGATTCTCGATCGGGAACGTTGTAGCGAGGATTCGGTTCATCTTGTCGTACCCTGTCGGCTTCACTTTCCACGGCGCTGAGAGGTAGGAGGCGACCATGACGCACGGGACTTATCAAGGCGTCCATTATTACCACTTGATGCTGGTTTTGACTTGCAGCGGCTGCTAAATGTAGCAACTGAAGTGCCGACGCCAACTATATCGGGCTCGCTAGGCTGGCTATCACGTTTTGCGGCAGCCCCTTGAGCCGATCGGCCCCTTGAGCCGATCGGCATGCCTTCTATCGACGTGCTTGAAAAACAAGGATGTGCTAGAGCCATGACCCATTAGTCCAACACCACGTTCTTTGCATTTCGCTTTGTATGATCCGATAGTCATTTGGGTTTGGAAGGTTGGCAAACGGGCATAATTGATTTCGATGCCACTGGTTTCGGCCCTTCTGGTACTGCCACTGAGTTGAGGAGCTCTTCCTGGTACCGCCACTGACATGCGTCAGCCACTGAGTTAAGGAGTCTCATGGTAATGCCACTGGCATGTGTCAGCCACTGAGTTAAGAGTCTCACGGTATTGACACTGAAATGTGTCAGCCACTGAGTTAAGGAGTCTCACGGTATTGACACTGACATATGTCAGCCACTGAGTTAAGAAGTTTCACGGTACTGCCACTGACATGTGTCAGCCACTGAGTTAAGAAGTCTCACGGCATTGCCACTGACATGTGTCAGCCGCTAAGTTAAGAAGTCTCACGGTACTGCCACTGACATGTGTCAGCCACTGAGTTAAGGAGTCTCACGGTATTGCCACTGACATGTGTCAGCCACTGTGATCAGGAGTATCATGGTAATGCCGCTGACATGTGTCAGCCACTGAGCTGAGGAGCATGCTCCTGGTACCGCCACTGACATGTGTCAGCCACTGAGTTAAGGAGTCTCACGGTATTGCCACTGACATGTGTCAGCCACTGAGTTAAGGAGACCCACCTTGTGCCGCCACCGGCATGCGCCCACGGTGTGTGATAAACATGTTGCAACCGCGCAGATAACCGACCACGCACGACGAAGAGCTGCCGCGATAAGATACGACCGGCGGGAGTACGGGGCACAACCGCGTCCGGTCCAAGTATGACGGCAGGGTAAACGGAAACGGCCGGTCCAAGTATGACGGCAGGGTAAACGAAAACGGCCGGTCCAAGTACGCCGGCAGAGTAAACGGAAACGGCCGGTCCAAGTATGCCGGCAGAGTACACGGAAACGGTCGGTCCAAGTATGACGGCAGGCTAAACGGAAACGGCCGCGCGAGACGACGCCTGCCCACGTTTACCGCGTTTTACTCGCTCATGGTCACCAACTGACACCTCCGGTCCGCGGCATGGGTGTCGCCACTGATTCTGGGGAGGGGAGAATATGTCACGTTCTTCAGTTTCACCAAGTTTGCGGAGGCGTGTCACCGCTTCTCCAAGTCTATCCAGTTAGTTATTTGGGCTTCAGGACGCTTCGACCAGAATTGATCAAACGCGTCCATCAAGCATGCCCTCTACCAGGTTTGATTAATATTATGGTTGCCTAGATGCGCAACAACCGCTACTGGTGGTGTAGCGCCCTGCCGCCTCCCCACACCTAGTTTGATTATAGATAACTTGGGATTAATGGCGTATCAACTCGGTAGTTTAGCGCCCTACTGCCCCGCAGTTTGATTGATTGTTTGATTGATTTTGGTTAAAAGGCGCATCGCGTGCTACTGGTATTGTAGCACCCCCCCCCCCGCCTCGCACCTGGCTTGATTGATTGATTGTTTGGGTCTAAAGGCGCATCATGTAATGCTGGTATTTTAGCGCCCTACCGCCCCGCGCCTGGTTTGATTGATTGATTATCTGGGCCAAAAGGTGCATCAAGTGATGCTGGTTGGGTAGAGCCCTCCCGCCCCGCGCCTGGTTTGATTGATTGATTATTTGGGTCTAAAGACGCATCAAGTGCCACTGTTTGTGTAGCGTCCTCCCGTCTCCCGCCGCGACGACATCCATGAGCAGCAGTCGAGCCTGGTAAAGGAATCCGGGAGAACTGTGCGCGGACTGTAAATCTCGGCCTGCGGGGACGGGACTCGTGTCTGAATTAAACTAATACCCACTGGCATTCGCCGCTCCTGGGACTAAAAAGGTCGTTCTGGAATTCCCTTTGTTCTGGGGTTTGACGCCTGAACAAACGAGGGAAAAAATCGGACAAATTTGCCCTGGGCTGAATACAGATGAGCACGGATCTGAATTATTCGGACGTCAAGCTAAACTTACAGCCAGCCGCTCACTATTGGACACCATAAATTACACATCTAAGATGGACATTGAATACCGATGAGCACCACTTACCAGTGCACTGACCTATCTTGTGAGCCGGCCACTTTTGATGACACATGATATACGTCAGCCTGGTAAAGTGGGGAAAGACTTGTTTGCATTGGTCAATTGCTGGAGGTGGTGGTTATTGCTTTTACGACCGTTGCCTCATATAGCGTCGTCAATCCCTCACGCCGATTAGTCGCGGGCGAAGAGTAGCGACAGGCGAGACTGAAATCCACACTGTTTCGATTGCGAGACGTGCAACTTACCCCTAGACTGCTCGTCCCCGGGCCAATTGCTGGACTTCCATCCAATCCCTGTGGAAAGAGCAGCACCCCACCTCACACCTCCCTTAGAGCGTTGCCAATCATAATCTGCGGGGAACACATCGTTTTCAATTGATGTGCATGACGAAATACATTTATTTTCCGTGGGATTTCGTGATAATTTTCGTCCATTACAGGCGAAGTTGCAGGACGCGTCAGTCTATCCTCAGCCAATAGAAGAAATACAGCCTGAGCGGCAGCACGGCTCTCCACAAGTCTGATGTGGGCGTGGGATATCGGCAGGCAAGGTCACGTCTCGTCGTGACCCAACAGCGGAGCGAGATGCCCGGCCTGGGTGCGCCAAATACTCCTGGCAGAGAGAAAAGATTCACAGGTGGCCAAAAACGAACCATGTTGTTTTGCGATTGGAAAACAAACATTAAATCGAGTCGCATTTTTTTAAACTCGCGAGACACCTTAGACACATCTTAAGCAACATGGACTGGACTTTTGATGAAGGTATTCTTAATACGGCTTCATTCTCTTGAGGATGCCACGGGCTTCATTCGCTTGAGGACGCACCCTGCATTCACACGTATTTTCATCTGGCGTCCAGCGCCGGGCTTGGAACATTTGGACATTTTCCGCCAGGCAGTTCCATCACCATTCATGAGGGAGCAAGAAGCGTGAGATTGGAAGCGCAGCTGCGTGATGCCAGTGACTCCACTTTCTAACTCCACAGCAACAGATGTCCACAGGATACCACTCGGCTTTTAGGATGTGAAGACGAATCCTCCTTAAAACTGACTTCCAGAATATGACTATTTTCAATTCAAGGAATACCTCACATTCGGAGCTAGTTTGATGGAAAAAGAGCGCATATTCGGGTTCTCCAGAGGCCACATTTCACGTGTCTCGTATTTACCGTCGGTCAACCTGCTATCAGTACCAGAAAACACGACGATTCAGCACAACTAGCAAAGGCAGGCGAAGCAGGATGCGGACGGTCTGGCGTGAACGTCGCACGCTTTGTCTGCGATTTCTTGTTCTCTGTGTCTGGAAGTTGGAGAGACAATGTCCCTCCACCAGCCCATGTCTGGGGGTTGAAGAGACACTGTTCCTTCACCAGCCCACGTCTGGAGGTTGGAGAGACAATGTCCCTCAACCAGCCCATGTCTGGAGGTTGGAAAGACAATGTCCCTCCACCAGCTGTTCCTCAAGAGATACTGTTCCTCCACCAGCCCATGTCTGGAGGTTGGAGAGAGGCAGGAGGTTTCCTTCACCAGCCTACGTCTGGAGGTTGTTGAGACTGCCTTCACCAGCCGATGTCTGGAGGTTGGAGAGAGGCTGGAGGTTTCCTTCACCAGCCTACGTCTGGAGATTGGAGAGACACTGTACCTTCACCAGCCGATGTCTGGAGGTTGGAGAGAGGCAGGTTTCCTCCACCAGCCTACGTCTGGAGGTTGGAGAGACTGTGCCTCCACCAGCCCATGTCTGGAGGTTGGAGAGAGGCTGGAGGTTTCCTCCACCAGCCTCGCCGCCAGGTGGGAACAGCCAGTGATGGCATTTTGCAGAGCTCCTCGCGACCATCGCACTTCGCTCTAAAATAATTATGTTTACATTATGACGCGGGAAGCGTGCACTGCCTCAAAGGTGCATGTGATGAGGTGTTCATGTCGCACGGCGAAGGACCCCTACTCCAACGATACTGGGCCACACGGGAGGTGCGTCTGCCTCTGAGGAACAGGCTGCAGCACATAATTACCGAGGAATGCTGACGGCCGGCGCTTGTCAACAACACTGGCCCAATTTCTGATACACTCAACTGCTACAAAGGAGAACGGGAACGCGGGATGGAGAGTGGTGATTTCCGTCTCGGTATCAGCTCGTCTATTGCTATTCAGACAACGGCAGAGTGAACAACATGCTGACTGGACACCTGTTGTTGTACACCTGCTGGCTGTACCATTAACGTCACAAATAGCTTAGCAGTCTAGCTAAGTGCTCTGGCACCTGAATATCCTGCATAGGTATAGGTGTGGCGGGAAATAGTATACCTATGCAGGATATCCAGGTGCCGGACGCCCAGCCTGTCAAACTATTCGTGACTCCAATGCTACCTAGGTGTGGTGGAGATAAGTATACCTTTGCAGATTATTCGGGTGGAGGACGCCCAGTCTGACTGCCAAACTATTTGTGACGCGAATTATACATCTGTCGTTGTACGTCTGCACAACTACGTTTTTTTAGCAGCAACACAATTCTTCCGTTGCCATCGCAGCATCAGGCGACATCCGCTTCATATAATGCTGCCCCTCAGTCTGGAAAATTTCACATATTTCAGACTCGGCACTCCACAAAGGCAGCATAAGAGTGGACAGTTAGGTGTAATATCTGGAGAGCATGACGCAAAAAAACATCGGTTCCAAGGAATAATCTTGAAATGACATGTCTTGTACACGATACATGATAATAATATCGTGTAACTTTCTCCGAATGCTTCGTGGGTTTTGCTAAAATAAAACACATTCCGTCGTTCTGATAATCATAGTTGCTTGCTGTAAAGCGTTTACGGCAACTACTAGTTGCCTTTGGGAAGTAACGCAGCCACTCGCACGAGCGGACATTCGACGATACATAATTACACCTAAACTACTTCTGGAGAAATTCTTTAAACACTGAAAAACCATCAACACCGGGTGGGTCCGTTGTGTATGTAGCGATAGGCAGCACGCGTAGCATGGCCATACACGGACAGATCCATGTCGGGCTGGTGTTGCCGCTCACCAGCCGGTCAGTGACACCACGGTCTGGCGACCTTCCGCCAGGTCTCACTCACACACAGTGGCACGGAAGCAGCACAGGACTGGCGACCTTCCGCCAGGTCTCACTTACCACCGCACACCAGTGGCACCGGGATCCAGCACCCGCAACACGGACTGGCGACCTTCCGCCAGGTCTCACTTACCACCGCACACCAGTGGCGCCGGGATCCAGCACCCGCCGCACGGTCTGGCGACCTTCCGCCAGGTCTCACTTACCACCTCACACCAGTGGCGCCGGGACCCAGCACCCGCCACACGGTCTGGCTCGGCTACACCCCACCATTACCCGGCACCCGGGCCGGCACAGCTACACCCCATTACCCAGCACCCGCCGCAGCTACACCCAATTACCCGGCACCAGCCACACGGGCCAGCGCGGCTACACCCAATTACCCGGCACCCGCCGCGGCTACACCCAATTACCCGGCACCAGCCACACGGGCCAGCGCGGCTACATCCAATTACCCGGCACACGGGCAAGCGCGGTTACACCCCATTACCCGGCACACGAGCAAGCGCGGCTACATCCCATTACCCGGCACACGAGCAAGCGCGGCTACATCCCATTACCCGGCACACGGGCCAGCGCGGTTACACCCCAGTGCCCGGCACACGGGCCAGCGCGGCTACACCCCATTACCCGGCACACGGGCCAGCGCGGTTACACCCCCATTACCCGGCACACGGGCCAGCGCGGCTACACCCCATTACCCGGCACACGGGCCAGCGCGGTTACACCCCATTACCCGGCACTCCCGTGTGGCAGGGCCACAGGAGGTCACGGTCTCAGCTGGTCCAGCCATTCGGTCATCCCAGGCGGTGCGCTTTGTCGGCCGGTGTCGGCTGCAGTTGCGAGGGTTGCACCCGGGACTGGGCCGGGGTGGTATCCGAGCCGGGCTCACCGGGACTGGACCGGCGTGACAGGTAGGTCACCACGGACCAACTCAGGGGTCAACACAGGCCAACGCCGACTGCTCAGAGTTACGAGCGGACCACTAGGGGTAGGACTGATCACTCGGGGCTGGGCTGAACCGCCCAGGGTTATGACGGGCTACTCAGGGTTAGGACGTGCCATTCAGGTTAGGACGAACCACTCATTGTCAGGACGGACCACCCAGGGTCAGGACAGGCTTCACCATGTCAAGGTTAGAATGGACCTCCGGGAGCCGGCACGCAGAAGTGACACAGAGTGGGGACCTTGGCAGGGTCAGGACGGACCTTGGCAGGGTCTGGACGGACCTTGGCAGAGTCTGGACGGACCTTGGCAGGGTCAGGATGAACCCAGGGCCGGTACGCATAAGGGAAACCGAGTGGCAACCCTGTCAGGGTTAGGACTGATCTCCGAAGGGTCGGTACGCGTAAGGGCGATCCTGTCCGAGTGGCGACCCTGCCAGGCTTGTGGTGCCCGCACCAGGCCTTGGCTTGGACCTGCGCGCACCCGCCAGGCCTGGGCCCGCACACTGCGCTGCACATGACCTCCTGAACTTTGACGGCCAGTACCGCACTCGTGCATCTCTCCCGCCAAAAAACAGCCGCGCCGATAAAACAGCGGGAGACGATCGGCGACCATTGCCGTCGTGTCAGATCAGACGCGAGCTGCGGCCGGCCGACGGCGGGTCAGCCGCGCTTCTTGCCGCCGCCCGCGGTGTTTTTGTGGTCGCCGGCAGTGTTTTTGTCGCCGTTGTCCTGGACGGACGGTGGCTGCGTCGTGCGGCACAGGGGCGGCGGCGGTGGCGCTGGAGGCATCCAGTCAGCGAATTCGGCGAAGGAGATGTAGGAGTTGGTAAGTTATTTTGGCTTACAGGCGCATCGACTGCGTTGGTCATACAGCGCCCAAGGAGATGTGGGAGAGATCCTGTCGAGACACCACAGTCCGGAGGAGAGCCCGCGGAGATGTAGGAGAGATCCTGTCGAGACACCACAGTCCGGAGGAGAGCCCGCGGAGATGTTGGCGAGACCCGGCCGATACACGCAGTCTGAAGAAGGGTCGGGGAATCAGTACCGCCGGCGTGATCGACGACCATTTCAAGACAATGCAAGCTGAAGAAAGTCAGTGCAGTGCATAAAGTAAGGTGCCGCTTGGCCAAGGTGGAGGTCTAGAGAAGCTCTCATGGAGTTCGTGCTTCGTAAGCGATCCAAGGAAATGTCCAAGGGAATGGGAATGACACCGAATCATCTCGACATTTTTTTTTCTCGTGAGTTCTGAGTGAGCGCTGGGAGCATCAGTGCCTTCTTTTTCAGTCGGCATGTGGGAGGCGGCTATGCCGTGTGTAAGCGTTCAGGTGACGTGTGCAGGGGAGACTATGGCGTGCTGCTACCCCGGTCCGTCGGCCAGAAGATGGACGGAACAATGGTGCGAGTCGGCACATCGCGTGCGCCGTGGTAACTGCAGCCTCCTCAGGCGGGCGATACTGTTCCTCCCCGGAGGTCGGTACCCAGGCGGGCGATACTGTTCTTCCCCGGAGGTCGGTACCCAGGCGGGCGATACTGTTCTTCCCCGGAGGTCGGTACCCAGGCGGGCGATACTGTTCTTCCCTGGAGGTCGGTACCCAGGCGGGCGATACTGTTCTTCCCCGGAGGTCGGTACCCAGGCGGGCGATACTGTCCCTCCCTGGAGGTCGGTACCCAGGCGGGCGATACTGTCCCTCCCTGGAGGTCGGTACCCCGGCGGACGATACTCTTCTTCCCCGGAGGTCGGTACCCAGGCGGGCGATATCCCAGGCGGGCGATACTGTTCTTCCCCGGAGGTCGGTACCCAGGCGGGCGATACTGTTCTTCCCCGCGGGGAACTTTCTTCCCCCGGAGGTCGGTACCCAGGCGGGCGATACTGTTCTTCCCTGGAGGTCGGTACCCCGGCGGGCGATACTCTTCTTCCCCGGAGGTCGGTACCCAGGCGGGCGATACTGTTCTTCCCCGGAGGTCGGTACCCAGGCGGGCGATACTGTTCTTCCCCGGAGGTCGGTACCCAGGCGGGCGATACTGTTCTTCCACGGAGGTCGGTACCCAGGCGGGCGATACTGTTCTTCCCCGGAGGTCGGTACCCAGGCGGGCGATACTGTTCTTCCCTGGAGGTCGGTGGTGCCGACCCGCCGCTCGGCGGCATTGGTACCGACCGCGCCGTCTGTTCCTCCCTTGTGACACTGACGGGCCGCACTTAGTGACGAAAGCGACAGCACAATGCCGCAGCCGGGCGGCCGCCGCTCCAGATGCGGTCGTGACTGTGTCGGTGACCCCGTCCGACGCTCGACATTTTGGCAGTGAACACCGCCCGGGGGAGTTGCACAGTTGCACAGGTCCATTAACCTAAAAGCGTGTCGGCCGCCTTGGCCATCGGCCTGTGTGGCGAGCGGCTGGGGCTTCTCACGACGGCAACGCGTGACTGGCCCCAATGCGACAATTACCGACCGGCTGCCGGCCTGTCGTGCATGACGCGAAACAGCGACAAAGAGCAGTCGCAGCCAGTTGCGACACTGTTCAAGTGTCGCAACGGGGGTTGTGTGTGCATGTGGAACGGGCACAGGGTGGCAGGGCTGGCATACAACGCCGCTGGGGAGAGCTGGGCGTAGACCATTCATGGGAGTCACCGCGAGCATCTCACTACACCAGACCAGATCAGATCAGACCGGACCAAGACAATGGCCAGCCATGCGAGTCTTGCGTCTCTCTGGAGGTGCTCCACGCCGCCAATGTTTTACTTTTCTCTGGAGAGGCTCGATACCGCCAATTATATTTATCTCTCTGGAGGCGTTCCACACCGCCAATGTTATTTATCTTTCTGGAGGGGCTCCACACCGCTAATGCTCGGTACAACCCGGTCAATAATCACAAACCGTGCCTTGGATACTAACCGTCCAGCGCGTAACAGCCCTAGGGTTCCTGGGCCTACCAATGCCCTCAAAGCTTTTCCCCTGGACGCCACGGGCGGAAACCGAGTGGACGCCAGAGTGAACACCGGGCAGGACATCATATGCGGAGCACCGGGCGGGACACCATATACGGAACACCGGCTAGGACATCATATATGGAACACCGGGCGGGACACCTTATATGAAACACCGAGTGGGACGCTACAGGTGGAACACCGGGCGGGACGCCGCAGAGGGAACACCGAGCGGGACACCATAGATGGAACACCGGGTGGGGCATTACAGGCGGAACACCGGTCAGGACGTCATAGAGGGAACACACAGCACACCACAGAGGGAACACCGGGCGGGGCACCACAGATGGAACACCGGTCAGGACGTCGTAGAGAGAACACACAGCATACCACAGAGGGAACACCGGGCGGGACACCACAGGGAGAACGCCAGCAGCAGTGAGGTCAGCGTCAGTGAACCATTCGCGAGCGGGCGCGTTTCATTAGTGTTTCCGACACGTCGCTGGACATACTGGCGCCGCTGGACGTGTTGGCTGATGAAATAGGGCGGCGTGTGTCGGTCTGTCATATAGTGACCTGGCGCATTACGAGGTCACGTGGTCGGCGGCGGCCGCTGGCCGTACCAGGTCAACGACTGTACCGCCTGAGACTGATGTAAAGTACGACGTGGTATAAATGCTATGTCAAAAAATGTATCATGAAGCAAACGTTGGGCCATAATTGTATTACAATGTTCCTTATGGAGACATCTTTGGGGGAGCGGGCTTTCAAAATGGCCATTACAGCAAGCAAATAAAAACGGAATTACCAAACCTAGTTCGGTAGCACGATGCCAACAGAGTTATCAATTAATAGAGAGGATGTGCCATATCTTTTTAAATTACACAGTCGACCTGCTCGATTCAAGGAGCATCCAAGTCCAGGAAGAGCCTCGACTTCGCTTTGTCGTATAGCATGCACCACAAACCTTCCAGCCGCCCATTGTTTGAGATAATAACACCGCGTTCTTGGCAATCAGCGTTCCAGTGAAGCATATTCAGATATTCATTGTCTGTGGGAGCCGAAGCAGAAAACTTAGAGGATGGCAAGCAGGGCCTACTTTTATCATCATGACGGGCTGTAAGCATGACACCAGAACAAAAACACGTGTAGATATATACATATGTCTACACGTGTTTTTATTCTGGTGTCATATATATATATATATATATATATATATATATATATATATATATATATGTGTGTGTGTGTAAATATATATTATAAATACATTTAGATAGTGTGTATGTATTTGTATGCATGGTGGTTGGATGACACCCGGCCAAACCGTATCACACTAGCTCAGGGTAAGGGGTCCATGACCATAACAGTCACTGCACGTGGAGGGCATGTATTGTGAAATAAATACATAAATAAATAAATAAGGGGAGCTTGGAAGCGGAACACTCACCTTCATACATCTGAGCGTATTGTGGAAACCCGGCGTCCCGCAGCCAGCGACACGCCTCCAGCGCTTCCCATTCTGAAACGGACGAAGACGCCGGTGAGATACGGCACAGACGCCGCCGACGAGGACATGCTGGTCACGGCCGCCGTCAGTGGAGCCGATCACAGAACCGAGCGGGAACAGGGGCGAACATGGATGTCAGAGGGGCGAACACGGAGGTCAGAGGCCTGAGCCCGGCGCTTACGGTACGATCACCCGAGCTGATAACAACAGCTTCACTCTGAAACCAGAGCGTGATGCGGGCAAACATGACAGCACGTGTTCTGTTGTCCGGTCATTGATTCGTTATTTTGTGCAGACGTTAGCTTAACAATTATAACGGGTTTTGTTGTCGTTTCACTCTATCATGCGTGTATGCCTTTGTGGAGGGGCTGGAGCGGGGTAATAACCGTGGGCGTGACCACCTGTGTACGCTACAAACCAATCACGTCCAACACCCCTCCCTCCCCGACCCAACGCCCCAAGTGAATTATCGTCTGCGTGGCCCCTACGCTGGGCTGACGTAATAGTCTACGATATTCATGGGGAACGTTTGTTAATGGTACCGCCCGCATCCGCAAAGAAGCCTGCATACGGATCGTTATACCTCAGCCTTCTCAATCTCATCATCGATACTGTTTGCGGTGGTCTGGGTCTGGTGGACACAGTGCAGCGCGGCGGCCGCCAGCCGCCTGACCCGGCGCAGACCACCGCCACGGGGCGGCGCCGGCCCGACAGGGGCGGTCGTGGCGCCGGCCCGACAGGGGCGGTCGTGTTACACGTGTGGCTGTGGCAGACCGGCCCCGGCCGTCACCGCACCACCGCACCACCGCACCACCGCACCATCGCCGCCGGCCGGCCAGTCTGAATCAGATGGCTCGTGCAGGGGGTTATAGGCGGCCAGTCTGAATCAGACGGCTCGTGCAGGGGGTTATAGGCGGCCAGTCTGAATCAGACGGCTCGTGCAGGGGGTTATAGGCGGCCAGTCTGAATCAGACGGCTCGTGCAGGGGAGGTATAGGCGGCCAGCCTGGATCAGATGGCTCGTGGGCTATCGGCCAGCCTGGATCAGATGGCTCGTGCAGGGGGTTATAGGCGGCCTGGATCAGATGGCTCGTGCAGGGGGTTATAGGCGGCCAGTCTGAATCAGACGGCTCGTGCAGGGGGTTATAGGCGGCCAGTCTGGATCAGACGGCTCGTGCAGGGGTTATAGGCGGCCAGTCTGAATCAGATGGCTCGTGCAGGGGGTATAGGCGGCCAGTCTGAATCAGACGGCTCGCAGGGGCTATGGCCAGCCTGGATCAGACGGCTCGTGCAGGGGCTATAGGCGGCCAGTCTGAATCAGACGGCTCGTGCAGGGGGCTGCAGGGTATAGGCGGCCAGTCTGAATCAGACGGCTCGTGCAGGGGGTTATAGGCGGCCAGTCTGAATCAGACGGCTCGTGCAGGGGGTTATAGGCGGCCAGTCTGAATCAGATGGCTCGTGCAGGGGGTTATAGGCGGCCAGTCTGGATCAGACGGCTCGTGCAGGGGGTATAGGCGGCCAGTCTGAATCAGATGGCTCGTGCAGGGGGTTATAGGCGGCCAGTCTGAATCAGATGGCTCGTGCAGGGGGCGGCCGGCCGCGTCCCACCTGCCGGCCGGCCGCCGCACGTGCAGCGCGTCACGCGATGTGACATCACCGGCCCGGCTGACCGGTATGCGTGAAGGTGGGGGAGGTAGTGGGGGGGGGGCGTGTGTCGGACATCGCTCCATTTGCTCCACTGAAGACCCGGCGATTACATAGCTGGGGTGTGTTGGTCCAGAGTTCCCCCGTCACCCCTCCCGTGATCGGCTCGGGTCGGATACACATCCGGCGCCCCCGCCCCCACGCACATGTGGCGCTCGACCATGACATCAGCGTACACTGATGAACATGGCGCAGCAGCCACACCAGCTGCAGGTGACGTCACCCCCGGGCAGACGAACACGGTCGAGTCATGGCGCCGTGACGTGTCGCCGCGTGTACAGTAATCAGACGGCAAGTTCAACTAATGTACTTGTTGTTTTAACTGATGTCCACTATACATTAAACGCTTCAGGGGCATATTCTTACTTTAATTTTGTTACTGGAGTATGCTTTCATCCTTTGATTGCAGCTGCACCACTCTGAGTATTTTCAGAGTGGAGTATTTAGCATTCAGCTAAAATTTGAGCACAAATCGCGTGAACAATTTCTGTGCCCCGTCACATCAGGAAATGTTGCCGAGTAAATATATCATGGATTTACTCGAACATTGTTGCCACATTTGCTGAAAATTGTGAAGCAGCTTGGATCATTAAAGTCATTTTCCGTCAATTTAGGCGGGCAAAAACGGAGTCCGAACATATCGCTCATTATAACCAGAATCTTTGACACTACTGTTGATGCAGATATAGGCACAGAATGAAGACAAGTTTGAAAAATGAGACAAAAAGCACACTAAAAGCCCGCAACAGCACCTCTGAATAAGAAAAAAACGACAGCATCTTAATTGTCTTTCAACACATGACAGCAGTGGGAACGCAAGCGACATCTACTGGCGTATCACTTCACTTTGCCCGTCGACACGCGTGACGTCACCACCAGCCCCTTGTGACCGCTTCTCGGGGGTCGGCTGTGCCGCCAGACACGGGGGACACTGGCGCTGTTGGCGCCGCGGGTGGGCTGAGCGGCGTCAGCCGGTGCCGGGCAACGGCCGTGTCTGTCCGTCATGACCAGTCGTACTGTGCGGTCAGTGGCGGACCAGGGGGGACGGTGACCGGTGCGGGACCAGTGTGTGTGTGGGGGGGGGTGGACCGGTGCGGGACCAGGGGGGACGGTGACCGGTGCGGGACCAGTGTGTGTGTAGGCGGTACCAGAGGGGGATAGTGACCGGTGCGGGGGGCGGTGGCCGGTGCGGGACAAGGGTGGGGCGGTGACCGGAGCGAGATCAGGGTGCGGTGACCGGTGCAGGACCAAGGGGCGGTGACCGGTACGGGACCAGTGTGTGTGTAGGGGGGGGACGGTGACCGGTGCGGGACCAGTGGAGGACGGTGGCCGGTGCAGGACCTGTGGGAGGTGGGGACGGTGACCGTTGCGGGGGCGGTGACCGGTGCGGTACCAGTGGGGGGAACGGTGACTGGTGCGGGACCAGTGGGGGTGGGGGCGGTGACCGGTGCGGGACGAGTGGGGGACGGTAGCCGATGCGTGATCAGTGGGGGTGGGGGGCGGTGACCGGTGCGGGAGGGACCGGTGCGGGACCAGTGGGGGGGGCGGTGACCGGTGCGGGACCAGTGGGAGGTAGGGACGGTGACCGGTGCGGGACCAGGTGCGGTGACCGGTGCGGGACCAGGGGGCGGTGACCGGTGCGGGACCAGTGGGGGGGGGGGCGGTGACCGGTGCGGGACCAGGGGGGGGCGGTGACCGATGCGGGACCAGTGGGGGGGGGGGCGGTGACCGGTGCGGGACCCGCTGGGACTGTCCGGCTGACGCCATCTCCATCGTGCTTACACGAAGCGTTAAGTGGCCAGCATGCACAGAGAAACACCCGCCAGTTTCATCACGTACACCGCGGGTAGGAACATGCATAAACGCCCGCCGGTTTCGTCATAGTCATGTACACCGCGGGTAGAAGCATGCATAATAAATATGGCGACTGCAACAGCACTCTCCCCGTCCCGATTGCAATCATCATTAAGTGCTAAGCCGATCAGAATGCACCAGACACGTGGAGTTGGAAGCCGCTGAGGACCTCATTCATCTTTGCAAAGTTGCACTCCCATGTCCGTCTGGTGTTCGCAATGCTCCCCCGTACAAGAGCAGGGTTGGGAAATGATCGGAGAAGTACAGGGGGCTATGCAGTGCTAAACCGTCTCGCTTCGCTTCACTCCTCTCGGTCGACTATTCGTGATAACCAGTTCAGTTTTAACTCTGGCCGGTCCGAAGGCGTGCCTTGGACCCACTTACTGTCAGCCCCTCTCGACCTTTCAGCCTTATTCAGTGTAATATTATTCAAGATATTCTTCAATTTACATGTACCGTCGTACATTACCAAATAATACAATGCTAACTTTTCCCAAGCTGGGCCCTGGCCTGATCCTGGATCTTTGGGCCGCTCCTGATGCAGGTGAGTCCTCAGCACACTTGTCCATGGATTGCCTGACCAAAGGATCGCGCTGGGAGAGCGTGGCCGGCCCCAGGGTTGTCCACTTCACAGGCCAGGAGTGGGGGCACGAGTGGCTCAGCGTGACGTGGATGTACCTCTCGCCCTCAGCAACACATCCACCGTGGATGTACCGTGCTGGGGCAGAAGAACTGAGTGCTGGTCAGGTCACTTCATCCAGCAATATTCAAGTCACTCCAGTGAGTACTGGTCAGGTCACTTCAGTGAGTACTGGACAGGTCACTTCAGTGAGTACTGGTCAGGTCACTTCAGTGAGTACTGGTCAGGTCACTTCAGTGAGTACTGGTTAGGTCACATCAGTGATTAACGGTCAGGTCACACCAGTGGGTACTGGTCAGGCCATTTCAGTGAGTGCCGGTCAGATCACTCTAGTGAGTGCTGATCAGGTCACATCAGTGAGAGCTGGTCAGGTCACACCAGTGAGTACTGTTCAGGTCACATCAGTGAGTAATGGTCAGGCCACATCAGTGAGTTCTGGTCAGGTCGCATCAGTGAGTAATGGTCAGGTCGCTTTAGCGGCAGCAGGCTCTGGTCTTCAGCAGCATGATACACAGGTCCAACGGTCAGTGGTCGGAACATCGACCCAGATGTGCGCCGATCGAGTGGTTGTTGTTGGCTTTAGGACGCGTCGACTGTTTTTGGGTCACATGGCATCGCCAATCTCTGAAGTCGATTGCTCACGGCCGAAGAGTGACGACAGGTGGATTGGCGCCGGGGAGATGGATGACTGGCGCCGGGGAGATGGATGACTGGCGTTGGGGAGACGGATGACTGACGTCAGTGAGGTGATTGGACGGCTCGCACACCAGCTCTCACACGGGCCCGATCCTGATCAGTCCGGCCGACCTTCTCGTGAAGTCGCTGACGCACACGCCACCCCTTGTTTTCCGACGAATCGTGGCGCCCGACCTTGGGACGCGTGCGTGCATAAAACTGCCACTTCAAAACAAGCCACGTAAATGATGTGATTAGTCGACCACGTGGTGTTTTACCAGCACGATGTCGTGCCTGGTACCCCTGCGGGCAGCGCGTGAGATGAAACAGCCGCTATTACCAGACACACAAACTCCTGGCGGCCGTTTTTCGGCCGGCACGCACGCGAGGCCTTCTGGCGCACTTGGCAGCCGGTGGGCACAGGAACACCACTGGCGCACACGTCACTGGGGACACCAGATCCACGGCATCTCTTCAGCTTGTCGGGAGTATCAGCGACTCCCGAGCACGGCTGGCAGGCCGGGAGGCCTCCCCAGTGGCTGGCAGGCCGGGAGCCCTCCCCAGCCACCGGCCAGAAGACTTCTCCCCGGTCATCGACCGGGGTGCCCTGTCTCCAGGCACGGGCCGGGAGCACCTGTCTCCAGGCACGAGCCGGACGCCCTCTTCCCAGCTACCGGCCGCAGTCCGTTGTTTCCACGGGCTGGAAGCACCTGTCTCCCGACACCAAGACGGGCACACCTGTTTCCCGACACAGACAAGGGATCGCCTCGGTCCAGTCGGGCGGCGGGGGCCGTGTCCGGAAATACGTCACCTGCCAGCGCGGGCCGAGTCTGGCTGACATTATAATTGATGCGCTGGCCGCGGTAATCCGGCGGGGCGGCACGAGGCTGGGCTTCCCACCCATCCCCTCCCCTCCCCAGCCACACGAGGCTGGTTGGCAGCACGTGGGGGTGATGGTGGAGACAAGTCCTCTCCATTGCTCCGGAAGCACCACCTCTGTGATGAGGGCTCAAAACGCGCCTACCAAGACCGAATCTAAGTTGCACCCCATGCACCAACCCAACTTGACAAACTCGCCATCGACCCCCAGCCGCAAATCCAGACACGTGCAGTGATAACGGAGCACCAACGGCTGACCGACCACAGAACACCACCAGCTGCCGACCACAGAACACCAACAGCTGCCGACCACAGAACACCAACAGCCGTCGACCACATACAACTAACAGCCGACCGCTACAGAGAGGTGGTTCAGACCGGCCCGACCTCCACGTGGCGAGTCGCTCCGAGCTCACCGCACGCGCCACTATCACTATCACTATCACTTCCACAGGCGTTCTCTGCGCCTTGAACCAGCGTCCCTTGCACGCGGAGCGGAGCCGTGGTCGGTCGCTTTGAAGGGACGACAGAGCCAGAGCGGCCACCAATAAATCATCAGACAATGCGCCGTCAGTTGGCACGGCCGGCCTGCACTGTGCACACAGCAGACGGTGCACTGTGCACACTTACACACGTGCGGCCGAGTTACGCAGGACAGCGAGTGGCAGCTGGGCAGCTGTGTGTGTGTGTGTGTGTGTGGCTGTGCACTGTCAGAGAGCATCCCCGGCCTGGTCGGCAGCGCGTGTATACTGCACAGCGTACGCCTAAACAGACTGCGTGTGTGTTTATCGTAAACCTACACGGGCTGTTAGTTATGTAGGCATAATGGCTCTTCAGCTAGACTTCATTCATAGATCATTCGCGCTCACCTATACAGATGTCCACTTGGTATATTGTACATGCGGTCCACCGCGCTGGTGTTTGTTTGTTCATTGGGTAGATTACGACGCACTTTATGCACATTCACGGCTGATGGCGCCGCCCACACTATTTCGCCGGTTGGCAGCGGGATTGGAAAATGTTTAAAGTGGTACGAGTGTTGAACCCAGGACCTTTGCATGCACAACTAAACACCATAACCACTCGGCCACCCTGCCCACCACCGCGGCGGTGGCGGAGGTCATCGGCATGGTTCTTGCTACAGACAACAAGGCTAGCGTTGCCAATATACGGAAGAAGTCAGTGCATAGCAAAACAAATAAACAACGCGAGCTTGAGGGAACTTGGTGTTGATGTTGCGTACGCTGGTGCTGCGGCTGTGGAAGTTGTTTCAGCTGCAATGCCTGCAAAGCTACATTTTTCACCTTTGTATGCTGTATATACGATGCATATATGTATATGATTTATCACGTATGTATGATAGAATGCAGTGATGCAGCCTGCGTGACATATTTAGCACCAAGTTTGACACACACAGCACCAGCTTTCTCCCAACATGCATTGGTTAACCTGGCATGCAACACAACACCAACTTGTTTCGGTTGACACTGGCTTTGCCAAATGCAGCAACAACGTTTCCAGTGATCTCCACCTATGATTGCCCTGCTCATTTTGAAAGGTCACATTGCTGCACGCACAGAAGCAAAACTTCCCGCGTATTGTGGCGAATATCTGCTGAAGCACGTGCTGAAAGGAAGGGCTATATACCTCACCACAGGGGGAAAAAACGGGATAAATCCCCCAATGTTGTTATGCTTATGTACATCTATGGGCGTTACGTAGAACGAACGGGACTACAAATCAGATACTCCACCAATGACCTTCAATGGCTTTCACGGCATCTGGACGCACGGACACCTCCTGTTACCTTCATTCACTGATTCACGCATCACCGATCAATCCACAGCAATGTTCGACGGCGACGAGGCTGTGAGTGACGGCGACGGGGCTGTGAGTGACGGCGGTGGGGCTGTGAGTGACGGCGACGAGGCTGTGAGTGACGGCGGTGAGGCTGTGAGTGACGGCGGTGAGGCTGTGAGTGACGGCGGTGAGACTGTGAGTGACGGCGGTGAGACTGTGAGTGACGGCGGTGGGGCTGTGAGTGACGGCGACGAGGCTGTGAGGGACGAGTATGAAAGACAGGCGTGAGGGACGACGGTACGGGGACTGCGGTGAGGGAGTCAATGAGGGACAGCTGTGAGGGACGGCGGTGAGAAACGGCAGTAGAGGGGTTGCTGTGAGGGACGGCAACACTGGATACATCACACAAGTCCCATCCAGGCTGACACGAAGTGGGACAGTCGTGGTGGTGGATTGGAGTTTGCGGTCACGTGATGGCTTGCTGCTGTTTACTTACAGGGGCAGAAAGCTCGGGGAAACAATCGCTCTGTTTACACCCCTGTGGTAATGGTCATCAGTGCGGCAGCAGCGGGTGCCGGTGGCTCCAGGAGTACCAGCGTGGCCTCTAGCTCGGCGGCCGGATACAGGCAGGGCCCGAGGCGCGCCGACGACCTGGTCACGGCTCCTGGCTCGGCGGCCGGACACAAGCGGGGCCCGAGGCGCGCCGACGACCTGGCTGTGTCCCAGCGACGCCCGCCCCGAGTCAGCCGATAACACCAGCCTCGGGCGGGCGCCGGCTGACCGGCCGACCCGGCCGACACAGAGGCACAACACCGCCCACGTGCTGACGGCCGCCCACATACACACTGCCTGTGCCAATCCGGCAGATGCAGAGGCAGCTGTCGGTCCTTGGGTTCGTTTACGACGTCATATAGCGCCGCTAACCTCTCACGCCGAATGGTCGCGGGTGGACTCGGTAAATGCCGTCGGCCGTCAGATTCGAACCCACAGTCTTGGGATCAAGAGTCCGACGCTCTACCAACTGAGCTGTCGCGGCCTCCGCAGAGGCAGATGAAGCGACAGAGGAATCGGTAGAGGATAAGACCGAGGAAACGGTGGACAGGGGCAGAGGAAGCGGTAGATGCAGCGGCAGCGGGAGAGGAACAACACCGCCCACGTGCGTGTCCATCTCACGGCCGGTCACACACACGCTCAGATGAGCGTTATTACTGCTCTTCACGCTGCCACACGCGGCTCCCCTCCGCCGGTAAACAATCCCCACTGGCCCTGCCTGGCCAGCTTTGTTGGCCTGGGCGAGCACGCGATCGCCACATGTCTGTCTCTGCGGGAGTTCGGGGTCAGACCCCCTTCCCCGCATCTGCAGCACACACAGGGATCGGACCCCCTGTAGTACCCACGGGCGACGAATACGTCGCATAAAAGAACCCGGGGATTAACTGCGTGGCTGGGGGGCTGCGCTGCCCAACACGGGGTCGCGCCACGAAGAAGAGCTGACACGGGGTCGCGCTGCGCGACACAGGCGGGCCACGGCCGCCAGATCGGACGGGCTCGCGACCAGAGCGTGCCCTGTTAGTTCCGCCAGCGGCCGGCCGGCCGGCCCGCCATTGTCTCTCGGTGATTGTCGGACGGCGCGGGGCCGCTCGGGCTTCGTGCGCGCAGCTGGCCTGCCAGCACACTGCCAGCACACTGCCAGTACATTGCCAGCATACTGCCG
Source organism: Imbricaverruca yamaguchii (assembly GCA_034440575.1). Classification (NCBI taxonomy): domain Eukaryota; kingdom Metazoa; phylum Arthropoda; class Thecostraca; family Neoverrucidae; genus Imbricaverruca; species Imbricaverruca yamaguchii. The sequence continues at coordinate 247,211 of JAOTOL010001349.1, read as the reverse complement.
GCGCGCAGCCGGCGCACGGCGAGGCCGCGATCCGCGCGAGATCCAGCCACGCGCGGCCACGAGCCGTGCGACGCGCGCGCCGCCTGTGCAGCGGCTGCAGGGCGCGTGGCCGGCTGGGTGGTCTGCGCACGTCTGCCGACGCGTCCCTCAAACAGCGCAGGCGCACACACACCCGAGCCCCGGCTGCTGCCCCGGCCCGGCCCCTGAACGGCTGTTGGTAGACGACGGCTGCCAGTTTTACCTCGCCTCGGTTCTGCGGTGTCCCTTTCTCGCTCCTCGGCGTCAGTGCTGGTGGTTGTTTTGGTGGGTTGGTGTGCAAAGGTGGCGGACGCGTTAGACCAGTTGGATTGGCGTGTTATTGTCAGCACAGTGCTCTCGTCGAGTACTTCCACTTGGTAATCGTTGCCGATATTCTTGCACTCTACCCGTGTTTTATTCGTTCTCCCGCTTTATCGTCTTTTGACGACTGGTATGGTTTGCTACGTTCCTTGCTAGTGCCCTTCACGTCGTCTTCATGGCTCGCATTTCTACCATCTTAGAGGCTTAGGCAAGAGGCTCAATGTGGATGATGAGAGAAAGTGAATTAGGAGTTAGTGCAGCTCGGGATAATCTCCACCAAGAAGATAAGTTGAAGAGAAGGGAGTAATTGCCTACGTTGTGGAGCAGAACTAAGTGTGGGCGTGGTCGCCACTGGGCGTGACCGGTGCCGGTTGGAAGGCAGCGTCTCCCCGGCCCATGTGTCCCACCACGTGGCCGGCGACTGCGGTCGGCGTCGATTGACATTTGGCCCGGCGCCGGAAATGAAACTCGATGTCACCACTGGCGAATCGGGGCACGACAGGACCGGGGGCACACCAGCCGCCGGAATGTATCCGTCGTAATCACGCGTCCAGATCGAAAGCGAACGAGAGAGTGACAATTTGAACACCGTCTGTGATGATGATAGCGCCGTGTTACGTCGTGGCCACTTATTTCCTCAGATATCACGCGTCCAGCACGGCTGAAAAGCGCAGTGAGTCGGCATCGGAGCCTGAATGATGCCGAGTGTTCGCCAGCAGGGACATTCGGCGTGTCCCACATATTGACCTAATTAGGGTCGACTATGTGGCCGGAGGTGCCGAAATCTGAACCGCGCGGTGGACGTGTCGAGATAAGGTAACCGTGGTGCCACCATCACGCGTCACGGACGTCAGTAGTGCCGCCACCACGCGTCACGAACGTCAGTAGTGACGCCACCACGCGTCACGAACGTCAGTAGTGACGCCACCACGCGTCACGAACACTAGCAGTGCCACCACCACGTGTCACGGACGTCAGCAGTAACGCCAGCAGTGGCACCACCACGCGTCACGGACGTCAGCAGTGACGCCAGCAGTGGCACCACCACGCGTCACGGACGTCAGCAGTGACGCCAGCAGTGGCACCACCACGCGTCACGGACGTCAGCAGTGACGCTACCACGCGCCACGGACGTCAGTAGTGACGCCAGCGGTGACACCACCACGCGTCACGGACGTCAGTAGTGACGCCAGCAGTTACAGCACAACGCTTCACGGACGTCAACAGTACCACCACCACGTGTCACGGACGTCAGCAGTACCACCACCACACGTCACGGGCGCCCGCCGACAGACACGTGATGTAAACAGCTGGGTCATTATCCGCCCAGCCGACCCCCGGTCGCAGTACATGACCATTACCTCCCAAGGTTGAGTCATCGCGAACGCTGTCCTCGACACAGGCGATGGTCTCACATGGCTGGTTTGTTTAATAACCAGCCCGTACCACTTCCACCGAACATTATTCTGTAATTTGCGGTTGTCAACGTGGAAGTGAGCGACGGACGAGCGAAGGGTGGTGTTTAGTGCCAGGATGTAGGTGACGACACGTGGACGCAATTGTAACATTAACAATTGGCGTTTGGAAAGATCGTCCCGGCGTTTCCCAAGCAAACTCCGAACATGCAATGGTAGCTAGTCGAGAAGCCCTTCTGTAAACATCATCAGTACGACGGCGCTCCTTCAGAGGACATCAACTTTGCTCCGTCGCAGCTGATCTCGCCTGCTCCGCGGCACCGTACCACGTGACTCGGCCAGCACCCCCCCCTCCCGCAGCACGAGAGCTCGTCAATCGGAAGTGGTCGGTCACGAATTCTGCCGCGTATCAGGAGAGCCCCGCGACGAGCCACTCATCATCTAGGCGCCGCCTTATACGGATCCAAGACTCAGATGACTCAATGGACTGGACTTCCTGAGGCGACTCCTCATTGGTCGGTCAGCCGCGCCCCCCCCGGGAGGCACCTCCTCCCCGCAGATGGAAACAGACAACGCCAGTAAATACTTCACCAGCTGCGGTAAGTATTTGCTCACGTCGGGCGGGGTGGGGAGGGGAGAGTGACTGGGAGCTTGTCACCGGTAGGACGGAATGCAGACTTGCAGAACCTACGTCAGTGAGGTCAACTCTTCGGCCCAGCGATCTGCAGAGCGGAATAATGAAGGCCCATTCCACCACCATGACGCAAATGTTGGCGACTGTTTGCATCGTTTGCCACGTCATCATGAACTCACTTTGCGCTGCACGTGCACCGCCAGAAATGATTTGCACTTGTCGCTGATTTGCATAAAATTAGTATCACCAAATTTTACCGATGAACTGTAGTTGCAAGCAGAGTTAAAAAAGCATAGAAATGTCTGCTCCCAGTACCAAACCCGCACAGAAATGTCTGCTCCCCGGTACCAAACCTGCACAGAAATATCTGCTCGCCAGTACCAAATCCACACAGAATGTTCGATGACCAGTACTAAAATTGACAGCTCTGGTCATAAAGCGTGACGCGTTAGATCGCTGTTGCTGGGTTTTTCGGTTGTTCGGTCACTGGTGCTGTATTTTGTTATTGTTCGGTCACTGGTGCTGTGTTTTGCAGTTGTTCGGTCACTGGTGCAGTGTTTTGCAGTTGTTCGGTCACTGGTGCAGTGTTTTGCAGTTGTTCGGTCACTGATGCGGTGTTTTGCAGGTGTTAGGTCACTGGAATCGCGTCGTGTAGCCGGTTATCTGCTTAACTGCATATGGCTATGTGCAGGAGAGGTTCGATAACAGCTTACTTGATTCTACGCTACCACACTTTAAGAAGCCACTACATGTAGAGGGCATTCAATGTGAAATAAATGAATAAATAAGTACATGAAGAATATGGTAAGAAACACCAGATCAGCATCGATGGAGGCCGGAAGTGATATCGATTCGGCCTGATGTCTGGACACGCCCCCAGCCGCCAGCCGCCGCAGCAGACCGACGGCGGCCGAGCAGACTGGTCCTGTGACGTCACGAGACACGTGACGACGCACACGACAGCCGCGCGTGACGCGTGACCACGCAGCCGGCAGCTGCCGGCGCGGCTCCTCAGATCTGGCGTCCGTGCTGCGGCGGCGGCGGCGCAGAGTACGTGGGGGCGGGGCGCCGGCGGGGGCGGGGGCAGCGGCGGGGACGGGAACGGCAGCGGAAGCGGAAAAGGGAACGGGGAACGGGGACTTGTGACCGGTGACCGGTGACCGTGGACAGCAGGGACAGGGACAGGGACAGGGACAGGGACAGGGATATGGACATAAATAGCGATAGGGATAGGAACAGGGACGAAGACAGGAACGTAGGCGGGGATAGTGACGGGGACTACGATGGAGGACGTGGTCGGGGATGGGGTTGATGACTACAATGTGGATGGGAAAAGCTAAGACAACTTTGGAACGCTCCGTTTCAAAAATTCAATTTGACTTCACACTAGGTTGGTTCTTTGGGGTCTCGGGTGCCTTTCCACTAGCATTTATTATAATTATGCCCATAAAACACATCCAAGACAAAGATTTCCCGGTAGGTAGTTAGTGACATCTCTTTTTCAGACAGGGCGACAGAGGTACAGGAGCAAAAATGTTCTGATTTGTAGAACTTCATGTTTGTACGAATTACGTACGGAATAAAGTGCATACAGTTCAATAAAGAAAATGTTATTATCTTCGGACCGGTGGGACCCTGATGGTCAATAAGCGCAGCACCTGAACTTATGCAAATTCGATGCGCACTCCGACATACCACGGGTAACTAAACAGGGGGCTCTGGAAGATTGTCAACAAAGTTCGTGTTGCAAATTATGTCCTGATATTTGAGTATGCAAACCGAAAGCAAGATAGTGTCTAAATACGCAGGCAATCACGAGGGTGCCTAATGTTGCGCATATACTTGTTGTTATTGGGGTTTTGTGGCGCATCAACTGTTGCGCATATACAACAATAACAAAACATTGTGCAAAGTCATTCCGACTGTCACGCTTAAAAATTTCAATACTACCCGTGCTTCATCGTTTTTTAGTAGATACTACTTTATTCGATTGGTTGGTTGGTTATTGGGGATTTATGGTGCAATGAACAGGTTTAGTCGCTCAACGCCCATAGTTAATAGGATGCTACTGATTACATATAATTACGCCTTCTTCTAAAGTACAAAATCTGCGCACACCCTAATCACATCTTTTAGCACACATGCACAAGCAAAAAAGCATCGTACAGTACGGATAGACAGCAAGAAGCTTGACGTCGGATATATATTCAAATAATTTGCCCGTCTGGATAAAACGAGAATCGCCACCTATAATGTCAGAAAGCGAAAGTGAGTACATTTGCTTTATTCGAGCTCAACAACGCTTGTTATTCTGTACAATTTTGATACTTCCAGAATTGCCCACAATGTCTATTATGAAGAGCGCGCAGTGCTTGCTTTTGCTAAAATATATGGTTTTGAGGGCGCCCCTGCCGCGGCGTTATTTTGCGCTGGGTCTACCACTGTCGGAACCGGTCAGTCGCACTGACCGCGCTGCCCCGCTACCCGACGCTGGGGTGGCAGTCCAAACGGTTTCTTTGATCCAATCCAACGAGGGGCGTGTTCGCGATGCTTTTAGTTATTCCATAAGTGGTGAATGCGTCGCATATCGGGCCACCTCATCTCTTTATACGGACGCACAGCTATAGAAACACTAAAAGCAAAACCCGCAGACCGCTTCAACGAGGCTTATTCGACGACAAAACGCTTTTCAAACATCACATCCACTTTAGAAAGCGCCGGTGACAAATTACCATCCACGGCTTTCCATCGCCGCATTCAAAAGAACACGCTGCACAGTGAGAGGACGAATGCTAGCTAGTGAGCATGACTGAGACAAATCCCACGCGCAGCTCGACATTAGAAAGCCGCCTTGGATCTCAACAGCCAGAGGACAATTTTGGGCAGGATAGCTGCTGACGCGAGGCGTGGCGTGGCGTGGCGTGGTGTGGTGTGGTGTGGTGTGGTGTGGTGTGGTGTGGTGTGGTGTGGTGTGGTGTGGTGTGGTGTGGCGTGGTGTGGTGTGGCGTGGTATGGCGTGGCGTGGCGTGTTGTGTTGTGTTGTGGTGTGTTGTGGTGTGGTGTTGTGTGGTGTGGTGGCGTGTGGCGTGTGGTGGTGTGGCGTGGTGTGGTGTGGTGTGGTGTGGTGTGGTGTGGTGTGGTGTGGTGTGGTGTGGTGTGGTGTGGCGTGTTGTGTGTGTGTGGTGTGGTGTGGTGTGGTGTGGTGTGGTGTGGCGTGGCGTGGTATGGCGTGGTATGGCGTGTTGTGGTGTGGTGTTGTGTTGTGTGGTGTGGTGTGGTGTGGTGTGGTGTGGTGTGGCGTGGCGTGGCGTGGCGCGGTGTGGTGTGGTGTGGTGTGGTGTGGTGTGGTGTGGTGTGGTGTGGTGTGGTGCGGTGTGGTGTGGTGCGGTGCGGTGCGGTGCGGTGCGGTGTGGTGCGGTGCGGTGTCGGTGCGGTGCGGTGCGGTGCCGGTGCCGGTGTCGGTGTGGTGTGCGGTGTGGTGTGGTGTGGCGCGGTGTCGGTGGTACAGGGCAGCCGGTGCCGGTCCGTCTAGCTGTGCCACTGTTCCGTGTGGCCGGGTTGGACCACGCCCGCACTGAAGCGGAGCCCGAGTGCGTGTGGCACAGGCCTCCGTTCCGCGCGATGATTGGCCGTAATTCCACGCTCGGCGGTCCGTTGCCAGGGGCAACCAAAGAAAGCTGCCATTTATACCCACGCACAGGGCGGGCCGGCAGGCCAGTGACCGGGACGTTTGCAAATTGGGTGGCTCGTGTTTCATCAGGGCATGGCCAGAGGACTACTCGGTCAAATTGGCGCTGACGGGGCCGCTCTTACAGTGCATGTGTACCGACACCCAACCGCGACACGGATGGATGCGGATGTGCTATTGTTCGCTGTTTTCTATGCTGGAACGCTGCCAATATGTGCCGAGGAAAAATCGTCTGCCTTTTTGTCCAGCCATCATTCAATTGCACGACACTTCGCGAAGTCGTGCATGATCAAAACCGGATCCGACATATATGCCAAATCTGGTAAATATCTATTTACATGTTCGCTACCACAACTAGAATGAAACGCCCTCTCTACATTCATGCTGGCAGACGCACCGATACTTGGGCAGAGACGAGTTACGTCATCGAGTAATCACGCGCATAGTTGAGGAACACGGGGTTGCTGCTTCTCACTGAATGCGTACGGCAGATAGTGTCGCAATACCTTCATGGGCCTGCTCAGCTGCAGTGGCAACTCCGGTGGTGACTAGCGACTTGTGATGGTTAGTGAGTTCCGTGGTGATTGGTGATTCTTGTGGTGGCTAGTGAGTCCCGGGGTGATTGGTGATTCTTGTGGTGGTTATTGAGTCCCGTGGTGATCGGTGGCTCTTGTGGTGGTCCGTAAGTTCCGTGGCGATTGGTGACACTTGTGGCGGTTCGTGAGTCCCGCAGTGATTGGTGACTCTTGTGGTGGCAGTTGGCACCTACAGACGACCCTCGCGCCGCTATGCCGTGATACATGGACCACGCCACGTCACGTCACGTCACGTCACGTCACAGACCCGACGTTTTTCTGCCGGGGAAAGCGTCGCAAGTCACGATTGCCGGCCGACAAAAAGTGCGCGCGTTTTTCGGTGTCGGTCTCGCCAGCATACAGGCGGTCAGTGGCGGGCTGTGGCACCGGAGACCGGAGACGGGAGACTGGAGACTGGAGACCGGAGACGGGAGACTGGAGACTGGAGACGGGAGACGGGAGACCGGAGATGGGAGACTGGAGATGGGAGACCAGAGACGGAAGATCGGAGACTGGAGACCGGAGACTGGAGACGGGAGACGGGAGACCGGAGACCGGACACCGGAGACGGGAGACTGGAGATCACGCTGATGTCCGTCACACTGCCACCGGGGACAGACACCGTGATAATGTTGGCGAATTGATGTTCAGAGGCACGCCGACGTTAGATAAACACCGCACCAGATCCGACCCCGGGGACATTGTACCCGACCCGGAGTCATTGCCGTGCCACGGGGATCAGGCCCCGGGGATCAGACTCGCACCAGCGCCACACCGGCCGGGACCAGAGCCAGGCCGGGGAGCCGCCTGCCGCCCTGGATCATACGCAGGACAGCCCGCGGACCCGCCCACTGGACTACTGGACCCGACTCGCCGGTCATTTCAGCGAAACTAAATTGCGCCGCGCACTTCCAGCCGCGCTAAAAGCGACGGCCACGACGCTGCCCATGACGCCTACAACGGCCACGACGCTGCCACGACGCTGCCACGACGCTGCCACGACGCTGCCGACGACGCCACCGGCGTCTGCTCCACATTGCCGCCGCGGCGGCGCCGGACCTGCGGACAGTGACACGTGCGAGGCGACGGCGCGGTCGACACGGTTCCCAGCTCGGTGTGTGTCCGGCGCCGGCCCGCCCCCGCCCCCGGCCACTACGCCACGGGCCGCGCCCGGCGGCGGCCATTGTGCGCCGCGCCGCCCAGCGGTGACGTCACGTCCGGTCACGGTTCGGCCCGCCGCCGCCGGCCGGCACGGTCCGGCAGGCTTGTGGTCCGTTTCGGACCGGTCTGCCCGGGCCACCGACAACCGTTCTTTGACCCTATCACCGGACCGACCCCCCCCCCCGGTGGTGCCATACCACCCTGCGGTGATGCCGTGCCACCATCAGACAGTGCCGTGGGGGCGTTCTGTTTCCGATCCGCTCGACCTCGTTCTCCGGACATTTGGCCGAAACAATGTGACGCATCGCCTGTCCGCTGCTCATGTCAGCGCGTGGTGTACGGCGACTACAGCTCGGATCGTGTCACGCACAGCGGCGGCTGGTCACAGAGGTCAGCGCGTGATGTACGTTGGCTACAGCCAGGGTCATGGGCAGGAGCCGTACCACCGCCGCTATTGTAGGGCAGGAGTCGTACCGCCGCCACTGCTGGGCGTGTGCAGTACAGGAGTCGAAGCACCGCCAGCGCCCTGTCTCCCGCGTCCGGCAGGCTATTTTGGTGCAAAGTCGTGCCGGCCACATCGTCCCACAGCGACTATGGACTGCATGAACTCCATGGACGGGTCGTGCAGGCCATTCGCCACAATTCACCACGGATCGACCACACCGCAGGGCTACACTGGGGCCGCGGTGGCCCCGCCGCTTCACCTGACCTGACCTGACCTGACACGCTCGGCCGCCGGAGGGCCATACTGGGGCCGCGGTGGCCCTGCTGTTTCACCTGACCTGACACGCTCGGCCGCCGCAGGGCCACACCAGGTCCGCGGCGGCCCCGCCGCTTCACCTGACCTGACCTGACACGCTCGGCCGCCGGAGGGCCAACGGGGCGCGGTGGCCCCGCCGCCACTGGCCTGACCTGACACGCTCGGCCGCCGCAGGGCTACCCGGGTCGCGGTGGCCCCGGCTGCTTCACCTGACCTGACCTGACACGCTCGGCCGCCGCAGGGCCACACCAGGTCCGCGGCGGCCCCGCCGCTTCACCTGACCTGACCTGACCTGACACGCTCGGCCGCCGCAGGGCCACACCGGGGTCGCGGTGGCCCCGCCGCTTCACCTGACCTGACACGCTCTGCCGGCGGTCGACATGCGTATGCATGAGCGCGGCGTTTCGCGTCGGCGCACCGCCGCCGTCCGCCCGTGCGCGCCGCAATGGCCGCCACAATTGCGGCCAATGTGGAAAAACCGCCGAACCGGGTCAACCCTTTGTGGCGCGGCGCCGGCGCGACAAAGCGGGCGTGATTTAGCGGCGCGGGCGGGGGCGGGGGCGGCGGTGGGGGCGGCGGCGGCGGCGGCGGCGTGCCATGACGGGCCGCGCGGCTCGGCGACGGGTGCAGAGCCGGGCCCAGGATGTCGCACGACACAGTAACAGTAACAGAGGCACAGCCAGGCGACCGGCAGTGCTGCCCTCTCCTGTCGTCGGTCCGGCACACACCACACCGGTCACGGCTGACGGGTGGTGACGGGCGATGGTCGGGCTCTGGTGCTGCTGGATGTTGTGTGCGCTGTGGCGTGACTGCAGCGGGGGCTGTAGCGGGAGCTGTAGGGGTGCTGTAGCGGGGGCTATAGTGGGGCTGTAGCGGGAGCTGTAGGGGTGCTGTAGCGGGGGCTATAGTGGGGGCTGTAGCGGGGTGTAGCGGGGGCTATAGTGGGGCTGTAGCGGGCTGTAGCGGGGGCTGTAGCTGGCAGTGGGCAGAGGGGGCTGAGGATTTCCATTAAAACAATATTTACGGTGAGAATCCTTTCGTCCATGGCATCTTCATTGAGGTATACATTACAGAACAACAAGACCGGGTATTATCTGACGTAATAAGCTTAAATATATCATCGCTGACACATCTCGAAGCGTGTTTCCAGAGCCACCCAACTAGGATGTCTAACAACATTGGCATCCGGGCTGTGTATGTTAGCAATGTACCGTTGTGTAGACGCGACGGTCGCGTGTGTACCGCTGTGTCTGCCACCTCGGATCGAATTGGTAGGCCTATCAGGAGCTGATCAGGAGCCACCTGCTCAGCAAAAATTTGGCAGCACTACTGGCCACGCGACCCGGCAACTGGCGACAGTTAAAATTGTGACTGGTAAAACGTGTGAGCACATCATAGTTTCAAGCAAGCTCTGCCGCTAGTACTGCTAGACCCTGCGTGCGTTCGCAAACTACGGCGACCTGCGACAGCTAGTCCACCCCCGTGCACCAGTGAAATTGCGGAACACGTGCAACGCAACACGACCGCCTAACGACCAGAACATGGTCATCTCAGCCCGTGCACAACCAGAACGTGATCCTCCCAAGCCGGCGCACGATCAGAACACGATCCTCAGAGTCGGCGCACGACCAGAACACGATCATCTGAGTCAGCGCACACACTCAGGACAGGCTGCTGTACGTTGTTATTAGTCACCCTCCCGGCCCCCTTCTGGGCCGTAGTGTGAAGACCTTACCGCGACCCAAACCGCGACCAGCAGCCACCGCACATTAATGCCGCCACACAGACCTGTCCCAAACAGGAAATGATTCTGCCGCAGCCATGACGTGACGCAGGGCCCGTGGAATAGTGGTGCGACCATCAATTACACACGTGTCCGAAACACAATGGCTTCAGAAACCAACAGTTTGGCGCTGCGGCACCCCATGTCGCCAATCGTCGAAGAAAGGCTCCCCTGTTTGACGTGGCACCGGCGGCGAGTCACCGGCTTTCAATTCCACGCTCTGAGCGGCGTAGCCGGAAAATAACAGCGTGACTATGTTACTAACTGGTATCCAGTGCGTGGTGCCGCGCCGGAATCGAGCCCGTCGGTCGGCCACATCGGTGCCGGTGTGCCCACACCTGGTGCTGGTGACCGCACCAGCGCACCAGATCGCTGCCCGGCCGGCTCCATTGCCGCGCTCAGGCCTCACTGCTGTGGTGCCGGCGCCGGCGGCAACATCGGAGCATCTGCCCGATGTCGGATCAGCGTCCACTCGCTGTCCAGCCGACATGTGGCCACAGCAGGACCGACATGTGCCCCCAGCAGGAACCAGGACTGACATGTTCTCCCAGCAGGACCGACATGTGGCCACAGCAGGACCGACATGTGCCCCCAGCAGGACCGACCTGAGCCCCCAGCAGGAACCAGGACCGACATGTGCTCCCAGCAAGGCCGACCTGAGCCCCCAGCAGGACCGACATGTGCTCCCAGCAGGACCGACATGTGCCCTCAGCAGAACTGACACGTCCAAGCCGGTGGACCGACATGTGTCCGCTGCTGGACCGACATGTGTTCGCTGCTGGACCGACACGTGTCCGCTGCTGGACCGACACCCGTCCGCTGCTGGACCGACACCCGTCCGCTGCTGGACCGACACCCCGTCGCTCAGCGGGCGGCCGACTCGCGCGACACCGGAAGTCGGGTGCGCCGGTCGGCCAGAGCAGCGCCGCATCTCGCCGACACGCGGGCGCGCGCGGCACGCGCGGAATCCGCACCGATCTCGTGCGGAACACGGAAGTCTCCGCTGCTGCCGGCAGCCGCGAGCGCCGCACCGACACGGCCTCCGAACACCACAGCACGACAACACCCGCCGGGGCGGACCAGATATCTGCTCCCAACCGACACTCATAGCTGTCTCGAAAGTCCCCCGCCATTGTCTAGTCCTCGTCATCCTCACCTCCCTACAGTGCAGCTCGCTCGCTGTCTCCGCCTTCCGTTCCTGTCCGCCTTCTCGACACGCTTGCTCGGTGTCGCCTTAATCGGTCGTCCGCCGCCTGGGGGCGCTGACCCCGGCGACGCAGCGGTGATGCGCCAAATGAGCCCAATGGGAGGCAGGGCCGCGGGCCAGCGGCCAGCGGCTGCAGTGTGCGTGCGCTGACTCTGCCTGGGAGGGGGCGGAGAGTGTCCGGTGCAGGGTCCAGCCCAGGTCCAGGATGTCGGCGATGGACTGGCCAGAGCGGCGGTCGGCACTGTCAGGGGCTGACGTCACACTGGCAGAGGCTGACGTCACACAGTCAGGGGCTGACGTCACACTGGCAGAGGCTGACGTCACACTGGCAGAGGCTGACGTCACACTGTCAGGGGCTGACGTCACACTGGCAGGGGGTGATATCACATTGTCAGGGGATGACGTCACACTGCCAGGGGTGATGTCATTCTGCCAGGGGGTGACGTCACTCTGTCAGGGGATGAAGTAACACTGTCAAGTGTTGATGTCACACTACCAGGGCTGACGTCACTGGGAGGTCTGACGTCACACTGTCAGGGCTGACGTCGCTGGCAGGGCCGAAGTCACACTGGCAATGGGCTGACGTCACACTGCCAGGGGATGACGTCACGCTGCCAGGGCTGTCGACATTGGGAGGGCTGATGTCACACTGTCAGGGATGACGTCATACTGTCGTGACGCCCCGCTCACCGGCCCGACACTGTTGGTTATTGGTGTTACGACACATCGACCGTTTAATAAGAGCGTCACCAATCTCTCACGTCGTGTAATCACGCCAATGACATTGTAAACTTTGTGCTGTTGCTTGCGAAACATTACATAATAGGTAGGAAAATGCGGGGAAATGGAAGAGTGTCACTGGCAGAAGTATGGGAAAGATCAGGACAATGCGTGAAATCGAAAAATGTACTGCATTCAAGAACGAAGCAATGTTTGCGAATAGGTGGCAACCGCTTGTGCAAAATGTTTATTTCGGCATGTAAGTGTATTCATCTATATGCGTGTATGTGTGTGTGTGTGTAGGTGTGTATGTGTGTGTAAGCTAGCTGTGTGACCATATTCGGAAATAAAGCGCCGGTGCAATCCAGACAAAGGTGAAAACAAATATCACGCCGATTGGGTGCGGGCGATGAGTAGCGACAGGTGAGACTAGAACCCACAATATTTCGATTGAGGCGGACAACTTAATCATAGACTTTTTGTCCCCCAGGCCCGACACTGACCAGCTCGCCTCGTACCGAGCTGTGGTGATGTGCCACGAGCATGGGTGGTATGCAATGAGTCGGGGTGGTGTGTAATGATCCGGGTGCTGTGTAATAAGCACACGGCTGTGCAATGAGCCGGGGTGATGTATAATGAGCCGGGGCGGTGTGTAATGATCCGGGGTGGTGTGTAATGAGGCGGGGTGTTGTGTACTGAGCCGGGGTGGTGTGTAATGAGCCGGGGTGGTGTGTAATGAGCCGGGGTGGTGTGTAATGAGCCAGGGTGGTGTGTAATGAGCCGGGGTGGTGTGTAATGAGCCGGGGTGGTGTGTAATGAGCCAGGTGGTGTGTAGTGAGCCGGGGTGGTATTGTGTAATGAGCCGGGGTGGTGTGTAATGAGCCGGGGTGGTGTGTAATGAGCCGGGGTGGTGTGTAGTGAGCCGGGGTGGTATTGTGTAATGAGCCGGGGTGGTGTGTAATGAGCCGGGGTGGTGTGTAATGAGTCTGGGTGACGTGCAATGAGCAGGGGCGTGTGTAGTGAGGCGGGGTGGTGTGTAATGAGCCGGGGTGGTGTGTGTAATGAGCCAGGGCGGCTGGTAATGAGCCGGGGTGGTGTGTAGTGAGCCGGATGGTGTGTAATCAAACTGGGTGGTGGGTAGTGAGCCGGATGGTGTGTAATCAATATGGGTGGTGTGTAATGAGCCGGGGTGGTGTGTAATGAGCCGGGGTGGTGTGTAATGAGCCGGGGTGGTGTGTAATGAGCCGGGGTGGTGTGTAATGAGCCGGGGTGGTGTGTAATGAGCCGGGTGGTGTGTAATGAGCCGGGGTGGTGTGTAATGAGCCGGGGTGTAGCCGGGTGGTGTGTAATGAGCCGGGGTGGTGTGTAATGAGCCGGGGTGGTGTGTAATGAGCCGGGGTGGTGTGTAATGAGCCGGGGTGGTGTGTAATGAGCCGGGGGGTGTGTAATGAGCCGGGGTGGTGTTGTGAATGAGCCGGGGTGGTGTTGTGTAATGAGCCGGGGGGTGTGTAATGAGCCGGGGTGGTGTGTAATGAGCCGGGGTGGTGTGTAATGAGCCGGGGTGTGTGTATGAGCCTGGGTGGTGTGCAATGAGCCGGGGTGGTGTGTAATGAGCCAGGGTGGTGTGTAGTGAGCCGGGGTGGTGGTGTGTAATGAGCCGGGGTGGTGTGTAATGAGCCGGGGTGGTGTGTAATGAGCCGGGGTGGTGTGTAATGAGCTGGGGTGGTGTGTAATGAGCCGAATGAGCCGGGGTGGTGTGTAATGAGCCGGGGGGGGTGTGTAGTGAGCCGGGGTGGTGTGTAATGAGCCGGGGTGGTGTTGTGTAATGAGCCGGGGTGGTGTTGTGAATGAGCCGGGGTGGTGTGTAATGAGCCGGGGTGGTGTGTTAATGAGCCGGGGTTGTGTAATGAGCCGGGGTGGTGTAAATGAGCCGGGGTGGTGTGTAATGAGCCAGGTGGTGTGTAATGAGCCGGGGTGGTGTGTAATGAGCCAGGTGGTGTGTAGTGAGCCGGGGTGGTGTGTAATGAGCCGGGGTGGTGTGTAATGAGCCGGGGTGGTGTTGTGTAATGAGCCAGGTGGTGTGTAGTGAGCCGGGGTGGTTTATCCGTCCCGACACGAGCACGGTGTCGCCGCCTGTGCACCACCAGGTCCGTCCCGACACGAGCACGGTGTCGCCGCCTGTGCACCACCAGGTCCGTCCCGACACGAGCACGGTGTCGCCGCCTGTGCACCACCAGGTCCGTCCCGACACGAGCACGGTGTCGCCGCCTGTGCACCACCAGGTCCGTCCCGACACGAGCACGGTGTCGCCGCCTGTGCACCACCAGGTCCGTCCCGACACGAGCACGGTGTCGCCGCCTGTGCACCACCAGGTCCGTCCCGACACGAGCACGGTGTCGCCGCCTGTGCACCACCAGGTCCGTCCCGACACGAGCACGGTGTCGCCGCCTGTGCACCACCAGGTCCGTCCCGACACGAGCACGGTGTCGCCGCCTGTGCACCACCAGGTCCGTCCCGACACGAGCACGGTGTCGCCGCCTGTGCACCACCAGGTCCGTCCCGACACGAGCACGGTGTCGCCGCCTGTGCACCACCAGGTCCGTCCCGACACGAGCACGGTGTCGCCGCCTGTGCACCACCAGGTCCGTCCCGACACGAGCACGGTGTCGCCGCCTGTGCACCACCAGGTCCGTCCCGACACGAGCACGGTGTCGCCGCCTGTGCACCACCAGGTCCGTCCCGACACGAGCACGGTGTCGCCGCCTGTGCACCACCAGGTCCGTCCCGACACGAGCACGGTGTCGCCGCCTGTGCACCACCAGGTCCGTCCCGACACGAGCACGGTGTCGCCGCCTGTGCACCACCAGGTCCGTCCCGACACGAGCACGGTGTCGCCGCCTGTGCACCACCAGGTCCGTCCCGACACGAGCACGGTGTCGCCGCCTGTGCACCACCAGGTCCGTGCAGAGCGAGCGTGCAGAGTGGCGTCTACACGTGGCCGGAGAGTGCGGAAGTGCTGCGACACCGCCGACACGGCCACAACATCACCATCACTGCAGGCACCGGAGAGCCGACCACATTACTATCACTGTAGGTACAGTCAGAGTGTCGGCCACAGTCTATCAGAGAGAAAAGGAGAATACTGCGGGAGGAGGGAAGGATAAATTACGGACAAGGACAGGGGAAAGAAGGTCATACAGTGTCGTGGGAACGGCTTCAAACCGCGGAGGGTAGACAAGGTGGCAGACGGAAGTCTTAAATTCACGGAGATATGCGCGAAGCGGAACAGCAAGTGAGGGATTGAAACCGATAACGATTACTTCGTATATTAATTATTTAAAAGAATCCGGGAGCCAGAATTTCGCTTCAGGAGTAATCCCAAGCGACCATATGCAATAGCTCAGCATGCACCCATAGCCACTGGCAAGGAAATTGAGGTGAGCATTACTCAGATTCCAAATTGGGGAGAAGTAAACGTGAGGAGAAAAGCCTGTTCCTTCCTCCACCTGGCGCCAGTCTTCCTCCACCTGGCGCCAGTCCTCCACCTGGCGCCAGTCTTCCTCCACCTGGCGCCAGTCTTCCTCCACCTGGCGCCAGTCTTCCTCCACCTGGCGCCAGTCTTCCTCCACCTGGCGCCAGTCTTCCTCCACCTGGCGCCAGTCTTCCTCCACCTGGCGTCAGTCTTCTCCCATCCACCTGGCGCCAGTCTTCCTCCACCTGGCGCCAGTCTTCCTCCACCTGGCGCCAGTCTTCCTCCACCTGGCGCCAAGCTGCCAGCACGGCCCAGCCACCCGGGCCGGACCCGTTCACGTCCGAACCAGCTCCGTCCACGCCACACCCGCTGCGGCCCTGCACGGTAATCCAACGAAAATATCGAAACTGGCACGCGTCAGCACGTCAATTGGCTGCGATTGCGGGGCCGGGGCCGGAGCTGGGGGCGGCAGGAGTCCGGAGAGCCGACACCTGGCGATGCAGCTGCGCGGCGAGCACGGGCAGGCGGGCCGGCAGCCTCGTGACGGAGGTGCTCCGCTGAGTCAGTCGGCATCCGGCTCGGCACGCCGCTAAGCTGACCTGCCGCACACAGCTCCGGGCTGGGTTCCCCCACCTGCGGGTCAGGTAGTCTCAGCTGGGGGAGGTCACCCATCCGGCTCGGCACGCCGCTAAGCTGACCTGCCACACGCAGCTCCGGGCTAGGTTCCCCCACCTGCGGGTCAGGTAGTCTCAGCTTGGGGAGGTCACCCATCCGGCTCGGCACGCCGCTAAGCTGACCTGCCACACGCAGCTCCGGGCTGGGTTCCCCCACCTGCGGGTCAGGTAGTCTCAGCTGGGGGAGGTCACCCATCCGGCTCGGCACGCCGCTAAGCTGACCTGCCACGCGCAGCTCTGGGCTAGGTTCCCCCACTGCGGGTCAGGTAGTCTCAGCTGGGGAGATCACCCACCCGGCTCGGCACGCCGCTAAGCTGACCTGCCGCACACAGCTCCGGGCTAGGTTCCCCCACCTGCGGGTCAGGTAGTCTCAGCTGGTGGGGAGATCACCCACCCACCCGGCTCGGCAGGCCACTACGCTGACCTAAGACTGATGTGAGGGGTACGGACAGTGCAATGACGTACAGGGGTGGGGTCAAAGATGATGATGATTATTATTATTGGGGTTTTAGGGTGCGTCAACCCCACTGGATTATATTGCACTCAGGGAGGGAGCACAGTTGACTGACTGACGTCAGGGGTACGGACGGTGCAGCGATGCTGCAGGGGTGGGGCTCGACTGTTGACTGATTGACGCGCCGAGCACAGTCGATGACCCGGCCTCCGTCGCTGGCTCGTGAGCCGGAGATGCCGGGTTCATCAGCCGACGCCGGTCGGCCGAATGGCTCCCGGCTCGGTTTCACCCGCTCCCCGGCTCCCCGGCTCCCCGGCCCTGGGGTGACGGCAGTCAGATGACCGGGGGGCGATCCCAGTGTCCCGCCGGCCGGCGGTCGGACGGCGCCGGTGCGGGACGAGATCGCGGCGGATCATCTCTGGCGGCGGATCTGTATCACGGCTGCATTCCTCGGACGACACCAGCCGCCAACTCGCCTGGGGCGCTTGGGGCACCCGACGCTGCCTCGGGACAGAGCTGGGCAGCGGACGTGAGGATGGACCCCAGAGCCGACGGCACAACCCCAGCGGCTTACCGACACTCGATGCTGGCTCGAGGCTGACGTGGGTGATGGACCCTGCAGCCGAGGGCACAACCCCAGCGGCTTACTGCCTCCGGAGAGGATGCTGGGCAGCAGACGTGAGTGATGGCTCTGGGGTTGTGTCCCCGGAGCCGAAGGCACAACCCCAGCGGCTTACTGGTCAACTCATTCGCTACGTCGCCAGGTCAGGTGAGTCGAGTCCGCTGTGGTCCGCCGGCGGACCGTGGTCCTCCAGAAGAAAAACCAGCAGCAAACCGTGGTCCCACAGACCCACAGAGCGGACCAACACCCTGATGCACCAGACCAGCGCTGCCTGGTCACGACGTAACATCAAATATCAGAGCTGGCTCAGGTCACGTCCCCGTCCTCCCACTCCACACCCGCTGCCCCACACCTCCGCTGTGTGACGCGGAGACCATGTCACCGCTGTGTGACATGTCCAGACCGCCCTTACCATGTCACACCAGCTATATCCAGCCACCTGTCACTCGTCACCTACCACGTCACCCGTCACTTATCGCACTCACCACCGGCCACCTATCGTCACGAGCGATAGGACCCGTCACCCAGCAGATGTCACCCGTCACACGTCAGCCGGCGTCCGTGACAGCGGCGACACGCGCGGCGGCACCGCCGACTTGTGGTGCTGCCGCGAAACGCGCAGCTGTCTGCGTCACGGTGCGTCATAGCCGGACCCGGCTCAGTCTGTCCTAATCCAGCGGGTGATGCATGGTCCTAATCCAGCAGGTGATGGTGGACAGTAGTCAGTCGTCGCGGGGAACGGGCCCAGCCTATCCTGCTCTGGCTTGTGTGGCATGTATGTGGCGGGGTGGACACTGGTCAGTGGTGGCGGGGGTCGGAGCAAACACAGCTGCGGCGTCGGCGCAGCTCAAAACACACCGCGGTCCGCACACTACTCAAACAAAGGTGTCCCGGGGTGAATGTGATGGCGGTGGAGGGTCGCCGGGGTCCCACCGAGCCGGGGACCGCAGACCTTCCGCGGGAGGGGGACCACCACCGCGGCTGGATGCGGACAGCCGCTGTCACCGGAACGGATGGCAGCCGCTGCCACGCTGGGCAACGGAACATCGGATCCAGGAGCGAGAGCCAACCACCACGACTGGTCTCATCGGATCCAGGGGCACCCACCACCACGGTTGGTCTACGTTTTGAAATCCTGGAGTTGGAGATCGTTTTATTTGTTCCTTGTTTCCACATGAACTCTTGCTTTGTACTTCCCGCCTTTGGGGAATCTAATCTGATGTTTCATCGAAACATAATTATCAGGGATAATAAATGAAGCGGAACAAATCCAACACGGGTAATCCAACTAAGCTTTTCCTCCATTACGACACAATATACTAACTAACAGTGGAGTAAAAGTTCGGGTTTGACACCCGAGAGGTTGAGGCATCATGATTATCAAGAAGCGATAACTTGAACGATTCCATTGTCCAAAAGCACCAATGAATCGATCTTGCAGCGAGGAAAGGGAGATTACATTTTTGGAGCTGTTCTCGATGACATCGAAGACGAGGCTGCTTTCCAATCCTGCCTACTACAGCTGTCCTAGACGGGGTCGCCAACCAGGGCGGCCCCGGGAAGGGACACCCACCAGGGCTGCTCCGAGGATGGTCGTCCACCACCCCGACTGGAAAGGGTCGCCCACCAGGCGTGCTCCCGGGGGTGACAGTCCACCAGGGCAGCCCCGGGTGTTACAGCCCACCAGGGCAGCCCCGGCGGTGATAGCCCGCCAGGGCAGCCCCGGGTGTGACAGCCCGCCAGGGCAGCCCGGGGTGATAGCCCGCCAGGGCAGCCCGGGGGTGACAGCCCGCCATGGCATCCCCGGGGAGGAGTAAGTGTAGCGTGACGCACCTAGCTGCCGCTCCACCTCTGGACGGCCCGACGCGCGCGATGACGCAACAGCTGTGTGACGTCACACCGGCTGGGAGTCGGCGAGAGCCGGCCAGCCCCGGTGCGGACGGGGTGGAGCGTGCTCGTCCGTCCGCCCGTGCCGGTGCCGGCTGCCGGTGACAGACGGCGGCGGCGTGGCGGATGACAGGGCCGACACGGCCGCAGCGCGCCGACACGGCCCCGGCGACAGCGCCGCGTCCGACGCAGCGCGCGCGCCGTCGACGCCGCCGGCGACGCTCAGCGTGGGGCCGGCTGGCAGGCGGTCAGGCGCGGCGTGCAATCTGCACGCCGGGGGTCCCGCGAGGTGACGTCACCCGCCGAGGCTGCTCGGCGTGCCCACGTCAGAGGTGACACCTGGCCGGCGGCCGGTCGCGCGCGTGCGACAGGTGCCGCCACCGGCAGCAGAGGCGCCGCCCACGACATGTGACGCCGAGTCCAGCCCGGCGGGCCCGCGTCCTAATCCACCAGCCGGTTCGCCATGAATGACATGCCATTGCAATTGACCGTGAAGGCGCCGCTGCAATTACCGGACTCGTCGCCCGCCGGCGGGGAAATCAGGTGGTAGCAGTGGCATTGTCACTAGCGCACAGTACGGACGCCGCTGAGCTATTTGGCAGAACGTTTACTGGTAGGTTATTGGTTAGTTGGCTGCGGCCAGGTCCCCCCCACCCCCCCACGTGGTAAGTTGGCTGCGAGAGCTTCCACACGCGGATGTCTATATTCGTTCCGTGTCTAACATGGTCTACTTTGTGCATTACATGTCAAGAAATCGGACACCTACTCTGGTCTGGAAAATTCCAACAACAGAAGCGAAAAACGCAGCAGAGAAGGCAGCGTGCGTGCACAAACGCTGGCGGGGACGCAACGAGGAACACCCTGCGGAACTAGCTGCTAACACTCGGGTAACGTGGGGGAGTTTCTTGCTAACAGACCCACCCGGAACTTCACACGGCTGGAGCTACATTTGCTAACTTCAAAGGAACTGGGACGGTAAACACCTCCGCCCAACTTCCACGTAAAATCGTCATCGGTAAAGGTCACGCTCCAACCGTGCACGAATAAAGCGAGGATAATTATCGAACTGAACCGATACCATCCTGCAGCACCGTCAACGACGCCAATTCCCCAAGGCGAACAATCGCCATAGCACACAGTTTTACACATGCAACACGAAATTCGTGGGCAGAGGAGGGACAGTTCCACCAGCCAAGACACAGCGCAAAACGTCCACGCACCGAAAAGGGGTGCGCGTACCGCCGGGCACTGACCTCTGTCGCGGGCGACCTTCTGCGGCGCGTCACCCCGCAGCGATCCGTCGAGCGCAGCAGAGGGCCCCAGAGCTGCCGAGCCGGTCACGGCTACGTCACCACACCAGTCGTCACGCGGCCGGCCGGCGGATCGCACTGCCGCTCCGTCGCTCGCCGCTCTGCCCACACGCCGGCTGCGCCGCCGCCGCCGCCACCTGCCCGAGCCCCAGCGCCAGCCGCGCCGCCGCTGCCGCCACCTGCCCGAGCCCCAGCGACGACCGCGCGCGGCCGCCGAACGCACGCCCCGCACGCCGCCGGCCGCCGCCTAAGTGCCCGTGAAACGGAGAGGGGGCATGGCGGGGGCGGCACCGGCGAAGGGGTGTGCTGGCTGCGGCGGCGGTCGGCGCCGGCCGCCACCCCATCGGTCATCAGCGGGGGGGGGGCGGGCCGGGACCCGATCCGATCGTTCCACGGCCGAGCGGCGACAGCAGGTCGCCCGCCTGACGGGTTAATCGGCCGAGGCGAGAGGCAGGGACGGTGCGCCGGCAACACAGACGTGATCAATCACCACCAACAGGAGCGACGCGACCGCCGCCGACCACCCACACGGCCGCCGGCCCTCTGACACGTGTCACGTGGTCGCAGCCGGCCGACTTGACCCGAGCTGAATGGGTCGATTACGCTGTGGTCAGGACGTTCAGAGCACATGCACGCGCACTTCCTGGATAACCACTAAAACGGGCACTGTCCTGCCAACAGACTTATGGTGCTGCATGTAAGTCGGCAGCGCCGGAGATGTTCAACAACGACCCAGGACTTATCGGATCCAGAAATTAGCGGGTCCGGAGACGCCCGACATGGATCCAGGACCTGTCGGCCCCAGAAGCGCCGTACGCATGCGACCAGTAGATACTCATATTCGCCACTGACTGGCATGGTCTACAACGTCACTGACTAAATTCAGTTTGTGCCAGACCCGTTCACTTCCCAAGAGCTCCTTCAAGGACAATGGGATACCCAGCAGACCATCGAGCAGTTGTATTACCATGGCCAGGCGATCCTTCCCACCCACTAATGCTCCTGAGTGCGAGCGAAAATCTCTGCCATTGAACAGCAGTTCGAAAAACAGCGATAACCACTCCACTTGACACTAGGCGGGGTTGAGCCTCCGACCAGTGCCACAGAACCCAAGGGTCTGCTCACAGACAGACAGAGCGAGCACGCCCGCCAGCCGGATGCCACGGGCTCTGAACGATCCTGGCTGGGATTAACGTTGAGCACTCCCAGGTAATGAGATCCTCTGAGCAAGAGGTGCCCGAGACAGCATCAGCCCGACGTCAGGCCCCGGCTGAGCACCCCCCCCGCCACACTCGAGCCAGCCGTCGCAGCTGACGGCGACGCCGAAAGGACGGTCATTGACATTCCTCACAATCCAGAGTCCTTTTCCCACCGAGTGTAAGGCTTAAACCGATCGTAAGCAAATACTCGAATCGTTCGCTACACAGTTCCTGATACGCGGACGTGACGCGCGTTGTATCCTACTGATTATCATTCCTACCATGATCTCCTCGGTACTAGCTGGTGCTTACTAACACGCAACATTGCTGCTTCAAGAAGAAATGCTAATGCTGCAGGGCTCAAAAGAAGGAGGATTGTTCGAAGATAACTTCAGCATTCGAAAGCTTTAATTTTCACGAGGCGCCTATGTTCTTCCCAGTAGACTTGAGTAGCCATTTGTCCTCGTCCGATCTCCTCCATGAAACAAATTGCGAATGCGCCCGTGAGAATATATCAAACCGCTGCGACAGTATTGCGATGACCAAAAAGAGCGGGGAAAATCACTTGTAAGTGGGCCATTTTCCATCAACGTCCACAAGTTGAATAGTTCACATCAAACAAAATACGGGGCACGTCCACCACCCTGCACGATTTCCTAGATCCATGTAAAAAATAGTGCTCCTCATTCAGATGGACATTCCCGGTTCGTTATGCACACAGGACATCATGAGGAATACTCCCTGTTCAAAGACTGTTGCGACTTTACACCAAATGATGAGCCTAGCTACAGATAACACATGCACTTCTTAGAGATTCAACTAGGCACGGCCAGAATGGCACTTAGACTCGTCAGCCAATCCGGTGTCTTGTGACAAACAATAATATCACCCTGGCTCCACGCTCACATCGTTCTGTTACTCATGATTTAACCTACATGTGGATGGAGAACTTGTTTGGCAGGCTTACCTACATGTGGAGGAGGGACTTGCTTGGCTGATGTCGACGAAATCGGAAAAATCACTACCAGGACAAATCACAGTTCACGAGCTACCATATTTCATTCCTCCCGGTATATGCTCTTTTGGTGAGCGCGTCAGGTCAGGTCAGGTCAGGGCAGGCACGGCTTAAAGCCAGGCTGGCACGCAACATTATAGCCAAGATGATCTTAATCGTGAAAGCCAAAGATCGCGAAGCATACCGCTCGAGGGAAATGGACCAAGAAAGCGCAAACTTGCTGCCGATTCACGGTGAGTACGACAAAATGCAGATGTGAATCGACTCAATACGTCGGCTCATCACATTTTTGGTTAACAGGGTTAACCAAATGAATCGCACGGGATCTGCGAGAGGCCGATAAGGAGACGCATGTCAGGATACTTACAAGGAATTAATGTGAATTTAATGAACGTTGTGCACTAGGTAGCTCCACATGGGCCATCGGTAGCACCAGCTCAAGTGTTTCTGAACATTAGGCCAGAAAACAAGGCCAAACCTGCATGGAATCATGTAATATCACATGGAAAGAAGCAATGCAGCACTGCATGACGTTTGTGGCTTTAGTAAACTGATGAAAATGTCATCGGCACGTCCCCGTATTGAACTTGTCAATAATATTATTTACTGGACAAAACATATAGTACTGTGTCAATTACTATTCAAAGATCATACGGAATATCACTTCACGATATATCGTATCCAGCCCGATGTGCAGGATGAACAAGGCACCTTGAATACAGCAAGATACCAATGTTCAACGGAAACTATTGAAGAGTGAGGTTGGCTTTGTTTCGCGTCTCGGGCCCAATAAATGTATATACGGCGATTGTTGTTTATATCACAGGTATGCACGTGTCGCGATAGAGACCATAGTCTGGCCCGCGATGGCTCAGTAAACCTTGTTGGGCATTCAGAGTCGCATACCCGACACCGCACTACCATAAACAGAGACCGCCAATACCACGATACATTTGAAGCTTAGTGTAATAGCTTTACACTAAGCTTCACGGAATCCACCCGATTTGCCTTCTCCAGCAGAGCCTTCTTCACTCTAACTACATGTGTTGCGATGTGTTCTTGTGTTCTATGTGCTCTTATGTCTAAATGTACGTGTTTGTTTGAATGTATGTGTTCACTCAAAATAGTGTCAAAGTGGCTCGCACTTCAGCCACCTTGACAGAGCACGTGATACTGCATAGCACCGCACAGGATGTTCGAAACTAGTGAATTCATTCCGCCTCGAGTGAGATCTAAACCCACTCGATCTTATTCAAGTGCTACTGCACCACGGACGACCTTGAAGGCCGGAACCTGACGTGGTACTGTACAGCATTGGAACTGTACACGCCCCCGCTTGTAAAGTGGCGAGAATTGCACGCGTTCAGGAGCGTCAGGGCAGGATCATGCCATCTGGGAATGCTCAATTGCCATATTTCTCCAAAATAGGGGTGCTTCAAATCCGTAAAATAAAGCATCCAAGGCAACAGTAATTATGCGCAGCATCCATGTCGCCATTTCCTTCCCTGTATTACGTATTGTCTAGCAATGCAATGCGAAATTAATTTGACGTCCAACAACTCTTAATTCATGTGCCATGTTGTCAGATGTGGCCAGCTGGGCCAGCTGTTTCTGGGGATCGCTTTGTTTGGAACAATGCCGACATCATGATATTTTGTTTCAGTTTTATATTGAATTTGGTTGGTTGGTTGGTTGGCTGGTCATTTGAGTTTAGTGGCGCGTCGACGGCATCGGTCGTGCAGCGCCAATTTATGCTGGATTTATCACTTCATAAGTAAAACTTTGCAAACATTTCAACTACAAATATTAAGTACAGCTACTCCAAAAATATCGCTTGCATACCAGACGAGTCCACCAACTTTGCGCCCCGGAGCTTATTAGCCGTTGGGAAACCGGCCATTTTCGTCTGGCAGATATACCACACATTTTTCACCACATCTTCATCCCGGCTGACAGTGTATCGCCATCTGGTATCATCTGGTATCACACACCGGCATCGCCTCTGGCGAGGGTGCATCCGGTCCGGCGGCGGCGAGGCCTCGCCGCCGCCCGAAGCTCGACTGACGGCTCGGCTCGGCTCGGCTTGCTGGCCAAACGACGCCCGTGCAACGCTCAACAAGCTGATTGTGGTTCGGGTAGCCGGTCACTTTCAGAGCAGTCTGAACCAGACCCTGAACGGCGTATTTATAGCTTCGAGTGGCGTATGAATGGCTGAACCAGTGGCGTATGAATGGCTTCGAGGTGAAGGTGGGGGGGGGGGGCTTTTCCGACACGGGAACTACATTTTCAGGGAACTGCTAAAAGGCGCCGGACAATCTTGGTGGTGGGTTAGGTAGAGGTAAGTTAGGCCAATAAACATGGCTATTTGTCATCCTGAGTCCGTGAGGGAACATCTCGTGCTGGATTGGAGGGCATTCTGTGCCAGTCAGGTGGCCTTCTCTGTCAGTGGGGGAACCTCCTGTGTTGGTCATGGGCTCCCTGTTTCGGACAGAAGGGTCTCCTGTGTCTCTCAGGGGACCTACTGTTGCTCAGTGCCTCCTTGTTTCTGACAGGAAACCCCGTGTGCTCCCTCCTGTGTGCGTGAGGGATCTTCGGTGTCAGTCAGTCACACCTTCTGCGTCAGTAAGTTGGCCTCGTAGGTCGGTCAGGGAGCTTTCTGCGGTCGGGGAGCTTCACGAATGATCTCTACTGCACCGGTGTAAAGTCCTGGACTGATTATTTGCTCTCCTAAACTTGAGTGGCGACGGGTCAGTCTCAAGGTTGTCAGTGGGGCCAGTTCTCAGGCTCCTACGGCCCTCGTTCCCCCAACCCATACATAGAGTTAAGATCGTTTCGGTATTTTCTGTGTTCCCCAAACAATTAGGCTTGTGAGAGTTGTGATAACTAAGTGAATTGCTGGCACTTTATCCTGCCGTGGAGTTTCGTCACCACCGTTCCTGTCTATTATGGTGCTAAGCACTGCCTCCACCAGTTTACATGCGGGGACGGCAGACCGAACAAAAATGGCAATATACTGAAACCGCTCTCGGCGAGCGAAACCCGCCCAAAAATGGTAGTTTTCCGTTGTGAAAATCACAAAATTGCCTGTTTGATATGATGTATTTGTATTTCTGTTGGATGGGGAGGGGTATGGCCCTCTTAGCTACGCGTCTGGGCACAAGTGCATCAGAAATACGGTCAATTGTGTTGAAATGTGTGTGGATGCTCCATCACTTACCTGCTAGCTGTTTTGCCGAAAATGACCTGGTCGTACTGGGTCCATTCTGAAACAAGAGTCACGCAGTTTTCAATGATCATGTCAGCCGCACCGACTGTTACGTTGGTACGCAACATCAAATAATCAGAGCGTGCTGGTAAGTTAATCTAGGTGTGCTTAGCTACTTGGTCAGGTTCTGACATTATATCCCAGGACATTTGAGCTTAGGTCACTACCATAACGCACTGACTATTACATGTCGTGAACCTTTACTAAGATAAAAATCCCGCCACAATCACGCAGTTGTGATTATTTTTCTTTTGGCCTTCCTAGCACTTTCTGACCCTCCTGGACCTGACCTTACTGAGCTATCCACCTTCCTGATGGAACAATGACATAGAAGGCATTGGCTTCCAAAAGGAACCCAAATTGCAACCTTATCGTTGAATCTCGATCTTGATTAACTTCAGAAAAAGCTTAGGCACAATATACCAAAAGCATCCACTGCATGTTATGTTCTAGATGCAGATAATTTCATAATTTGCAATACATCTTTGGTTTTCAAAGCATAGCAGTGTCACAACGATCACAATGGCCATTTTTGGCAAACTTTAGGCACATCTGACTGATAGCCTAGCTTCAGTTAGTTGGTTTCTGCGCGCCAATTGACCGGCCGTACCTTACTGAAGCCGGCGGTGGGCGCGCGTTGCAGGCGCGCCGCCGGGTTGTCGAGCGTCGGCTCCGAGCAGGACATCCGTGCTGCCATCTCCAGGTAGAGCTGCGAACTGCGCCGTCGCGCCTGCGGCCGCCAGGAGGCGTGCATGGGCGGCTTGTCGTCGGCGGCGGCGGCGGGCGGCGGCCGCTCGTCGCCCGGCGTGCTGAGCGGCGACACGGTGGGCGACTGGCCGCCCAGCTGGCGGCGGCCGTCGGCCGGCTGCAGCGCCAGCTGCAGGCCGGGCCGCGCGCCCGCCAGCGGCCGCCGCCGCAGCGAGCCGGCCGCCTCGGCCGGCTCGGCCAGCAGGTCCATCTGGTCGGCGCTGCGCCAGTGGCAGGCGTCGCCGCCGTCGGCCGCCGGCTCGCGCGGCTCCTCCGAGCGGGCGCGCAGCAGCCGCAGAGCCGGCCGGCGCGACATCGAGGTGGTCGCCTCGCGGGTGGCGACGTCTGGCGGCCCGGGCGGGCCGCCGGCGGCCGGCGCCGCGCACCAGACGTGCTCGCTCAGGTCCGACCAGGACGAGCGGGCCGACGACGCGGCGCTCGTCTGTGTCGCCACCGTGCGCGACTCTGCCGGCGGCGAACCCGAGCCGGAGCCGGAGCCGGAGCCGCAGCCGGAGCCGCAGCCGGAGCCGGAGCCGCAGCCGGGGCCGGAGCCGGAGCCGCAGCCGGGGCCGGAGCCGCAGCCGGGGCCGGAGCCGGAGCCGCAGCCGGGGCCGGAGCCGGAGCCGGTGCCGCAGCCGGAGCCAGAGCCAGAGCCGGAGCAAGAGCCGGACGGATGGCTGCTCAGGATGCTGGTCTCGACACGCCGCAAGAAGTCGGTCAGCTCATCGGGCCTCTGTTGGAGCAGGTCAGGTCAAACAGCTGCCGGAAGTCAGGTCAAACAGTTACCGAAGGTCAGGTCAATCAGTTGCCGGAAGTAACATCAACAGAGTCTCGAGGGTCAGTTCAACAGGCTTCCATGGTCAGGTCAACAGGCTGCCAGAGGTCAGGTCAATACACTGCTGAACTGCTGAACGTCAGGTCAACAAATCACCGGAACAAGTCCACTCAGCAGGTCAAATGAGCTGGTCCGCTGCGGACTGCAGGAGCAGGTCCGCCAACGGGAGGAAAGGCAGCCACGTCGGCGACTGTATTCGGAAATAAGAAAAGCGCATGGATGGCCTGCGTAGCATGAGCACTACGTCTGGAGAAATCGTCTTGTTGACTTGCATCCATTGCTAACGTCTTGCCGTATAAACAGAGTATTTCCTGATGACAATCAATTGCACATAACACTCCACTTAACACACGTGAAGGGTTGTAAGTACGAGAGCACTGTGGGGTCCGTTCTCTGTCGTCCCCACCAACACACTGTTTGATGCCGCTCGCCAATGAAGCTCCGAATGAGGTCAAGTGCACCTGCCCTTGACTGTAGGCACCATAATGGCGTTGCGCGTGCCCATGGACCATTTAACGCAACGATAAAAAAATGAGCGCTGGATCCTTTTGCGACGCAACTGCGTAGATTACACAGTCTCGCACCTGTCTCGTGGCCAACGATCATGAGGAAACATAAATTGCAGGCAGGTGGCGCGATTTCAGCCTGTCGTCTCTCTGTTACGAGACACTCTCGCTAGCCATTACGCTGTCGACTCTGAGAGCCTGCAATAGCGCTGTACTCGACTTCAGCTGGGGCCGGGTGATGCTGTCCACATCTCTCCGCTAGTTGTGCACTCGTCACGTCAACACAGGGCACGCCTCGGCCCGGCACCAGCCGCACCACGGCAGATATACACGGGACGCAGCGCGTGCCGCCCGTTTGACACGTTGGACAGTGACACGGTAGACAGAGTGACACGGTGGACAGTGACACGGTAGACAGAGTGACACGGTAGACAGAGTGACACGGTAGACAGAGTGACACGGTAGACAGAGTGACACGGTAGACAGTGGCACGGTAGACAGAGTGACACGGTAGACAGAGTGACACGGTAGACAGTGACACGGTAGACAGAGTGACACGGTAGACAGAGTGACACGGTAGACAGAGTGACACGGTAAACAGTGGCACGGTAGACGAGTGACACGGGAGACAGAGGCACGGTAGACAGAGTGGCACGGTAGACAGAGTGGCACGGTAGACAGAGTGACACGGTGAAGACAGTGACACGGTAGACAGAGTGACACGGTAGACAGAGTGACACGGTAGACAGTGACACGGTAGACAGAGTGACACGGCAGACAGTGGCACGGAGGAAGGTGGCGACAGTAGCGATCGGCGCCCGCACGACATCCAGCCGTGCACACAGCCTGCAGAAGTGATCAGCACCAGAAGACAGCGGGCAGCTTGAATGCAGCAATGGGCAAAAACGGGCAGTACCAGGAACGATGCACTATCGATACGTGCAATTTTGCCGCTCGGGTCAAAGCCATGTTCGGTCAGGGCCTGCGTCGTGCAGAATGAACGCCCATACAACGGCTGGGCCAGTGTCACGTGGGGTGCTGTAGCAGACTGATGGTGTCACGTGGGGTGCTGTAGCAGACTGATGGTGTCACGTGGGGTGCTGTAGCAGACTGATGGTGTCACGTGGGGTGCTGTAGCAGACTGATGGTGTCACGTCGGGTGCTGTAGCAGACTGACAGATTGACAGTGTCACGTGTCACGTGACGGTGTCGCGTGCGCCGCTGTAGCAGACTGATGAATGACAACTGTGCCCAAATCAACCAGGCTGGTCATTGCACGTCAATAAGGACCCTGCATGGAGTCCGAATAACCAATTCAGTAGATGCGACCTTGAGCCCGAAGTGCACCCACCGGCAGTGGCCATAAATGGCGCGTGGGCCGCACCTGTCGCACAGTCGGCACTGCAGGACAACTGCTGCGCTCCGTCTGACATACTGACGTGCAGCAGACGTCATTGTGTCCCCTGCACTGGTGTAGCAGACGTCATTGTGTCCCCTGCACTGGTGTAGCAGACGTCATTGTGTCCCCTGCACATCAGTGTCTGTAGCAGACGTCATTGTGTCCCTGTGTTAGCAGCTCATTGTGTCCCCTGCACTGGTGTAGCAGACGTCATTGTGTCCCCTGCACTGGTGTAGCAGACGTCATTGTGTCCCCTGCACTGGTGTAGCAGACGTCATTGTGTCCCCTGCACTGGTGTAGCAGACGTCATTGTGTCCCCTGCACTGGTGTAGCAGACGTCATTGTGTCCCCCTGCACTGGTGTAGCAGACGTCATTGTGTCCCCTGCACTGGTGTAGCAGACGTCAGTGTGTCCCTGCACTGGTGTAGCAGACGTCATTGTGTCCCCTGCACTGGTGTAGCAGACGTCATTGTGTCCCCTGCACTGGTGTAGCAGACGTCATTGTGTCCCCTGCACTGGTGTAGCAGACGTCATTGTGTCCCCTGCACTGGTGTAGCAGACGTCATTGTGTCCCCTGCACTGGCTGTAGCAGACGTCACTCAGTGTCACTGGTGTCAGACTGTCATGTGTGTGTCCTGCATGGTGTCAGTGTCATGTGTCGCATGTTCTGGCTGTACGTCATTGTGTCCCCATGCACTGTGTCCGGCTGTGTCAGTGTCAGCTGTGTCCGGCTGTGTCAGTGTCAGTTGTGGTCCGGCTGTGTCAGTGTCAGTCTGGTCAGTGTCAGCTGTGTCCGACTGTGTCAGTGTCAGCTGTGGTCCGGATGTGTCAGTGTCAGCTGTGGTCCGGCTGTGTCAGCCTGTGGTCAGACGTTGTGTCCCCTGCACTGTAGCTGACGTCATGTGTCAGCAGCTGCACTGTGTCAGTGTCAGTTGTGGTCCGGCTGTGTCAGTGTCATTGTGGTCCCTGCATGTAGCGTGTCCGGTGTGTCAGTGTCAGCTGTTTGTTCCCGGCGTGTCAGTGTCATTGGTATGGCTGTGTCAGTGTCAGCTGTGGTCCGGCTGTGTCAGTGTCACTGTGGTCTGGCTGTATCAGTGTCAGCTGTGATCCGGCTGTATCAGTGTCAGCTGTGACGCTATGTCAGTGTCGTTGTGGTCTGGCTGTGTCAGTGTCAGCTGTGGTCCGGCTGTGTTCAGCTGTCACAGTGTGGTCCGGCTGTGTCAGTGTCACTGTCCGGCTGTGTCAGTGTCAGCTGTGGTCCGGCTGTATCAGTGTCAGCTGTGATCCGGCTGTAGTGTCAGCTGGTCAGTTGTGTCAGTGTCAGCTGTGGTCCGGCTGTGTCAGTGTCAGCTGTGGTCCGGCTGTGTCAGTGTCAGCTGTGGTCTGGCTGTGTCAGTGTCAGCTGTGGTCCGGCTGTGTCAGTGTCAGCTGTGGTCCGGCTGTGTCAGTGTCAGTTGTGGTCCGGCTGTGTCAGTGTCAGTTGTGGTCCGACTGTGTCAGTGCCAGCTGTGGTCTGGCTGTGTCAGTGTCAGTTGTGGTCTGGCTGTGTCAGCGTCAGCTGTGGTCCGGCTGTGTCAGTGTCAGTTGTGGTCCGGCTGTGTCAGTGTCAGTTGTGGTCTGGCTGTGTCAATGTCAGCTGTGGTCCGGCTGTGTCAGTGTCAGCTGTGGTCTGGCTGTGTCAGTGTCAGCTGTGGTCTGGCTGTATCAGTGTCAGTTGTGGTCCGGCTGTGTCAGTGCCAGTTGTGGTCCGGCTGTGTCAGTGTCAGCTGTGGTCCGGCTGTGTCAATGTCAGCTGTGGTCTGGCTGTGTCAGTGTCAGTTGTGGTCCGGCTGTGTCAGTGTCAGCTGTGGTTATTGGTTTTACGACACGTCTACCGTTGAATCATGTATCGTCGTCAATCTTTTACGCTGATTGGTCGCGGGCGAAGAGTAGCGACAGGTAAGACTCGAATCCACAATCTTTCGATTGTGAGACGGGCAACTTACCCCTAGACTACTCGTCCCCTGTGTCAGTGTCAGCTGTGCTCCGGCTGTGTCAGTGTCAGCTGTTGTGGCACTGTGACTGTGACACTGTGACTGTGACTGTAGTACTGGCTGCGGCGTTGACTTGACTGCGACTGTGGCGCCGACCGTGTGACTGATGGCTTGTACAGTGGAGACCGGGCGGACAACTTCAGTCCAGCGATAATTTGGCGCTTACCCGAAATCGCTCACGTCGTCGCCTGGGTGCCGGCGATGCGGAAAACGCACCCGGAAGCGGCACACCACCACCACACACCTAGGAGCACTCACACCCCACCACCACCACGACCACCACCACCATCGCCAACACCATCGCCACCAAGAACTGCACCCCGCGGCCCCTGACACCACACCAGCTCCACTACGGCACAGAGGCGGCGCCAGGGAGCCTGCCGGACACGGCTGCTGGTCAGTC
Source organism: Imbricaverruca yamaguchii (assembly GCA_034440575.1). Taxonomy (NCBI): domain Eukaryota; kingdom Metazoa; phylum Arthropoda; class Thecostraca; family Neoverrucidae; genus Imbricaverruca; species Imbricaverruca yamaguchii. The sequence goes on along the minus strand of JAOTOL010001349.1, from coordinate 215,108 downwards.
CGCCACTGCCGCCCACTATCTGACGGCGGACACGGCTGCTGGTCAGGCTGTGGCCAGCTCGCGAGGCGGTCAGACCGCCACTGGCGCTCACTGTCTGATCGGCGGAGTGCAAACACAGCGCATGGTCGGAACCAGAACCAAACGGCCAGGTCAGACCGCCACTGGCGCTCACTGTCTGATCGGCGGAGTGCAAACACAGCGCCGATCTAATCAGAGCCGAGCACGACCGTGTCAACACGCACCCATGTCACGCCGACACGCATCCATGTCAGGTGAGGCGCTGACACAACAGACGTCCCACCAGGGCATTACCCATGTCAGGTGAGGCTCTGACACAACCGACGTCCCATCAGGGCATCACCCATGTCGGGTGATGTTTCGACACAACACACGTCCCGTCAGGGCATCACCCACGCCAGGCTATACGCTGATAGAACAGTCGTCCTACCGGTGCATCACATGTGATAGGTGATAGATGTCAGTGTCAGGTGATCCAACGGGAAAACGTGCCTTTCACGAATATTGCGGAAAAAATGTAAACTGGTCGTCACAGTTAGTGTTACAGTTACATTTAAACAGTTCCAGTGGGATTGTCGCTCCTCGACACAGCCAAGTTTTAGTCTCTTTGTCCCCAATGACTCAGGACAACGTTGACGTATGACCTTGCCGACCCAGCCGTGGGAAGTTTGTTAGCCTTGCCAACCCAGCCGTGGGAAGTTTGTTTGCATTAACGACCCAGCCGTATAAAGTTGTTTTGCCTTGCTGACCTAGCCTTTGGAAGTATGTTTAACCTCACTGCAATCAACCCTGCCAGTTCACTGCGTCAGCCTCCTCAGCTACCAATTTCCTTGGGGTGGTACTAAGTCCCCCATCCCTATTGCGTATTGTGCACGGCGTTACTTCACTGTGCGGGCAGTACATCATACTGAGGTCCGGTGGGACCAAGCCATCAACTTAGCATGCAACGTGAATGGTGTGATACCAAAAGTATCCGTCAACGATTACACTGCTGATAAATGATCACAGTGTTATATATGCCAGGCCGAAACCCAGTAACCTCGCTACTTGGTCGAACCCTCGGCTTTGGGTCAGGACGGCCTGGGGCATTAGAGCCTGAGTTTCAGTGGAGTCACCACCGTTGTCACCGTTGGAAGACTTGGGTCACGGCAAGTCCGATGGGTCTGACCAATGCCACACACTAAATATCAGGACGGCTGACGACTTATGGCCGCGAGCGGCTCAACTATTCGGCCCAGCTTTGTCCCGAGCACTAAAACAGAGCTGACCAGCTCCAACGACGCAGCTGACATAAACACAGGTGGGCTTTCTCTTCTCGTTCATGCATTACAACGACGATTTAATTTACATATTTGAATGCAGGCTCCCCTTTGTTCAGATCCGCTCTACTTCACTGTACCATAACTCGAGCCCATATATAGCTCCACCGGCACCGGGACCGAGACTGATATAGCTTCACTGGGACTCGAGACTGGTATAGCTTCACTGGGACCGAGGCTGGTATAGCTTCACTGGGACCGAGACTGGTATAGCTTCACCGGGACCGAGACTGGTATAGCTTCACTGGGACCGAGGCTGGTATAGCTTCACTGGGACCGAGACTGGTATAGCTTCACCTGCTCACGGAACCGAAACTGGTATAGCTTCACCTGGACCGAGACTGGTATAGCATCACTGGGACCGAGGCTGGTATAGCTTCACTGGGACCGATGCTCGTATGACTTCACTGGGGCCGAGACTGGTATAGCATCACCGGGACCGAGACTGGTATAGCATCACCGGGACCGAGGCTGGTATAGCCTCACCGGGACCGAGGCTGCTATAGCTTAGCCGGAACTGAGTCCGGTATGGCTCTATCGCACTGGGACCAGAACCAGCATTACAGTTCACCGGTGCTGAGTCTGACAGGCCCATGTGCACATGTCTGATGCCAGACAAGATTAGGTGGTATTTGTTGGTGACGAGTGACTGGGTGGGTAGTTAGCTGCTTAGTTGGTTGGTTGATTGGTTGGTTGGTTGGTTGGTTGGTTGGTTGGTTGGTTGGTTGGTTAGTTGGTTGGTTGGTTGGTTGGTTGGTTGGTTGGTTGGTTGGTTGATTGGTTGGTTGGTTGGTTGTGTGTTGGCCTGTTGTCTGGCTCCCTTCTTCGTTCGCTTGTTCAATCGTGAGTTCGTCCAATCGTAAGTTCATTCGTTCGCAAGTTCGTGCGTTCGTGAGTTCGTTAATTCGTCCGTTCGCTCGTTTATTCGTTTCTTCCTTCCTGGCCGGTCGGTGGGTCGGCCCACGGCTGACCAGGGCGGCGCCACGGCTGACCAGGGCGGCGCCACGGCTGACCAGGGCGGCGCCACGGCTGACCAGGGCGGCGCCACGGCTGACCAGTGACCAGGGCGGCGCCACGGCTGACCAGGGCGGCGCCACGGCTGACCAGGGCGGCGCCACGGCTGACCAGGGCGGCGCCACGGCTGACCAGGGCGGCGCCACGGCTGACCAGGGCGGCGCCACGGCTGACCAGGGCGGCGCCACGGCTGACCAGGGCGGCGCCACGGCTGACCAGGGCGCCACGGCTGACCAGGGCGGCGCCACGGCTGACCAGGGCGGCGCCACGGCTGACCAGGGCGGCGCCACGGCTGACCAGGGCGGCGCCACGGCTGACCAGGGCGGCGCCACGGCTGACGGCGCCACGGCTGACCAGGGCGGCGCCACGGCTGACCAGGGCGGCGCCACGGCTGACCAGGGCGGCGCCACGGCTGACCAGGGCGGCGCCACGGCTGACCAGGGCGGCGCCACGGCTGACCAGGGCGGCGCCACGGCTGACCAGGGCGGCGCCACGGCTGACCAGGGCGGCGCCACGGCTGACCAGGGCGGCGCCACGGCTGACCAGGGCGGCGCCACGGCTGACCAGGGCGGCAGGCCACGGCTGACCAGGGCGGCGCCACGGCTGACCAGGGCGGCGCCACGGCTGACCAGGGCGGCGCCACGGCTGACCAGGCGGCGCCACGGCTGACCAGGGCGGCAGGGGGGCGCCACGGCGACCAGGGCGGCGCCACGGCTGACCAGGGCGGCGCCACGGCTGACCAGGGCCCCACGGCTGACCAGGGCGGCGCCAGGCTGACCAGGGCGGCGCCAGGCTGACCAGGGCGGCGCCACGGCTGACCATGGCGGCGCCACGGCTGACCAGGACGACGCCACGGCAGACCAGGGCGGCGCCACGGCTGACCACACTCGGCCACATCCCGGTCACGACGCCCTGCCGTACCTGAGGCCAGCGGGTGCCCCGTGTTGTCCGTGACGCCCAGCCAGCCCGTCACGAGCCGACGCGCCACCACAGGGGACCGAGTACACCCACTGTCCAGAGGCGAGGCACTCCCAGGTGCCGGGCACCCGGCAGGGCCACACCTGTGTCGAAGGCCGGCATCCGGTCCGGCGACATCGGCGCCTGTGTCGAAGTTGCGTCAACAACACGGCATCGCTCGGTCCTAACACGATGTACACAGGTCGTGTAACTTGTCCCGGACGTGTCGGCAGATGGTGTGGCATCAGCAAGAATGCCAGTCGCCCGGAATGGAAGAATTGGGATTCGGCTTGGCACAGAGGCATGGGAAAGGGCCCGGCCCGGTATATAACCGTAAAACCCGGTCCGTTAATGTAGGAAAGGGCCCGGCCCGGTATATAACTGTAGGAATGGAGCCCGGCCCGGTATGTAACTGTAGGAATGGAGCCCGGCCCAGTACCTAACGGTAGGAATGGAGCCCGGTCCCGGTATGTAACTGTAGGAACGGAGCCCGGTCCGGTATATAAATGTAGGAATGGAGCCCGGTCCGGTATATAACTGTAGGAAGGGGCCCGGTCCGGTATACAACTGTAGGAATGAAGCCTGGTCCGGTATGTAACGGTAGGAATGTAGCCCGGTCCCTTACGTAGCTGTAGGAACGAAGCCCCGTCCGGTATGTAGCTGTAGGAACGGAGCCCGGTCCGGTATGTAACTGTAGGAATGGAGCCCGGTCCGGTATGTAACTGTAGGAATGGAGCCCGGTCCCGGTATGTAACTATAGGAATGGAGCCCGGCCCAGTACCTAACGGTAGGAATGTAGCCCGGTCCCTTACGTAGCTGTAGGAACGGAGCCCGGTCCGGTTTGTAACTGCAGGAATGGAGCTCGGTCCGGTATGTAACTGCAGGAACGGAGCCCGGTCCGGTATACAACTGTAGGAATGAAGCCTGGTCCGGTATGTAACGGTAGGAATGTAGCCCGGTCCCTTACGTAGCTGTAGGAACGAAGCCCCGTCCGGTATGTAGCTGTAGGAACGGAGCCCGGTCCGGTATGTAACTGTAGGAATGGAGCCCGGTCCGGTATGTAACTGTAGGAATGGAGCCCGGTCCGGTATGTAACTGTAGGAATGGAGCCCGGTCCGGTATGTAACTGTAGGAATGGAGCTCGGTCCGGTATGTAACTGCAGGAACGGAGCCCGGTCCGGTATGTAACTGTAGGAATGGAGCCCGGTCCGGTATGTAACTGTAGGAACGGAGCCCGGTCCGGTATGTAGCTGTAGGAACTGGACCGGATGCGGGCAGCGGCCTCCACCACCGCATAAGGACAAGCCGCTGTTTAAAATTCCGATCGAACGGTGCAGCTCCGCAGCGCAGTAAGGCGCGGCGGCGGCGTGGCAGAGGCGCCACTCTGTCTACCCATCCCCGCCTCGATGACTCTCCGCAGCGCGTCCCAGCCACAGTACACAAACCTAACGAGCGCCCAGTGCCTGCACGTGCACGTGCACGTGAAACACGTGCACGTGCACAGACCAGGTGCCGACGGAGCGCGTGCGTGCCGAGCGCACTGTCCAGCACATGTGACGTGTGCAACAGGCTCCAGGAGTCCGCCCGATGACTGCACAACGCGCGAACACGTCTGGCCAAGGAATGTAGAAGTATGTCTGCAGGAGGACCGCAGGACGTCTGTCCTGGGACTGCAGGGGCACGTGTGACCAAGGACTGCAGGGGATGTCTGACCGAGGACTGCAGGGGCACGTCTGGACGATGACTGCAGAGGGACCGTGAGACTGAGAACTGCAGAGGGACCGTGAGACCGAGAACTGCAGAGGGACGTGTGACCGAGGACTGCAGAGGGACGTGTGACCGAGAACTGCAGAGGGACGTGTGACCGAGGACTGCAGAGGGACGTGTGACCGAGGACTGCAGAGGGACGTGTGACCGAGGACTGCAGAGGGACGTGTGACCGAGGATCACAGGAGGGACAAACGATGACATCACTGAGGAAGCAAAGTGTGACGAGATCCGGTTGCTGACGTCAGCTTCTGTACATGGCGTCAGCTTTTGCACATGATGTCAGCTTATGTGCATGACGTTAGCTTCTGTACATGACGTCAGGACCGTGAGCTCACCCGGCCACAGGATTTCCCCACTAATCCAGCAAGCTCAATCATCACACCCAGGACAGTTTCAAGGAAAGTGCCTGCACAGCAAGAGACCTACCCTGGCCCTCTCGTTCGGACGCTTCAACTGTTTTTCTAGCCGTGATGGTGTAAAATCACTTACTGATCTCAAAACAGAATATAAGCAATCCGTCGTATGTCTTGCGTATGCTGTAGGTCATCAACACCAAGGAGACACGGACAATGGCTGAACATTTCCACCAGGAAAGCATAGCCTTGCTATCCGTTCATCTTCCTGTCCTTCGTCAGATCATATCGGTGGTTGGGTTTTCCATGCGGGCCGTAACAAAACGGGCTACGGCAAAGGTGACATACCGACTTCAGAGAACGCATGGTCGAGGTGAGACTAGCGATCCATCATGGCCGTGTCCAATGGACGGTGACCACATACATGTGGAACTTCCCACCCAGATACGTGGAACTTCAACAGCACGTCCCAGGTGAGGAGCATGAGACGATTGATTGATTATTTGCGCCGACCGCAAGATCATTTAGCGCCCACGGATGAAAAGAAGAACGCCACATCTGTGAAGCCAAATCATTCATATCCATACCAGAGATATTTGTGGCAGTAGTGCTCAGAAATCGACTACGGGGATAATGTGAAAGGGTGTGTGGATGACATTTTTTGGTGGTGTTTTGCTGATACAAGAATGAGAAACCACCCCTAAACACCAAGCTACTTTCTGACAAGCGACAAGGCCAACACATCGAGTGTCTCGTCCCTCCACAGCCTGATGAAGCGGCTTGCCACGACTCACCAGGTTGGATGACGAGATGGTGGACGTGTTGGACGATGACGTCACGCACCGCCCGATGACGTCACTGTCAGTCTCCTCCGGCGCCGCGGCGTCATCGGCGACGCCCGCGGCCGGCGGGGCCGCGTCCGCCATCGCGGCGGTCAGGCGAGCAGCGGTGACGCCGTCCCGTTCTGTGGCGCGCGTCGCCGCCGCCGCCGCCTCCGTCCGCACACCGCCCACGATCACGCCCGTGTCGCGAATCAGGCTGGCCGACAGGCAGCCGCGACCCGGCCGCCAGCTGTCGCCGCCGGCCGCCAGGGGCGCTCGCGGCCGGTCGCGTGACAGCAGGGCGGCGCGCAGCCGCGCCGGCAGCGGGTGCAGGTCGGCAGAGCGCGGCCGCAGCTGGCGCCGCCGCGGCCCGGCGCGGCGCGCCGCCGCTCCGGGTGGCGCCGCCGGCGCCGACGCGGCGCTCAGCGGACTGTCGCAGCGGCCAGAGTCGACGCTCTGACTGCGCGCGACGGGCGCGTGCCGCGCCGCGTCGCAGTCGGCCGCCGGACTGGCGCACGTGCCCGAGTCGACGCTGGTGCTGCGTCCGACGCCGGCGCGCGCCGGCGCCGCCATCGTCTCCTCGTCGCTGCCGGGCGCGGTGGTCGGGTACGAGCGGCGGGCGAGCGCGCGCTCGTGGCGCGCCGACGCGTCCCGCCGCCGCACGGCGGCCCGCGGCAGCGAGGTGGCGCCCTCTGCGCAGCGGCGCGCACCGTGCGCCTCCTCGATCATCTCCAGGTGGCGCTGCGCCCAGGCGCTGAACGTCCGCTTCGGGTCCTTGATGCGGTACTTGTCGAAGCTGCGCGGCGTCGAGTCGGGCGACGCGGGCCGTTGCCAGAGGTTCGGCTGGCTGGCGCCGCACCGGTACAGCGCCGGCCGAGAGGCGGCCGCGGCGCGGCAGTGCCGCTCCGCGCCCTGCCCGGTCAGCCGGAGGCGTGCCGCGCCGGCCGGGCCGGCCCACAGCTGGAGGCCGGCGTCGGCGGCCGGGGGCGACACGTCGCCACAGCCGGCGCACAGACACACGCCGTCGCCGTCCACCGGCGCAGACTCGGAGCGCGCCAGTCGTCGCCGTCGCCGCCTGCGGGGCTTCGCGCGCCGGCCGACGCTCGACGAGCCGCTCTCGGCCGCCAGAAAACCCACCGGCAGAGGCGAACCCAGCGGCGATCGATCCAGTGGCCATGGATCCGACGGCGATTGATTCAGAGGTAGCGGATCCAGAGATGCGCGGTACTTCGGCGACGAGTGCGGCGAGGACGTGTCCAGTAGCGATTGATCCTGCAACGGCGAATCCAGCTGTGCCGAAATCCGCGCGGTCGCGGGCACCTCCGTCTGCGCAGACCGCCACTCCAGCCTCTCCAGCTGTTCCACGGAGATGCACAGCAGACTGGACATGAGGGCGCTCTCCTCGGCCATTAGCTGGTCCAGCGGCGAGTGCGGACTGGCCGCGGCACGTCCCGCCCGGCCGGGGCACTCCTCGCCGGCGGCGGCCGGGTTCAGTCGGTCGGGAGAGCTCGCGCCGGTCCGGTCGGAGCTCGGCTCGCCCCAGCCTGCACCGTCGCCGCCGGCACCTGGCGCCACCGGCTGCACGCCGTTCACGCCGGCCGCTGCCGCAGCCACCGCCGCCTCTGTCAGTCGGTCTGCAGGTTCGGCCGGCCGTACCGCGGGACTCAGCCGCTGCACCAGCCGCTCCAGCCGGTGCCACGACTCGCGCTCCTCGTCCTGCGCGCGCTTGGCGCGCAGCTTCTCCTTCCAGCGGTCGAGGCCGCGCTGGCGCAGCTTCTCGCGCCACCGCTCCAGGTTGTGCTGCTCGGCGCCGCCGTCGGCGCCGTCGTCGGCCGCGGCGGCCAACGACTCGAGCGTCGCCCAGTCCAGCTGGTCGGTGAGCGCGCCGGCGGCGACCAGCTCCGGCGCCGCCGGCGGCGCGTCGGCTGCCGAGCCGCCGGGCGCCTCCGCCGTCGGAGGTGGGTCCGGGCCGGCCGCACAGCCGGCGAACGGCGGGTCGGTCAGCGAGCTGTGGCAGCCGGCGAACGGCGGGTCGGTCAGCGAGCTGTGGCAGCCGGCGAACGGCGGGTCGGTCAGCGAGATGCGTGCGCTGGCCGGCCGCAGTGCCGGTGTGCAGGCGCCGACCGGCTCCGACACGGAGCGCACCACGGCCCTGTGGGAGCGCGCGCACTCCGGCTCGCCGCACGTGTAGTCGGAGCCGGGCCGCGAGCACTCCGACTCGGCGCTGGAACTCTGCGGACCCATCTCCTGCCGGGCGGAGGGAACACGGTTACCATTCGGCAGATACGCGCTTGAGAGGAGAGGGGAACAACAGGAATTGTCTCCGACACGTATCGCGCCTGGGATTGAGCCGGACGGCGCGCGCTAACGCGAACATCCATAAATGTCACCAATGTCAAACAAAGTCGAACTGCAGGCGGGGACGTGTGACAACTGGACAGAGCGTGCCGCATGTGGGCGGGTGCGGGGTATGGTGCACACGAACTCCGCAGGCACGTGCTGGCCAGCCGGACACCGATGCTGAGCGCAGTGTCACGGGTTACGTCATGGCCGGCCAACGCGAAATCCTGCATGAAAAACAGCGCACCACGCCATTGTAGATTTATGCAGGTCCCGTCTGCCAGCGGCGGGAAACCCCACGCGGTATGACCTCATGCGGCGAGCGGGCAGCCTATCAATATTCAATCATCTCATGTACGGCGAACGGTTTTCGCCGTGTTTGAACGCCTGGTGACTGGTGTTTCCTGCCGGACACCCCTTTTCCGCTGGTGCACCGTCATGTCCCAGTGACCGCTGTGGCGGCGTGACCGCCCCATCGGTCACGTCGCCCCATCGGTCACGACCGTGATACCAGGGTGGAGGCCAGTGTGTAAACCTGCCGCCGCATCTGACCGGTAGATGTCGTGTTGCCTGTCCTACATACCATGGAAACAAACCACTGTACGGCTGTCCTATGGACCTGTATACCGTGGAAACAAACCACTATATGGCTTGTCCTGTACCTGTATACCGTGGAAACAAACCTCTGTACAGCCTGTCCTATGGGCCTGTATACCGTGGAGTGCAACCACTGTACCCAGTCCTATGGACCTGCATACCATGGAAACAAACCACTATACGGTCTGTCCTATGGACCCGTATGCCGTGGAAACAAACCACTGGATGGACTACGGCCTGTCCTATGGATCTGTATACCGGGGAAGCAAATAACTATACGGCCTGTCGTATGTACCTGTATACCGTGGAAACAAACCATTGTACGGCCCATCCTATGAACGATGGTAGACTGACAGTGTCTGTCGGTGTACGTCTCGTTTTCTATGGGTCCAGATCAGCCGTCGGCAGAGCGATTCCGAGCGAGGGCAAAGCCCAAGCGATTCCACTGTCGAGAAACTTCGAGACGTAAGCTGCTTTGCATCAGACGCCTGAGGAGCCGCCTGGTCGAGTCGGGCGGTGCCAGGTTAGCGGGTAATGATCAGCCAGCGGGAGAGATTCTGAGATAGTGCAGAACTACGTCACCGAATTAAATCGGTGAAGGGTTATCGTGCATTGCATCTTTTTCCGCGTGAGTTCTTCTTTAAACGATGCATCGATTTATTTATCGATAATGTTACTGTACGTGTCTGTGTCCTAACCGCCACTCAGACGTCTGCCCGGACCCCCAGTTTCTTCGCAATGACGGAGATATTTTAGATTGTAAGTTTTTAGCGTTTAGATTTTGAAGATTTTCGCGTTAGCGTGCCATTGTTTCGCTTGGCTAATGGGGTGGCCTTTGCCGATCTTATGGTATGCAAAATTGAAGGTGTCATGCCAGGTCCCTAACCTGTGGTGCTATGATGATAATGATGAATTGGAATTTAGGGGCGCATCGACTGCGAAGGTCATTTTGCGCCCATAACTGTGTTTACAGATAACTGCGCTTACGGTTAGTCTGCCATCCACCTACACTAATTCAGTTATTTCTTTTTCAAGTTGGTTAGTTGGTTATTTGCGATTAAAGGGTCGACTGAAATGGTCATATGGGGCCCATAACATGTTTATTCATACAAACCAGATGTAAATGGTGGTAAAACAGTGTCATGCTTAGGTGTAATTCCCCGCATACCGTCACAGTTAAAGCATGTCTTCGCAGTCAGCCGTTTAGAGGTAAGGTGTGGTGCGTTCACAGGTGTTACGGTCAGGACGGTCGTCTATCCCACATGTCACGACTCACGGGTGGGTGCCTCATCACGGGCGGCTCGGCGCAGGGACGGGACCTGGGACTCGCTTCGGTCGGTGGCGAAATAGGCATCCGCCTTCGGCTGGTAGCTGGTGTAAGTGGCTGGCCTGTCAATGGGACAGGCGGAGATACGTCCTGTGGCGTTGTAACGTGTGGCGATGTAAGAGGAAACATGTCAGGCTGCTTCTTCGCTGAAATCGATAATTATTCGGCAATAAGCCTGCCTTATTAGTCCCAAAGAGCCAGTACCGGGTGTGGTAACGCTATGGACACCTCAGGTATTCTGCTTACATGGATAATTAATTTGTCAATGGTCATTCGAGGTCACCGGCACAACATGAGCTGGCGCTAAATGACCAAACCTGGTCGATGCGCCCTAAAAGTCGAATAACCAACCAACCGGCATAACATGACCATCGAGACCCTTTTCGGCATATAAATCACTATATGGCTAGCCTGCACGATGAAGCCGAAGTTGTCATCTATTAGACCAGTAAATACCACACAATCCAGACCTTTCAAACGCTACTACACAAGCTTTTAAGACGAGGTGAACACTTCGACCTCATCGGACCTGTGACCTATGGGTCGAAATGAAACAAGTCGCGCAACGTAAGCATGTCACGATGCTGAGGAACACTATGCAGAATACCTCGAGTGCTTTTTTATTTAAGAAAATTGGTTGTTGACCGGTAACTGGTAAGTATAAAAAGTTTACTTCTTAGGCAAAAATAAACTTTTGACTAACTTGGGAGGTTAAACAGTAATCTCGTTCCAGAATCGGGCGAGAAGCTCGAGATAGGTTGCACGCGCAACACGTTGGCGTATGTTTTAAGTCGCTGGCGCTCTCCGTTTGGAAATAATTGCAATATCTCCTGAGCTATCTCCCCTTTCCCCGCCCATCGGCACTGGGAATCTGACAACACGCAGTCAATTGGCAAGCGTTACCATATTATCGCCAGACGCACGCTCCAGAAATGAACAGCCCAGCCGCACGATAATTCGGAGAAATCTGATTTCAAGTGAACACGAGGTGCGTGAACTGTAAGATCGGCACAACTTCAGCGGTGGTTCTGCTGCTCCGACAACTGGTCACCGACGACCACCGCTGGTCGCCTCGACACATGCCACAGCGCTGGTGCTGCCACCTGCAGCGAGTCCTCGACAACTGGTCACCGACGACCACCGCTGGTCGCCTCGACACATGCCACAGCGCTGGTGCTGCCACCTGCAGCGAGTCGCCGGCAACTGGTCACCGACGACCACCGCTGGTCGCCTCGACACATGCCACAGCGCTGGTGCTGCCACCTGCAGCGAGTCCTCGACAACTGGTCACCGACGACCACCGCTGGTCGCCTCGACACATGCCACAGCGCTGGTGCTGCCACCTGCAGCGAGCCGCCGGCAACCACGGCCAGCGCCCGACACGTGACCTTCGTGACTGCCGTCGTCACAAGTCCGCGCCTCGGCTGTTACGTCACACGGTGCTGGCTCAGGCCGCTCTGTCGTGACCACTTATCCTGCCTAATCGCCGGAGACTGATCAAGCCTGGCAGCGGTCGGCCGGGCCATCAGTGGCTTGAGGCATGCACGGTAACTCGTGTCATAACACCTCAGACGTACACCATAACACCTCAGACGTGCACGGTAACTCGTGTCATAACACCTCAGACGTACACCATAACACCTCAGACGTGCACGGTAACTCGTGTCATAACACCTCAGACGTACACCATAACACCTCAGACGTGCACGGTAACTCGTGTCATAACACCTCAGACGTGCACGGTAACTCGTGTCATAACACCTCAGACGTGCACGGTAACTCGTGTCATAACACCTCAGACGTGCACGGTAACTCGTGTCATAACACCTCAGACGTGCACGGTAACTCATGTCATAACACCTCAGACGTGCGAGGTAACTCGTGTCATAACGCAGCAGACGTGCGAGGTAACTCGTGTCATAACACAGCAGACGCCTGCACGGTAACTCGTGTCATAACACCTCAGACGTGCACGGTAACTCGTGTCATAACACAGCAGACGCCTGCACGGTAACTCGTGTCATAACACCTCAGACGTGCACGGTAACTCGTGTCATAACAGCTCAGACATGCGCGGTAACTCGTGTCATAACACAGCAGACGCCTGCATGGTAACTCGTGTCATAACACCTCAGACATGCACGGTAACTCGTGTCATAACACCTCAGACGTGCACGGTAACTCGTGTCATAACACAGCAGACGCCTGCACGGTAACTCGTGTCGTAACACCTCAGACATGCGATGTAACTCGTGTCATAACACCTCAGACGTGCACGGTAACTCGTGTCGTAACACAGCAGACGTGCATGGTAACTCGTGTCATAACAACCTCAGACGTGCACGGTAACTCGTGAAATAACACAGCAGACGTGAACGGCAACTCGTGTCATAACACCGCACAGCACCTCGGAGGTCCACAGTAACTCGCGCTGAACACCTCACCACGGTAACCGGCGCTGCAACACCTCAGCACGGTAACCAGCGCTGCAACACCTCAGCACAGCAGACGCCTGCAACATACACGGTAACCAGCGCCGTAACACCTCACCACAGAGTAACCAGCGCTGCAACACCTCACCACGGTAACCGCGCTGCAACACCTCACCACGGTAACCAGCGCTGCAACACCTCACCATGGTAACCGGCGCTGCAACACCTCGACACGGTAACCAGCGCTGCAGCACTCACCACGGTAACCGGCGCTGCAACACCCACCATGGTAACCGGCGCTGTCAACACCTCAGCACGGTAACCGCGCTGCAACACCTCACCACGGTAACCGGCGCTGCAACACCTCACCATGGTAACCAGCGCTGCAACACCTTACCACGGTAACCAGCGCTGCAACACCTCACCACGGTAACCAGCGCTGCAACACCTCACCACGGTAACCGGCGCTGCAACACCTCACCACGGTAACCAGCGCTGCAACACCTCACCACGGTAACCGGCGCTGCAACACCTCGGACGTGCACGGTTCGTATGCAAAGCTGCAGATGTGGCCAATCCTTCAGACCGATTTACATGATGCACGTGCACTGCACAGCACGTGATCATGTCAGCCAGCGTTATCGTTCATTATACTTCAGGGTAAGGCCATGGTTCGACGCCAAGGGCGCATCCAGAAAGCACCTCGCGACATGCATCGCAGACTAGGTACATTGTTGCACTCCTTGTCACTGTATTTATGATGGCAATGAAGGTGATAAAGGTCCGATGGACCACTCATCCGGAATGCCTCGTTTCAAATGCAAATTTTGTTCGAATGCTGGATCCTACTGAGGCTTTTGACACACTGTGGTCCTCACTACCGGCTGAGCCCTTGTCCATGTTTCCCTACACGCCCGCTGTCGAGCCGACCCTGTTTCCTGCGCCACGCTGTCTAAACACATGTCTCCCGCAATACTCACATTGGTACTACCGCTGTTCCCTGCGGGCACTTCTGTTGGCACAATTACGCATTGTCTCCGGCCAAAGAAATGTAAGTACAACACTGGAAAACAGACAGCTTTAGCGCTGTCTCAATGACCCTTCCACTGGAAGAGCGGACGTGTGGGTGAGTGTACGTGTGCGTACGGCAGGTGTGACTGGCCAGAATGCCAACACAGACTGAGGCGATGGCGGCTGGCTCTTGGTGCGCCGACCGTGGTGACGACTCGCACAAACCACGAACGATGGAATTCCGCCTTTGGTCCCTTCCGACACCAACTCAGCCGTGCATGGATGCAGACGTGCTGGAAGTGACTGTGCTGGATAACTTTTAGTTCTGTGCAGCGGCCATATCGCCCGCACTGTGCAGCCGATGGCCGGCTAGCTATCCAGCTATGGCGTCAGTTAAGGCGTCAGAACGTGCTGATGACGGTGGAGCCTCCGAGCCGACAGCCAGTGGGCTGTAGCGGGCGTCCCAGCCGACAGCCAGTGGGCTATAGCGGGCCCCAGCCGACAGCCAGTGGGCTATAGCGGGCGTCCCAGCCGACAGCCAGTGGGCTATAGCGGGCCCCCAGCCGACAGCCAGTGGGCTATAGCGGGCCCCAGCCGACAGCCAGTGGGCTATAGCGGGCGTCCCAGCCGACAGCCAGTGGGCTATAGCGGGCCCCAGCCACAGCCAGTGGCTATAGCGGGCCCGCCAACAGGCAAGGGCCCAGCCGAAGCCAGTGGCTGTAGCGGGCCCCAGCCGACAGCCAGTGGGCTATAGCGGGTCCCCCAGCCGACAGCCAGTGGGCTATAGCGGGCCCCAGCCGACAGCCAGTGGGCTATAGCGGGCCTCCCAGTCGGTAGCCAGTGAGTCAGAGGGCCGCGTACACCCAGTGCCGCCACTGCTCAAAATCTAAGCGTCACACGTCCAGCCGCGGCCGCCTCAGTATGCCGCGGCGGCGGTGATCGGACCACCTGTCGCACGCGCGCCACAATGACATGCGGCGCGCCACAATAAACACGCGCCACAATAACTCCATCTGCATTGCGGCGGCGGTCGCGGCGCGAGCCGCCCGCCACGGCGAGACCATCCTGCGGGTGTGCCGCGTGCCGGCCGGACGGCGGCAAACAAACAAATAAAAAGCGGCGACCTCGCCTGCGCGGGCCTTCTTCGGCGTCACATGCGAAGCCAGAAATACAAAACAGCGACGTGGCGTTACTGGCGCGGCCGATACCATCTCGACGGCCGCGTGACCAATCGCCGATGGTCCGCGACGGCGCAAAAACTCTGCCCGAACATGGCTCTCTCGCGCGCGCGCGCGACCACGGCTGAACACGGCTGGACGGCGGCGTGACCACGGCTGACCGCGGCTGGACGGCGGCTGGACGGCTGCGTGACCACGGCTGGACGGCGGCGTGACCACGGCTGAACACGGCTGGACGGCGGCGTGACCACGGCTGAACACGGCTGGACGGCGGCGTGACCACGGCTGACCGCGGCTGGACGGCGGCTGGACGGCGGCGTGACCACGGCTGGACGGCGGCGTGACCACGGCTGAACACGGCTGGACGGCGGCGTGACCACGGCTGACCGCGGCTGACCACGGCTGGACGGCGGCGTGACCACGGCTGGACGGCGGCGTGACCACGGCTGACCGCGGCTGGACGGCGGCGTGACCACGGCTGGACGGCGGCGTGACCACGGCTGGACGGCGGCGTGACCACGGCTGGACGGCGGCGTCACCACGGCTGGACGGCGGCGTCACCACGGCTGGACGGCGGTGTCACCACGGCTGGACGGCGGCGTCACCACGGCTGACCGCGGCGTCACCACGGCTGGACGGCGGCGTCACCACGGCTGGACGGCGGCGTGACCACGGCTGGACGGCGGCGTGACCACGGCTGGACGGCTGCGTGACCACGGCTGACCGCGGCGTGACCGCGGCTGGACGGCGGCGTGACGGACGCTCCGTCGTCTGTGCCGGTTCGCCGGTGCCGACGACACGTCTGCGGTGTCGACAGCAGCCAGCCGCACGGCGTCGGTGGCCGCGAGACGCCCCAGTACTGGGCACCGCAGCAGCGAGGCCTGCTGAGGACGCGTGCCATACGGTGATGTGGTGTGGATGACCACATAACCGCTGTCGTGTGGATAACTGGTCGCCAGCGCCGCCGGCCTACCGCCGAGAAGACAACGGGACCGAGAGTCCTGGATCGGCACCACACGGCCGGACAGAGGTCCCCTGTCTCAGCACCACACGGTCAGACAGAGGTCCCCTGGATCGGCACCACACGGCCAGACAGAGGTCCCCTGTCTCAGCACCACACGGTCAGACAGAGGTCCCCTGGATCGGCACCACACGGCCAGACAGAGGTGGCTGTGACGCCGCGCCCGCTGAAGACGTCTGACCCACGTCGCGGTGGCCACCTCCGGCGGCGGCCGAGACGCCGGCCGGCCGCCGGCCTGCGCTGCCCACCTGCGCGTGCTCCGATGCTATCTCGGGGCATCACAGCTGCATACCAATCACTGCGGGCCCATGCGCGGCCCGAAGAGACGTGGCTCGTCGAAGCAAGCCGATCAGAGCCAGCTTCGGAAAGGCGGCACATGCGAGCTACAGCCACAGAACACATGTGACACTGGGTCAGGCGACAACCACAGAACACATGTGACGTCGCCGGGTCAAGCGACAGCCACAGTGCGCACGTGACACCGGGTCAAGCGACAGTCACAGCACACATGTGACGCCGGGTCAAGCGGCAGCCACAGAACACATGTGACGTCGCCGGGTCAAGCGACGGCCACAGTGCGCACGTGACACCGGGTCAGGCGCTGACACGGCACTGGTGAGGCAGCAGAGCCCACGGGTGCGTCCTCGCACCCCTGCAGCGGGGGGGGGGGGTGACCAGCGCGCCCTTGGGCCGGTCAGCGGCGCCGGGCCGCGTCATGACGCAACATCGCAGCCACAGTGGCTGATCTGTATCACCAGCATAATGGATCAGCTGGTGAACAGTACAATGTGCTAATCGCCGCCCAGGTGTTCGCGCGGAACTCAATTATCAGACAGTGAGCGGTTGTGCGGCCGGCCGGGTCCAGCGGCGCATGGCGGCTGATCAAGGCTGGGGTTGCGCGCGTCACCGTCCTGAACATCATCACCTCACATCGCACTCGCTGACGGCTACCATCAGAGGACCATCAGGACCACCAGACGGCCATCAGAAAACCATCATCGTACATCAGAGGACCATCATAGTACATTAGAGGACCATCAGAGTACATCAGAGGACCATCAGATGAGCATCAAATGACCATCAGAGGAGCATTAGAATGCATCAGAGGACCATCACAGTACATTAGAGGATCATCGGAGGATCATCAGAGTTCATCAGAGTACATCAAAGGATCATCAGAGTACATCAGAGGGCCATCAGAGTAAATCAGAGTACATCAGAGGAGCATCAGAGGATAGTGTCATTCCATGAAAACGAGCCACTCACTTAAATCTGTCAGCCCATGATATTTATCAGGATGAAAGGATCTGGCAAGTCGCACAACGACGCAGAATTCGCAGAAATGGTGTGCCGTGCTTGCGTCATGCTTAAAGATGACAAGTTCAAGGTCGGCGACGACGAGCGTGATTGAGATATTCCTCGCCGGGGCTGTTGTTCTCGGCCTGTGTTGAAGGCGCACTCCAGTGGAGAAGGGTATCCGTCGGCTTGCCAGAGGCAATGGCGGACCTGCTTCAGCGCCCTCTTTGGCGTGCTAGCTTTGATGATGTTGCTGTTCCAGTCACGGTCGTGACACCTTCCCTCTTCCCGGGGCGGGGATGGCCGAGTGGTTAAGGTGTCGGTCTATGGGTACCGAAGGTCCCAGGTTCGACACTAGCGCCGCTCGGGACATTTCCCAATCCCGCGACCTAGCGGCGAAACAGTGTGGGCGGCGCCATTAGCCGTGAATGTGCATAAAGTGCGTCTTGAACCACCCAATAAACAAGGAACAAACCTTCCCCCTCCCAGCCAGAGGCCATTCGCCATTGCGTTAACGTTACTGGGACCCGGAGTCCGGCTTCCTCGGATGGTGTTTTCGCAGTCGCCTATGAGCGCCTTCCCCACATTTCCCCAATATAACTTATTTAGAAGAGTCCCTAGCCTACGCGACCTCAGATTGGACATGTTCAAAATATTTTCCTTTAACTCCAAGACTTCAAGGCAAAGTGACCAAAATCTGAAAAGTTTTCTTATCGCGGAAAGGGGTACGTTACTGCCGCAGCGATGCCCCCTCAGTGAGTTTGGCTTCAAATAGGACCAGTCCCCCGGTCCACGTTGAATGGTGCGGCTGCCGCAGAAGACACTGCCCAACTTACTCAGATGTTAGCCAACACTGGCAGAAAACACTGCCCAACTTACTCAGATGTTAGCCAACACTGGCAGAAAACACTGCCCAACTTACTCAGATGTTAGCCAACACTGGCAGAAAACACTGCCCAACTTACTCAGATGTTAGCCAACACTGGCAGAAGACACTGCCCCACTTACTCAGATGTTAGCCAACACTGGCAGAAAACACTGCCCAACTTACTCAGATGTTAGCCAACACTGACAGAAGACACTGCCCAACTTACTCAGATGTTAGCCAACACTGGCAGAAGACACTGCCCAACTTACTCAGATGTTAGCCAACACTGACAGAAAACACTGCCCCACTTACTCAGATGTTAGCCAACACTGGCAGAAAACACTGCCCAACTTACTCAGATGTTAGCCAACACTGGCAGAAAACACTGCCCAACCTACTCAGATGTTAGCCAACACTGGCAGAAAACACTGCCCACTTACTCAGATGTTAGCCAACACTGGCAGAAAACACTGCCCACTTACTCAGATGTTAGCCAACACTGGCAGAAAACACTGCCCCACTTACTCAGGTGTTAGCCAACACTGACAGAAAACACTGCCCCACTTACTCAGATGTTAGCCAACACTGGCAGAAAACACTGCCCCAATTACCAACAAAACACCCCACCAATGTTAGCCAACACGGCAAAAACGCCCCACTTACTCAGATGTTAGCCAACACTGGCAGAAAACACCGCCCAACTTACTAGATGTTAGCCAACACTGGCAGAAAACACCGCCCCACTTACTCAGATGTTAGCCAACACTGGCAGAAAACACTGCCCAACTTACTCAGATGTTAGCCAACACTGGCAGAAAACACCGCCCCACTACTCAGATGTTAGCCAACACTGGCAGAAAACACCCAACTTACTAGATGTTAGCCAACACTGGCAGAAAACACCGCCCCACTTACTCAGATGTTAGCCAACACTGGCAGAAAACACTGCCCAACTTACTCAGATGTTAGCCAACACTGGCAGAAAACACTGCCCAACTTACTCAGATGTTAGCCAACACTGGCAGAAAACACTGCCCCACTTACTCAGATGTTAGCCAACACTGGCAGAAAACACTGCCCAACTTACTCAGATGTTAGCCAACACTGGCAGAAGACACTGCCCCACTTACTCAGATGTTAGCCAACACTGGCAGAAAACACTGCCCAACTTACTCAGATGTTAGCCAACACTGACAGAAGACACTGCCCAACTTACTCAGATGTTAGCCAACACTGGCAGAAAACACTGCCCAACTTACTCAGATGTTAGCCAACACTGGCAGAAAACACTGCCCAACTTACTCAGATGTTAGCCAACACTGGCAGAAAACACTGCCCAACTTACTCAGATGTTAGCCAACACTGGCAGAAAACACTGCCTAACTTACTCAGATGTTAGCCAACACTGGCAGAAAACACTGCCTAACTTACTCAGATGTTAGCCAACACTGGCAGAAAACACTGCCCAACTTACTCAGATGTTAGCCAACACTGACAGAAAACACTGTCCAACTTACTCAGATGTTAGCCAACACTGGCAGAAAACACTGCCCAACTTACTCAGATGTTAGCCAACACTGACAGAAAACACTGCCCCACTTACTCAGATGTTAGCCAACACTGGCAGAAAACACTGCCCAACTTACTCAGATGTTAGCCAACACTGGCAGAAAGCACTGCCCAACTTACTAGCCAACACTGGCAGAAAACACTGTCCAGCCTACTCAGATATTGACTGGCATTGTATATCTGGCTCAATGTGGCTGATTTTGGTTGTCTGAAGATGGTTGCTCTCGGTTGACAAGAGCACGTATTTCGGTTGTCCGATTTCCGAAGGTTATTCGCGGTTGCCTGGTTATCATGGGCAAATATTCTGGGCGTTTCATTATGCGAGGTTGTGTTGGTCGTCTCCTGGGGTTGAATGGTTGACTGATCATGGCTACATGGCGGGGGGCGGCTTGTCTTGATGGTGGACAACTGGTGCCACTCCACAGCCAACTGATAGAAGCCTTCTGGTGAGATTGCCGCTTCATAGCGAACAAAGATCCATAGCGTACACAAATAGATACATCACATGAAGTAGACAGGAGAAAGTCGAACACACCTACAATAGATCATGATAAAGCCAAGGAGAGCAAAACCAGCCGCCGGGAAGCATAGTCGGAGTTCCCTCAAAGGCGTGCAGTCACCTGAACTAATAGTGGTCACCTGAACTAATCTAGAATAACGCGTAAAAACGGCTGGGAACAGCGCGTGCGATAAACCACATGAGCTCCGAGATAGTGGCGGACGAGCACCGGGGCCGGGGTCGTGAGGGTGGCGGGGAGGACAGCGCTCCTCACCAACTTCGGACGAGCCTAACATTGACCCCATAGGCGTGACATGGAAATGATATACTTTGAAGGATTCCCCGAGCCTTGGGACATCTCCCGCACCACTGCAATGGTGGGGACGTTTGAGGTGCTATGGATCGGCGTTGGGACAGGTATGCGAGTGACCACAAGCGAGTGCGGTGGTCATGGCCAGACTGCATTGACAACAACCACAGTCAGCGATCAGAGGGGCGGACCGACCCCGCCGGGTCCAGGAGAGAACCAGCCCAACCCTGCCGGGTCCAGGAGAGAACCAGTCCAACCCATCCGGGTCCAGGAGAGAATCAGTCCACCCCCGCCTGGTCCAGGAGAGAACCAGTCCAACCCCGCCGGGTCCAGGAGAGAACCAGTCCAACCCCGCCTGGTCCAGGAGAGAATCAGTCCAACCCCGCCGGGTCCAGGAGAGAATCAGTCCAACCCCGCCGGGTCCAGGAGAGAACCAGTCCAACCCCGCCGGGTCCAGGAGAGAACCAGTCCAACCCCGCCGGGTCCAGGAGAGAACCAGTCCAACCCCGCCGGGTCCGGGAGAGGGCGAGACAGCCCGACCCCGCCGGGTCCGGGGGAGAATCAGTCCAACCCCGCCGGGTCCGGGAGAGGGCGAGACAGCCCGCCCCCGCCGGGTCCGGGGGAGGGCGAGACAGCCCGATCCCGCCGGGTCCGGTGGAGGGGAGCTGAACCCCGCCTGGTTCGGGGAAGGGCGAGACAGCCCGCCCCCGCCGGGTCCGGGGGAGGGGCGTCCCGACCACGCCCCAGAGGACGATGCCAGTGCCGCCTGGTGGCTGTCGGCTCGGCCGGGATCTCGAGCGAGAAAGGCAGAGGTGGCTGCGTTCCTCGTGAGATGGCCGGCCACGATATGACCGGACCCCCTGAGGCCCCACCTGTCCACGACCCGCCGGCCCACCGCCGGCCCACCTACAGCTGCAGCACAACACACCGCCACCTGCTGGCAACCAACAAACTTCACACAAAGACACAGCCAGGCTAGCCACCTAGCAAACGCCATTACACGGACGGAACGCAACCCAAACTTCACAGTTTATGGTTATTGAGTGAAGGTCACCAGGCGCATAAAACGCAAAGGAATGGGGCAATAAGGCGCTCTGGTAGCACTCAGCCGAGGATTGCTGTAACGTACAATATATCGTGGGAAAGACCAACAGACCATCCACGAAATACCTCCTGGAAGCTTACTTCCAGTACCCCTTACCGTGAACATCGGAGATGCGGTGTGGCAGAGGAGGTGTCGGGTATCGTGGACACCGGAGATGCGGTGTGGCGGAGGTGTCTGGTATCGCGGTCACTGGAGATGCGGTGTGGCAGAGGTGTGGAAGGTGTGGCGGAGGTGTCTGGTATCGCGGTCACTGGAGATGCGGTGTGGCAGAAGAGGTATTGAGTATCGTAGGCACCGGAGATGCCTGCCGGACCGGCCGGCCGTTGGGAGTACACGAGGACAGTCGGTCAGCCAGTTCTGCACCACCAGCGGCCGCACCCAGGCGACCTTGGGCGTGACCCGGGCGGCACGGCCCAGCAGAGGTGTAGAATCGGCCGCCCGGCGAGCTAGGCCCGGCGCGGCTGGAGGTCACAGCCGGCTCACGGTGCATGCACACGGGCCGCGGCGACGTCAGGAGGTATGACGTGGCAGGTCGGCGGCGCTCAAGTGCAGCCTTCCGACGGCATACGAAATGGCTGCTCAGCCTCATGAGCGGACGGCGTTTTGATGGCGCGGATCCGGCATGGCATTGCGACGTGCAAGCTCCATGCAACTATCCAGTTAAAATGAGATACGCCAGGCGTCCGTCGGACGAAGCCAGCCTCCTTGTATATCGCCGCATATTTCGTCGCTTCATCAAGCAGAAGCAATAATCTGCTCCGGCTTCCAATGTTTATCACCCCCTTTTCTCCGCGGATAATTACCGTTAGTTTCGCAGACTGTTATGCGGTAACAATTGATTAGGTCTGAGTTCAGCCCACCAGCAGAGTAGTGTGCTCGAAAGCTGGAGGGTAGAGCTGACATCATGGTACTGGTGGGTGGAGCTGACACCATGGTACTGGTGGGTGGAGCTGACACCATGGCACTGGTGGGTGGAGCTGACACCACGGCACTGGTGGGTGGAGCTGACACCACGGCACTGTTGGGTGGAGCTGACACCACGGTACTGTTGGGTGGAGCTGACACCACGGTACTGGTGGGTGGAGCTGACACCATGGTACTTGTGGGTGATACTGACGCAGTGGTACCGGAGGATATAGCGGGCTCGGCGGACATCAGGGACCACGAGTGGGTGGAGCTAGCACCAACCGGCTGGGCGGACACCAGCGAGCACCAATGGGCGGAATCGGCATTGACAGCGGCGCGGGCGAACTTCTGATGCAAGCGAAATCGAGAGCCATGGTCAGCCCCGAGAGACATCTCCAATCGGTGCCAAGCCTTTGTGGTGCAACTGTGCACGCCAAGCGCATGTCTTGTTTATCTGGACATAAACCTGGCGCGAATGTCTGGCGGGAGAGCTTTACGACATCAGATTCTGTGTTCCGCAAAGCTTGTCGAACATATCCAAACCGACTAGGCAAATTTGAACACCGAAGCGTACATAGAACAGGCCTACTCCGGAGTATTGCGTCACGTCGCGCCAAGAACTGCACCCATTTCTTCCGCATCACATCTCCCCAGCTGGCCATCTTAGCTGGCCATCTTAGCACGTACAAGCGAGCGCGTGCATCAGTTCGAGCCGACCTCGTGCGGCTCATCTGTGTGTGCACGCTGATCGAGCCACCCGAAACGGCCGCATTTTCAGGTGGCAATCGAGCAATGCGCGGCACGTTCATCCAGGAGTGTTGCCGTTCTGCACGAGGAGTCTCAAATTGTGAGCTTCGTGAGAGAAGCCAGAGCACATCCATTGCTGATGTGGACGCACCTCGGTATGGACGCTCCATGACGTTGAATTACCATGGGAGATCGAGCAAAGCCATACAAAGGGGACGCTGCATCATCATGCAGAGGAGACATTGCAGCACAACACAAAGGAGATGGAGCAGTCTCGTGCAGAGGAGACACAGACTCGTTCTACGGAACAGACGGATGTACCAATGCAGGGGGTGGATCGCATAATGCAAGAATGGCAATTCAGTGCGTCAGCAGATTCCGTTCACAGCGAGCGGTCTATCGCACTCGTATCGACGACTCATTTGTCGGCCCGCACGAGCATGGCAGCAGGAGCGACCAGGAACTGGCGGTCCAGACACCCTGGAACCGTGCGGTCGTCAGGAGCGACCCAGGAACGGTGGCGGTCCAGACACAGCCTGGAACCGTGCGGTCGTCAGGAGCGACTCAGGAACGGTAGCGTCCCAGTAACGTTCCGATTATACATTCCTACCTTCAGACATCGGGCTAGGATGTTCCAAACGTATTTGACGGCCGTGATAAATAATTCATGGGTCTCCACCTGGCCGACGGCGACAAAAACGAACGGTGGCCGTCTTCTCGGCGGCGTAGCGGAATCTTGCGACGCGACACAGCCTTTCTAGCTTCCAGGCAGTCAGATGGAGTCAGATTCCGGGCAGTCATCAGTCATCCGGGTAGTCAGATTCCGGGCAGTCATCTGACACACCTCGAGACTTGACAATGAACGAAAAATTATCCCAGGAAACGGCACTCGGTGTAAGCGTGCTTAATGTACGCGCGATGGCTGATCGTGAACCCGTTTGATGGTTGAACGTGAAGACGTTCCTGGTGATAGCAAACAAGGCAACACTGAAAACACTTCCCTATGATGAAAATCGTAATTGCAGGAATATATCTGTAACGGTAGCGGCGCCATTAACGTGCACTCAAAGATATTCAGCAGGAAGGGCATGGTGGACGATATACCCATGGAGGCTGAGGCACTCAGACCGTGCTCGACGCACTGGAACAGGTCAAAGGCAGTCCAGTTCAGCCGACATCAGAGCGCAGCTGTTTGGGCGCGGTCCTGCCCCTCATCACCGACTACGTGTGGGACGAGTGTAGCCCACGGCCATAGATTATGCTGGCGAATGATGGCAATGTGGCAGTCATTAAAGTTCCGTTGATGGGCACGTGTGTGGCTTGGGGCCCGGTTCGCTTCCTTGTTGGATACCAGTGCCCAGACCGATCGCAAATCGTGTCAAAGGAGAGGAGAGAGGTTGGTTGGTTATTTGGGCTTAGGGGCGCATCGAAGAAGAGAGAGGAGAGTGAGAAAGAGAGAGAGAAAGAGAGAAAAGAGAAAGAGAGAAAGAGAGAAAAAAAAAAGAGAGAAAGAGAGAGGGAGAGAAAGAGAGAAAGAAAAAGAGAAAGAGAGAGAGAGAAAGAAAGAAAGGGAGAAAGAAAGAAAGAGAGAAAGAGAGGAAGAGAGAGAAAAAGAGAAAAAGAGAGAAATAGAGTAAGAGAGAAAGAGAAAGAGAAGGAAAGAAAGAGAAGGAGAGAAAGAGATAAAGAGAGAAAGAGAGAAAGATGAAAGAGAGAAAGAGGGAGATAGAGAGAGGGAGGGCGAAGGTAAGAGGGAGGGAGGGGTGGGAGATGGAACGGGGGAGGTGAGATGGAAGGGAGGCGGCTGGGAACGGGTGAACGAGCGAGAGTGAGAGACAGAGAGCGCACCGGCGAAGCCATGCCTCTGCCGTGACGCCGGATACATGCCGGGACGCCGGAGACATGCCGCGACACTGGAGACATGCCGTGACGCCGGATACATGCCGGGACGCCGGAGACATGCCGTGACACTGGAGACATGCCGTGACGCCGGATACATGCCGGGACGCCGGAGACATGCCGTGACACTGGAGACATGCCGCGACACTGGAGACATGCCGTGACGCCGGATACATGCCGGGACGCCGGAGACATGCCGTGACACTGGAGGCATGGTGACACTGGAGGCATGGCGTGCCTCCAAACATCTCCTCCAAATCGCTTCCGAATCTTTTCACCGCGTAATCACAAGACTGGGGTAATGTGCATGGCCAAGGCCAAGGCCGTGGCTAATGTCGGTGGCCACCTGGCGGCCGGCCGACCGCGCCGACCGCGGCCGGTTCTGCGATGACGTCAGTGAGTTATTTGGGCTTTAGGGCGCATCGGCCATGTTGATCATATGGCCCTGAGATGACGTCTGCAACACTGATGCAGACGGCTGCCTGTGTATCGGCCGGCTGTGGAGGTCAGCGCTGACGGTCAGCCGGTCTGGTGCGGGACAATTACGGCAGCAGACGGTGGACAATCACAGCATCTGACGCTGACCATCACGACAGCCGCCTGCTGACCGTCACATCAGCTGCCTGCTGACCGTCACATCAGCTGACTGGAGACAACCACGGCAGTTGACGACTGACCATCACGGCAGTTGACGACTGACCATCACGACAGCTGCCTGCTGACCATCACGACAGCTGCCTGCTGACCATCACGACACCCGCCTGCTGACCACCACATCAGCTGAATGGAGACAACCACGGCAGCTGACTTAGAACAGCAACACTGGTCCGCTCAGGCACAGGCTCCTCGCCGGCGGTGCTGGAACTGTGTGGGTCCCGGTCGGGACCTGGGAGCCCACTAGACCGGCGTGACGTAAGGCAACTGGAAACGAGCGCTCGTCGGCACCGACGCCGGCGGGACGGTCGGGTCTCGGCGAGGTCTCGGGTCTCGGTTGAGTTTTGGTCAGGTTTCTGTGAGGTCTCGGGTCTCGGTCGGATCCCGGTGAGGTCTCAGAGAGGTCTCAGGTCTCGGTAGGTTCTCAGTGAGGTTTCCGGTTTCGGTCGGGTCTCCACGAGGTCCTGGTGAAGTCTCGGGTCTCGGGTCTCGGGTCTCGGGTCTTCGGTCGGGTTTCGTTCGGGTTTCGGTCGGGTCTCGGTCGGGCCTCGTGCGGGTCTCGGTCGGGTCTCGGTCGGGTCTCGGTCTGATCTCAGTAAGGTTCCAGATTTCGGTCGGGCCTCCATGAGGTCTCGGTGAGGTCTCGAGTCTCGGTCGGATCCCGGTAGGGTCTCAGGTCTCGCTCGGGTCTCGGTGAGATATCGGATCTCGGTCGGGTCTCGGTGAGATATCGGATCTCGGTCGGGTCTCGGTGTGGGCTCCACGTTGTGCCGACTGCCGGCGCTTAGCCCGCACACGACGCGACACGGCTCAAGAATGAGCCGCATGTTGATCACTTACATTTACATCCACTTGCATGGGATTATTGCGATCCTCTGACTCTGATTATTGCGATCCTCTGACTCTGATTATTGCGACCCTCTGGTGTTTCGAAACTGAGCGCGCAGGCACAGCGTAATACACAAGCACACGCCTCGTGACACGTTTTGACGATTGCCCCGATTTCTTTGGGCCATTAAGTGACTCTGCATCTCAGTAAAAGATTGATGTTCGATTTTTTATATTTTAAAGTTAAAGGTAAGGGGCAAAGATTGTGGCATGCACTGAAGCATTGATTATGGTGTTCCTTATTGTCTTGCCTTGCTTGAGCAGTGACAAAAGTATTAATCGTATTTCCAAGCACATTTTGCGGTTGACGTGATGTCACGTTGTTCCATGATTTATGGAGATGATTTATGAAGATGTATGCAACAGTGTCTATAAAGTCTTATTTGCATGCCGTCTCGATTAAAAATAGACGCCAAGTTCGAAGTTTAAAATACCCATGAGATATCTGAAACAAAACATTGTCTTAGCACAATGGAACAAATTGATCTTTGGAAGGTCAATGAAGCATGCCAGCATACCAGAGTTTATACTTCAATCACCCTTAAAGCACCCAGCACTACCGACCTTCAGTCAAACGTGAAATTAAGCCGCGAGAATCCGTGGATTCGGCGGACAAAGTATTCGACCATAAAACCTGCACGCTGTCTAAGCTTCGTGATATAAAATGACTTAAAGTAGATATAAAATGACTTGTACTCGCCTAGATGTTGGGCGAGCACGCCATGTAAGCTACGCAGGTCTAAGGAATCCCGTCAATCAATGCCAAGGTATCATCGCAGAAAAGCTCAGCATGAGGTCCACCAACACCGCCTTCTGACACTGGTGACCGCTCATTGCGAGGCACACCAACACCGCCTTCTGACACTGGTGACGGTCCACCAACACCACCTTCTGACACTGGCCTGTGACGGCTCAGTATGAGGTCCATCAACACCGCCTTCTGACACTGGTGACGGTCCACCAACACCCCTTCTGACACTGGTGACGGCTCAGTATGAGGTCCATCAACACCGCCTTCTGACACTGGTGACCGCTCATTGCGAGGCACACCAACACCGCCTTCTGACACTGGTGACGGCTCAGTATGAGGTCAATCAACACCACCTTCTGACACTGGTGACCGCTCACCGTGAGGTACACCACCACCGCCTTCTGACACTGGTGACGGTCCACCAACACCACCTTCTAGCACTGGTGACGGCTTATCATGAGGTCCACCAGCACGGCCTTCTGACACTGGTGACGGCTCGGCACGTTTGGCGCCGTTTTGTTCTGTTCTGTTGGACAGCAGAGTGGGTGGACGGGGACGGCGGGAGGACACGCGAGAGGGGCACGCGAGCGTGCCAGCCAGTCACGGGGAACAGGACTACAACCACGCACTCCTGTCACCAGCTGAATTGTGGTCGGCACCGAACAATCAGTGGCGAGGCCAGATATACAGCACCCGCCCACATCCATAGCGATGTGTGCACACACTCAAACATCCACGTCCTACCTGCAAATGCATCCACACCCACACCCACACTCACATTCGTGCCCATACCTAGCCATACCTACCCACAGCCACATTCATATCCACATCCACATGGATAACACAAACAGGTTACTACCGATATTGGCATCACCATTTGGTTAACATTCAAATTCATACAAATATAGCATATACTCACGGACAATCGCATCCATATTCAAATATACATCCAAATTTATATCTACATTCACATCCGCATGTACATATGCATGTGCATCTACATCCACACCCGCATTCACATCTACAGCTGCAACACATCCACATCTACGTCATATCCACATTGCCATGTAATCCACGTCTACATCCACACCCACATCCACGTTTGCCTGTACATTAACGTCTAGATCGCGACCGCTGCCGTTGCCGGCCGACTCGTCTGCTGAGGGAGTCCGGTAGCGTGCCGCCGACGGCGGCGCCAGTCCATGGCCGACGTGACGCGCCCTGTCGTCACGTCACGCCGCGCTGCAACACCGTGAGGCAGCGTGACGTCCGTCCCCGGCGGAACGTGACGTCCGCCCGTGGAGGAACGTCGTCGACGAAAAGAGAACGGAGCAGTTCACTCGGTCCCCACTCTACCTCTACTCGACCTCCACTCGGTCAACACTCGGTCAAAACTTGGTCAACATTTGGTCAACACTCCGTCCCCACTCTACCTCCACTCGGCCCCCACTCGGTCCCCACTCGACCCCTACTCGGCCCCCACTCGGCCCCCACTCGACCCCACTCGGCCTCCACTCGCCAACACTCGGCAACACTCGGCCCCCACTCGGCCCCCACTCGGTCCCCACTCGACGCCCACTCGACCTCCACTCGACCTCCACTCGACCTCTACTCGGCCTCCACTCGGTCAACACTCGGTCAACACTCGGTCAACACTTGGTCCCCACTCGACCCCCACTCGACCCCTCCTCGACGCCCGCTCTGCCGCCGCCCACAAGGTTGTAGGACGTGGCCCACATCGCACCATGCCGGTGGTCGGAGCCAAGGTCGCGCTGGCCACCGTTCACGCGGTGTTCACCAGAGGGGAATCGGTGCCGATCCAGCTGCGACAGCATGCTGGCCAGGGCACTGGCACGGCGGGGTAACAGCCGACACCATCAGCCAGTCCCGACTTGTGCAACACACCACATCACAGGTCAACTGTCCACTAGACCCACAACACCTTCACCAGATCAACAACACCTCCACTGGCACAGCACAACACACCACATATCAACTGTCCACCAGACCCACATCACCTCCACTGGCACAACGCAGCACACCACAGGTCAACTCCCTACCAGACCCACAACACCTCCACTGGCACAACTCAACACACCACAGGTCAACTCCCTACCCTACCCACAACACCTCCACTGGCACAACTCAACACACCACATGTTAACTGTCGACCAGACCCACAGTACCTCCACTGGTACAGCCCCGACTGACTGGTCAGGGTTTGTCGTTTCTCGGTTGAGCAGCAGAAAACGAAGCAGCAAAAACGCAACAATTCTTCACGTTAATGGTCTCGACCAGTCGTTATGGCCACGCTTCAAGTCGTCTCGTCTCTCGGCTGGAGCCACCACACACACGAAGAGCGCCACCAACAAGCACACCAGCAAGCACACCAGCAAGCACACCAGCAAGCACACCAGCAACACGTAGGGCTCACAGCAACCAAACAAGAGAGCGCAGAGAAACAGTTCACGTCACTACCCGGTTACTGGGCGGCAAAACACAACACACCTATGCCAAGTCTGGTCATGTCAGGTCAGGTTAGTTCTGCGCCCATGATCAATGGCTGGCCGAAGCGCCCTGGAGTCCAAGTAACAAGCAGATGTCAGGTCAGGCCTGTCATGCTGCATCAAGTTGGATTTGGTTCGGTGAAGGTAGACCAGCTCGAGTCAAGTGGAGCAGGTCATGGCCGGTGAGGTGAGGTTGGGAAGGTCAGGTCCGCTCAGAACAGGTCAGGTCAGGTCAGTCGCCAAGTGACCCTTTCGCGGCCGGTAATCGTTGAACAAGCCAAGCGAGGACAGAGAGATTTCGGATTGGATAGACCAGGTCAGAGGTCGTGTCAGGTCATGATACAGAGAGGCGTACAGATTACGTACGCGCTCACATCAGACTACGGGGAGGGGTCAGGGTGTGCCTACTCCATCCACTCGGAGCTCGCCTTCCAGCGACACTTGATTGGTTGGCTGGCGAGACGGAGACTTCGGTGTCACCTGGTGATTGGTTGGCTGGCGAGACGGAGACTCCGGCGTCACCTCGTGATTGGTTGGCTGGCGAGACGGAGACTTCAGCGTCACCTCGTGATTGGTTGGCAGGCGAGACGGAGACTACGGCGTCACCTCGTGATTGGTTGGCTGGCCAGACGGAGGCTTCGGTGTCACCTCTTGATTGGTTCGCGCGTGCCGAGCCTCTGGCGCACCGCCGGCGATTGGCTCGCCAGGACAGCAGCTGCCGACGACAGCCCGACCACCTCAGGGGGGAGCGGGAGACGCGCGCTGAGCGTTCGCTCCCGTCCGTTGCCCTGCCGGCTGGGGTATTTCAGGCGCGGAAGCGTTTTTGCCTTGGATGGCCGGGCCCGTCCGAACCGCCGCCGACGGCCGGCGCGTCACTTCCGCACACTTGGCGGCTCAGCCGGCGCATAGCGCGCCAGCCACACGTGCTTCTGCCGGCCACCATCGGCGTGTCAACGGCCGCCGTCAGACCACGAGCGGCACCGGTCCGGTCCTCAACTCGACCCCAGCAGTACCGGTCCGGTCCTCAACTCGGCCACAGCAGCACCAAGGTAGTTCAGGACATTTCCCAATCCCGCGGCCCACCGGCGAAACTGTGTGGGCGGCGCCATTAGCCGTGAATGTGCATAAAGTGCGTCGTGAACCAGCCAATAAACAAACTAACAACAGCAACCGTCCGGTCCTCAGTTCGGCCCGAGCAGCACCGCTATGGTCCCTAGCTCTACCCCAGCAGCACCGATCCGGTCTTCAGTTCGGCCTGAGCGGCACCTGTCCGGTCCAGATATCGCCTGGCGGAGGGTGACGTTACCACCCACCAGCCGTGACGTTACCACCCACCAGCCGTGACGTTACCACCCACCAGCCGTGACGTTACCACCCACCAGCCGTGACGTTACCACCCACCAGCCGTGACGTTACCCACCCACCGGCCGTGACGTTACCACCCACCAGCCGTGACGTTACCACCCACCAGCCGTGACGTTACCACCCACCAGCCGAGCCCGGAGGGCATGCGAGTAGTCCAGCCGCGCTTCCCTCTAGTGCGCACAATTATGGAACTTGGGTCGAGTAGAAACTGTTGTCGGCGCGTTTCCGTCGAGCGAGGATGGCCATGGATGTGTGGACGTATTTCGAGTCGAGACACTCACCGACACGTGTCCGTCGGACGGGATCAGGACGCTTACCGACACGTATCAGTCGGACGGGATCAGGACGCTTACCGACACGTGCCCGTCGGACGGGATCAGGACGCTTACCGACACGTGCCCGTCGGACGGGATCAGGACGCTTACCGACACGTGCCCGTCGGACGGGATCAGGACGCTTACCGACACGTATCAGTCGGACGGGATCAGGACGCTTACCGACAAATGTCAGTCGGAAACCACAGCAAGTGGTGGGCATGGAGATCCGTTGCCACCCATCAGGGCTTCATCGTTTCAGTCCACTTTTGGACGTCTGCCGACTGGCCTGAGGGTCTCAAAAGACGATTGACCACATTCCGTTGAGGAAACATTAGCGGCGAACAGCGTAGCAGTCCGCCAGCTCGATCCCAGTTATTTCCTCGTTGTGGCACACATTCCATTGAACATTCCAGAAGTAATTCAACTGCGTGCATCAATCCTCAGAAAGGCACAACTTCCCTGCATTAAGGCATCCTATATGAACTGTCGCACGGCTCAGAGATGCAGTCTAGTTACTGCTAGAACGGAAGCAACATCTGTGCAAAGCTGAGGCTTAATGTGAAGATAGAGGGGACCTACCCCCTCCCCAATAGTCGGAGTATTCGATTGGGTGGCTCTGCCTGATACAGATTCGTGCTTCAGCAGCACTAGCTGCGTGATGCTGTACCTACAATATGAGCGTGTATTGCATATTGAGCATTGATCCGCAGACTGCAAGTATCCGCATACACATAGAAAACGCATACAGAGAAAGACGCCACCTGGTCGTTTCCGGGCGCCTCTTTACGTTAACTTCGATCTTGTTACCACACTGCAAGATGTTTGTTTTAACCTGAAATATATTGCCATTATTACTATTTTGATTCAGCCCCACGACTTCCTACAATCTGCATGTGCTTGCGCCGTTCCATGAACCTGTTTTTTTTTCGATCTAAATATCTACGGTTCCCACTTCTCTCATATTTTAGAGGTCTTGTCGAATGCAAATAACGCCACAGTAAAGCAGGACCGTGAGGAATTGCCTGACCGGTCTCAATAACACTCGCAACCTCTGTTTGGTGTTGGGAGGTTCTCTCGGCCAAACAAGGCTGCGAACGGCAGAAGCTGCCTGCGCCGGACGAGTTGGTAAAGCAGGAGACGCTGATGAGCTCGTGAGATATCCGCCGACACTGCTGGTCCAACAGCCCGGTCGTCCTCGGAGAGCAAGGCCGGTCGGTCGGTCGCCGCACCCCCAATAATCACCCCTCCCGACTGCCGGGGACCACAGGATGTCCACCGTCCAGCGGGCCGCAGGACCCGTTGGACCACTGATCCATCGGTCCACCACTGGACCGCTGGTCCACCGTCCAGCGGGCTGCAGGACCCGTTGGACCACTGATCCATCGGTCCACCACTGGACCGCTGGTCCACCGTCCAGCGGGCCGCAGGACCCGTTGGACCACTGATCCATCGGTCCACCACTGGGCCGCTGGTCCACCGTCCAGCGGGCTGCAGGACCCGTTGGACCACTGATCCATCGGTCCACCACTGGACCGCTGGTCCACCGTCCAGCGGGCTGCAGGACGGTGGACACCCTCTGATAAAGATACAGCCAGGTAACAGCCGGGCAGATGTGTCGACCTGGCGGCACACTGCAGGTGTGGTACACAGACCCGGGCACTTGTTCACGTGACACACCCAGGTGTAGCGCCGACCCTGGCCCTGGGTCACGTGACACACCCAGTTGTAGCGCCACTCCGGGCGCTGGGTCACGTGACACACCTGGGTGTAGCGCCGCCCGCGGGCCGGAGTCCGGTCACGTGACACAGTGACTGCGGTGCGGCACTGTGCCGGGCCGGTTCTTGAATAGCTCTCGGGCGTTGCGCAACGCGCCATGAATGGTGCGGCGGCGGCTCGAGCGCCGCAGCGGCGAGCCGCCGACCGGTTTGATGGGCGGCGAGAGACGGCAGCGGCCGAGCGGCCGAGCCTCCGCCGACCGTCGCCGACTGCCGGACCCCCAGACAGCCGCGCTATCGCACCCCAGACAGCTGTACCACCGGACCTCAGACAGCCGAGCTATCGACCCCAGATATCAGACCCCAGACAGCCGCGCTATCGGACCCCAGACAGGTGTACCACCGGACCCCAGACAGCAGCACCACCGGACCCCAGACAGCCGCGCTATCGGACCCCAGACAGGTGTACCACCGGACCCCAGACAGCCGCGCTATCGGACCCCAGACAGCCGTACCACCGGACCCCAGACAGCCGCGCTATCGGACCCCAGACAGCCGCGCTATCGGACCCCAGACAGCCGCGCTATCGGACCCCAGACAGCCGCGCTATCGGACCCCAGACAGCCGCGCTATCGGACCCCAGACAGCCGTGCTATCGGACCCCAGACAGCCGCGCTATCGGACCCCAGACAGGCTACCCGGACCCCAGACAGCCCTATCGGACCCCAGACAAGGTGTACCACCGGACCCCAGACAGCCGAGCTATCGACCCCAGACAGCCGTACCACCGGACCCCAGACAGGTGTACCACCGGACCCCAGACAGCCGCACCACCGGACCCCAGACAGCTGTACCACCGGACCCCAGACAGCTGCACCACCGGACCCCAGACAGCACCACCTGTACCCCAGACAGCTAACCCCCCCAGACAGCGCCACCAGCATCAAGCACAAATCAGTAGCCCCACCAGCCAGCCAGCAGACGCCCCGACACGAGCGGATCCCACCTGGTGACGTTCCGAGGTGACGCGGATCGGCAGCGGGACCGGCGGCGGGCCTGTCGCGGCCTCGGAGCGTCGCAGCAAGAGCTCACGTCACGTCACGTCACGTGACGCGACACTCATTGGCGTCCAAAACTCGATGGAAATTTCGCCGGCCGGTTCCCCCGTTACGGGCAAACCGGGACACGGCACATTTCTCGTGAGAGCTCAGGCGAGCGGCGATCAACCGGCGGCGTGCGCACTTGCACCGAGCCGGGGGCCGGCTTCGCCACGCTCCACCAATAATGTGCTGAATAATGCATCGTCTGTGTATGCATCACAGCCGAAACCGTCAGGCAGATCAGTCCGTTCTTCGCCTGCAGCCAAGGAGTGACGATATGCAGTGATCGACAGGTGTAAGGACGCAACGGACGGTCAGATCAGCAGACGCGGCAGATGTACGAACGCAAAGGACGGTCAGATCAGCAGACGCGGCAGATGCAAAGACGTAACGGACTGTCAGATCAGCGGACGCGGCAGATGTAAAGACGCAGCGGACGGTCAGATCAGCGGACGCGGCAGATGTAAAGACGCAGCGGACGGTGAGAAAGCTCGTTCAAGAGCGGCGAGCTTTTTCGCCGATCATCCGGATATATACGGGGCTTTTTAGCCATTTGTTGAAGGCTTTATATGTATGATTGCACGACATCACGACAGATAAAAAATAACAGCATTCCTTTCAAATGCGGTAAGTAAAATCTTCATCATGTCACATGTAAACTACAATTGAAAATCACATTTAATTATTGTATCAACGATACCTGTCAGAACCAAGTTCAGAATTGTTCAATACCGTCTAGTCTGATCACACATTTTTGTAACATCTGGATACGTTTCTGAACAAGGCTTACTAATATTTAAACATTGTATACCATATGCACCAAAGCAGCATTTTGTTTCCAAATATTGTAATGTGGTTGCCAAAAGCAGTGCCGGTTAGGATGAAATATCCAACCTTGCATCATACAAATGATGAACTGATTTAGCCAAACTTGGGTGCCTCTTCAGCCTACCTGCATCACATCGGAAATCCACTCATAAATCATTGGCAACAAACCAAATGCTTGGACGCATTGGACAAGCCCAGGTCCTTACCCACACAGCGCCGCTCGGGACATTTCCCAATCCCGCGGCCCACCGGCGAAACAGTGTGGGCGGCGCCATTAGCCGTGAATGTGCATAAAGTGCGCCGTGAACAACCCAGTAAACAAACAAACAAAAACAATCCTTACCCACACAGGCGTACACAAGAGAGGGGCAAGGGACAAGGAGGACGTGCCCCTCCCCTCATCCTCACCGCATCGGAACGGGTCCATTTCAAGAGATGGAGAACGCGAACAATCGTCCGCCAGGCGATTTTCCAAGTTCAAAATCCATTATACGAGAATCGCATGAAGGCCGATTTCGAGTTTTGAATGCCAAAAAAAAAACGCTGCCAAAATGCGACCTGAACTGACCAGTTGAAACTGAACAGTCCCTTGAGCCGCGGAAGGGTACCCCCCCACACACACACACTCCCCCCCCCCCCCCCCCACCACCACCATCTGGAAGCTGGTGGTTCTTGTGGGCTAAGAAGCCCCTGGTCACTGGAGAGGCTGGATAGGCAATGGGGCCGGGGGCCGACATGAAGGGTCCCGGGCCGACGGGGTGGGGCAAGCAGATATGATGGGTACTGGACTGTTTGAGGGCTCCATATTTTGGGAAGGCCCCTGGTCCACAGGGTGTATTTTAAAACATTTTTATCGAGGGAGCGACGGTGCCAAAATATGCATAAAGAAGAACAATTTGGATGGCATCAGGAAGTTGCCACTAAAGTCTTAATACAAAGCTTCGGGTGCGTGGGTAATCTTAAAGGTTGCATATCTCTTACGTAAGACAAAGGAAGTGCCGTGGTAAAAGTCGTACCTACCTTCTTCTATATATACTGACCACCCCCGAAAGGCTTCACCCAGTGAGCTGACTCCTTTTTGCTGTTGCTTTTTGCGGAAAAAAGGAAATTCATTTAATTAGGGATACTATTAAGAAGAACCCCAATACAATATTAGACAGTCGGTAGTCCTACCACTTGCTTGATCAATTCATTTGTTAGTCATGATCATTCTCACCAATTATCATTATCGTCAGTTTGGCAAAAAGGGGCATATCGGTTTGAATTTGCAGATCAAACTATGAACCTCTCTAGTTACTCGGATACATTTTATAGTTATAAGTTGTGGAGTTGGAAGATGAAAACTTGGTGTGGATTGGGTGGGATTGGTGCTAGTAGTTGTGCATTGTGCAGGTACGGTCCCGATGGACCATTGATAAGTAGTGGACGGCCCTTCACTGCAAGTATTTCATAATACGGTTGACAACCTTTTCCTGTGTCGCTGGCCTCGATGTCAACGAGATTAGCGGGGACGAGCAGTCTAGGGGTAAGTTTCCCGTCTCACGATCGGAAGATTGTGGGTTCGAGTCTCACCTGTCGCTACTATTCGCCCGCGACCAATCGGCCTGAGAGATTGGCGACGCTGCATAACTCAAGGGTCGATGCGTCGTAAAACCAACAACCGCCATGAACGAGATTAGCCGCATTGCTTTATCGAGAGCATAACTGATGGAAGTGAGGAGACATAAATGGCAGGCGACTGTCAGTCAGAGAGTACAGTACCATGTGCCTTGATCGCAGATACTCCGGCCGGACCCGAGGACCGGACAAATGGTGCTCCGTTCACACCGGCACACCGTCTGGCTGCCAGTCGCACCAGAAATCGATCGGTAAAACCAAACACAACAACCTCTCCGGCCCACGATCTACATATCGGCGGTGGAAATACAACCGCACGGCCCGATCGACACCATCCATGCCTGTAATCGGCCGTAAAATAGGCATCGTCTAGACGGGCGGCCACTCCTCGTCTCCACCTGTCAACGGCGCCAGAAAAGGAAGCGGCACTCCCGCCAATCGTGTCAAACGGCGGGAACGACACTCCTTCAGACGGTCAGCGGACGGAAACGCTTAACGTCGACAAGGGTGAGGAAAAGCGCGCGTAAAACTGGCGGCTTACATGTCCAGTCTCCGATAATG
This sequence comes from Imbricaverruca yamaguchii, assembly GCA_034440575.1. NCBI lineage: Eukaryota > Metazoa > Arthropoda > Thecostraca > Neoverrucidae > Imbricaverruca > Imbricaverruca yamaguchii. The sequence goes on along the minus strand of JAOTOL010001349.1, from coordinate 177,448 downwards.
CTTCCATACGCCGAAAAACTGCGCCTCGACGCCGAATTGGTAGTCCATTCGTGTAAAAGGTGAGCTGCAGTGCGTCATCGCGACTGGCAACGGCGCCGTGGCTCATGTCCGAGACATCCACGGATCGACGACCGACAGTGCAGCGGTGGCTCATGTCTGAGACATCCATGGACCGACAGTGCAGCGGTGGCTCATGTCTGAAACATCCACGGATCGACAGTGCAGCGGTGGCTCATGTCTGAAACATCCATGGACCGACGACCGACAGTGCAGCGGTGGCTCATGTCTGAGACATCCATGGACCGACGACCGACAGTGCAGCGGTGGCTCATGTCTGAGACATCCATGGACCGACGTGCAGCGGTGGCTCATGTCTGAGACATCCACGGATCGACAGTGCAGCGGTGGCTCATGTCTGAGACATCCATGGACCGACGACCGACAGTGCAGCGGTGGCTCATGTCTGAAACATCCATGGACCGACGACCGACAGTGCAGCGGTGGCTCATGTCTGAAACATCCATGGCCGCGACCGACAGTGCAGCGGTGGCTCATGTCCGAGACATCCATGGACCGACGACCACAGTGCAGCGGTGGCCAGACCGCGGTGGCTCATGTCTGAAACATCCATGGACCGACGACCGACAGTGCAGCGGTGGCTCATGTCTGAGACATCCATGGACCGACGACCGACAGTGCAGCGGTGGCTCATGTCCGAGACATCCATGGACCGACGACCGACAGTGCAGGGGTGGCTCATGTCTGAGACATCCATGGACCGACGACCGACAGTGCAGCGGTGGCTCATGTCTGAGACATCCATGGACCGACGACCGACAGTGCAGCGGTGGCTCATGTCTGAGACATCCATGGACCGACAGTGGAGCGATGACTCATGTCCGAGACATCCGTTGGGCGACAGCGTGGCGCCGTTGAACGAATGCGGGCTATAATTGGCTGAGGATGTTTTCGTCTCGAAGTCAAAAAAACGAAATCGATGGCGGTCAGTGAGAGGGGGACTGCAAAAGGTGATATACACGACATTAAATGCAAACCATGTAATTCTGATTATTTGACCACGCCTCCGTCAACCTCTGGCCACCACGCCGCCAACCGCCTCTGGCAGACGCAGGGGCAGCCAACATCCACCCCAGACGACAACACTCGCCCCCCCTCGCCGCCGTACCCCGGTGAATGTTGACATGATTGGCGTGCGACACATGAGCGGCAGTCGTGGCGCGCCGGGAGGCGTCAGCGGGCGACGAACGCGGCGCGCCGACGTCGCTGTTGTTTACCGTTGTGTCGGACTCCAGCTGGGCGAGCTCCAACTCGCTGGCGGAGGGTGTCGGACCGGGCTCTGATGGTGTCGGGCCGAGATCCGAGAGTGTCTGGTCCAGCTCGAAGGGTATCTGGCCAAGATCCGAGCTTGTCGAGCTCAGCTCCGAGGGTGTCGGGTCCGGCTCCGAGGATGTCGGGCCGACCTCCGACGCTGTCGGGCCGACCTCCGACGCTGTCGGGCCGACCTGCGATGGTGTCGGACCCGGCTCCAATGGTGTCGGGCCGACCTGCGACGCTGTCGGGCCGACCTGCGATGGTGTCGGGCCCGACTCGGGAGAGCGCCTCCGCCGGCGAGGCTCACGCGCGTACATGGCGTGGCGGCGCCTGAAACGTGCGCGCCCACATTAATAAAGATGACGCTCGTGACACAGTGAGCCGGGACAATCCGTCTCGGCCGCCGGCCGATGAGGCCGGCCCGTGAGCGCAGGTGTCCCTGAGGAGCGCAGGCCGGGCCTACACTCGACTACCGGGCGGACTTGGCACTTCCGACGCAGCCACTCCCTCGCCAGCTTATCTGCATAGTTAGTTAGTTATTTGGGTTTTCAGGGCGCGCCGACTGCAGTGGTCATGCAGACTTTACCCACGAATTACACTTTCTGCTCAGACGACATGGCCATAGGTCATAAACGCTGGGCAAACCGGCGACGGAACCTCGCCGACACTTGCAGGGCCGTTTCCGTTCCAGATTCACGAATGTCCAGTGTTATGTGGGGTACGACCAAGCAGGCGTGCTAAACACTGGCCATGTCCAGCTTGAAGTACCTACTTGCAAGCTTCACGATTTCACCATTGGTGTGTCAGGCAGAGGTGCATCGGGACAGAAACCTCTCCAGACACACCTGTTGAGGGAAGAGCATCGTCGAGAAATTGTCGAGTCAGACAATTCCTAGAACCGCCCCTGCTGCAGGAGTATCAGTTCAACTTCAAATAAGCGCACGCAAGTTGCGCCGAAGTTCGCCGAAGCCTGAACGGAACCGACCCGAGTAGAAAACCGCTAAACGTCCACGTGAACTGCTTCACAAAAACTCGGTCCCGAACACCGGCCTAACTGCCTGTGAACCGGCCGTAACGAGCAGTGAAAACCTGCAACTGGCGCCGGAACCACTCGCGGCGAACGCCTTTGGCAGCGCCGCCATGCACGGACAGGTAAAAGGCGGACCGCTCAGTGGCACTCAGCGCAGACGAGGTGTCTCACGAGACCAGCCGGACTCGTCTGTCGACCCGGCTGGTCCTGCTGGTCACGTCAGCAGATGTGCCAGGTCAAGTCGGTCAGGTCGGGTCAGGGGGCGTGACAACGGTGACACAACAGGCCAGGTCAGGTCAGGTCACGTCGGGAGATGTGCCAGGTCAGGTTGGCCAGAACGGGTCAGGAGGCGTCGCAACGGTGGCACAGCAGGTCAGGTCGGGTTAGGTCAGGTGACAGAAATCACACGAAAGCCATGGAAGCTTTATAGCGGCAGCAACGCCTGGGTAAACATGGTCCATTACAGTTCAGCATTCGGGTTAGCAGGGCCCATTGGAGTCCAAAACTTGTGTTAACACTGTCCATTACCGCCCAACGCGCCGAATAACACAATAAATCCCTCCCCAATTAGGGGTAAACTAGGCCATTGGTCACTTCAATTGCGTCATCGAGTTCGAAACAAGCCCAGGATCCTGGACACAACGCACGCTTGTCTACGCGGTGAATATTAACGCCACGAGATGTCCGTGCTGGCTGTTTGTGAAGTGGCCCAATGGCATCGACACGTACCAGAGTGGCGATCATGGAGGAGATGCTGAACGCTTGGCGCCTGTGTTGAACAGCGTACCGGCCGGTGCTCTAAGCCCAGCTGTGCTCCGTCCAATCCGATCATTCTCACCGAGCACCGGACAATACCCAACTGCCAGCGCTGATGTGGATTGTGTATTGTCGGTTATGCCTTATGGAGCACCAGACAATACTCAATTGGCAACACTGATGTGGATTGTGTATTGTTATGCCTTACAGAGCACCAGACAATACTCAACTGGCAACACTGATGTGGATTGTGTATTGTTATGCCTTGCAGAGCACCAGACAATACCCAACTGATAGCGCTGACATGGATTGTGGATTGTCGGCTGCGCCTTATGGAGCACCGCGGCGGAGGGCGAAAAACGGCGGGAGACGATGCATTTCCGTAATGAAGGCACACCAACGTGTCGCTACTTCGCCTTCTTCACCGAAGTTTAGGGGCGCATCGACTACATCGGCCATGCAGCTTCGCCTTCTTCACTGACCACACAGCTACGTGGGAACTGCGCCGCACCAGCGCTACACACAGAACCACTCACTGCAGCGTAATTGTGGGGTGGACGGCATATCCGTTTCGGAACCGGGTCGTTTCCCCGGGCGTGTTCACGAACGTCTACTGGGAAACGCTGTGGCAACACACGGACGGACTTCCGCGGGGGAATTTCGAAGCCAACCGCCCAAGTCGCACGCAAATCTACGGCTGAGGTCTACGTCGAGCAACGAAGACGTCCACGCCGTGGCACTTTCCGAGCAATAAAAACGCTGATTACTGTACCTCTGAGAACCGAGAAACCCGTGGAAACCGCACACCCCGGCGGCCCGGGAGCTGAAGCTCGCACGCACGTGCTCCCAGGCAACGCCCGGGGCCGGGCCACTTGGTGATTCGGCTTTCGGCTTTCACGACAGCCGATACGGAGCCGGAGGCAGCACGAGCGACGGCTCAGCTCCCTGGTGACGTGCTGCTGATGACAGCCGCTGCACTGCTGCTCGTGCCCGAGGTCGCATAGGAGACTGCTACAGCCTCCTTCACGACACCCGCCACAACTACTGTCACAGTCTCCTACACAACCACCGCCATAAATACTGTCACAGCCTCCTACACAACCACCGCCACAACTACTGTCACAGCCCTTACAACCTCCACACCTACTGCCACAGCCCTTCACAACCACCGCCACAACTACTGCACAGCCTCACAACCACTGCCATAAATACCGTCACAACCACCGCCCCATACTGTCACCTCTAATCACCGCCACAACTACTGTCACAGCCTCTTCAATCACCGCCAACCACCGCCACAACTACTGTCACAGCCTCCTTCACAACCACCGTCACAACTACTGTCACAGCCTCCTACACAACCACCGCCATAAATACTGTCACAGCCTCCTTCACAACCACCGCCACAACTACTGTCACAGCCTCCTTCACAACCACCGCCACAACTACTGTCACAGCCTCCTTCACAACCACCGCCACAACTACTGTCACAGCCTCCTTCACAACCACCGCCACAACTACTGTCACAGCCTCCTACACAACCACCGCCACAACTTCTGTCACAGCCTCCTTCACAATCACAGCCACAACTACCATCACAGCTAACGCCACACATACTGCCACAGCCAACGCCACAACTACTGCCACAAACTCCATCACGACCACTGCAACATGTACTGTCACAAACACTGCCACAACTATTGCAACAGCATCGCACTACAGTCTCCCCCCACCACAGCCTCCTTCACAGCCAACGCCACAACTACTGTCGCAGTCACCGCCATGCCCGGCGGATATTCATCTCCCCGTTCTTCATGCGCGCGTGTACGGCGCGGCTTCTGTGCACTGCATGCCAAGCAGAACGCCTTTCAAAGTATGTATGGCAGGTGCGCAGTGGAGTGGCCAGAAACTCGGCCGACTGGGGATGGACGCCGCCGCCGACCATTCACCGGACGGCGGTGTCGCGCGCGCGAGCAGTCCCACACGCGTCGGCCGACCGCTCCCAGCCGGCGCCGCGTATCCGAGACCGATGACAAGATTACGGCCGGCTAATGTCGGCTGACCTCGGCCGCACTGACCGTGCTCGAGTCGGCTGACGAGCGCGGCCGGGACCGGCTCCTCACTAGTGACGTCACTCGGCGCCGCTCGCGCCGGGAGTGTGCCCGTGCTGGGAGTGTGCCCTCGTCGGGAGTGTGCCCGTGCCGGGAGGTGCCCGTGCGGTGTCCCAGTGCCGGGGTGCCCGTGCCGGGAGTGTGCCCGTGCTGGGTGTCCGTGCCGGGGGCCCGTGCCGGGAGCGTGCCCGGCGGGGTGGCCCGTGCCGGGAGTGGCCCGTGCCTGGAGGTGCCCGTGCTGGGAGGTGCCCGTGCTGGGAGTGTGCCCGTGCTGGGGTGTGCCCGTGCGGAGTGTCCCAGTGCCGGGAGTGCCCGTGCCGGGAGTGTGCCCGTGCGGGAGTGGCCCGTGCTGGGAGTGTGCCCCGTGCCGGGAGTGTGCCCGTGCCGGGAGTGTGCCCGTGCTGGGAGGTGCCCGTGCTGGGAGTGTGCCCGTGCCGGGAGTGTGCCCGTGCTGGGAGTGTGCCCTCGTCGGGAGTGTGCCCGTGCGGAGAGTGTGCCCGTGCCTGGAGTGGTTAGCAACGGGAGGTGCCCGTGCCGGGAGAGAGCCCGTGCCGGGAGGTGTCCGTGCTGGGAGTGTGCCCGTGCCTGGAGTGTGCCCGTGCGTGCCCGTGCGGAGTGTGCCCGTGCCGGGAGTGTGCCCGTCCGGAGTGCCCGTGCTGGGAGTGTGCCCGTGCTGGGGTGTGCCCGTGCCGGGAGTGTGCCCCCGTCGGGGCCCGTCCGGGTGGCCCGTGCTGGGGTGGCCCGTGCTGGGGTGTGCCCGTGCTGGGAGTGGCCCGTGCTGGGAGTGTGCCCGTGCTGGGAGTGTGCCCGTGCCTGGAGGTGCCCGTGCCGGGAGTGTGCCCGTGCTGGGAGGTGGCCGTGCCGGGAGTGTACCCGTGTCGGGAGTGGTTAGTACCGGGAGCGAGCCCGTGCCGGGAGCGGCTCGCGCCGGGAGCGAGCCCGTGCCGACAGAGTGTTGTTTGGACGCGATCCAGACTGATGCGGCCGATAACAGGCACCCCGGGACTCGGCGGCCGAGACCACGTGGCGTGCCTGAGCGGCGCCACGTGGTGGACGGAGGTGGACTGGCCGGCTGACCGACTGCCCCCCCCCCCGGTGTCCGGACACACGGCGTGCTGACGTCACCGCCCGCATGCACGTGATGGCGCGTACTATTGGCACGTGCGTACAATGTACACAATGTATATTTACAATGCACAATGCACTGTAGATATGCTTGCGTCGTCAGGGGCCCTCTACAAGTGGTGATATGGCTCGTGATTGCACACACACAGCGATGTGTGTGGCGGCACATTCCACCAGAAAGCGCAGTGAGTGCACTACTATGTTAGCGCGGCCAAGGATGGTGCGCATTGAGACCGATAACAAGCTGCAGATTATTACCCCTCCCCACCAGCATACAGAGCCAATGTGTACACCGGATATTTACAGAACCAATTATCAGGTTATAAATCACTATGAATCAATAGTTCAGCATCAGGTGACAAGCACATGGTAGAATTGCGAGCCTCATCACATAAATCAGCAAAGGAAAATACAAACGACATACATGTTCCTTCTTCCACACACTTCAGCGTCAATAATCGCTTCACCACGTTCTCTAATTTCTTATCGACCCTCTTGCGGGAAGGTCTGTAGAACAAGAAATCCATGCAGGGTAAATTTAAAAGCATGGTATTCGGAAGAAGTATTTTAAAATACTCTTCAGATTCCCATATATATATATATATATATATATATATATATATATATATATATATATATATATATATCACTATCTATATATCACATCTATATATATATATATATATATATATATATATATATATATATATATATATGGACTTGTTTCACATCTTTCACAATGTATGTTTTTATAAATTGTCAGTTATATAAATTACTTGTTTGTTGTTAGTTTGCAGCGCGGTCGTGTTCGTAACCTAGAGTCACTGACACCCCGCTGAGAATCACTGACCCCCTGCCGAGAGTCACTGACACCCGTCGAGGTTCACTGACACCCTGTCGTGTCACTGACACCCATTTCGAGTCACTGACACCCTGTCGAGAGTCACTGACACACCGCTGAGAGTCACTGACACCCCGCCGAGAGACACTGACACCCCGACGAGAGTCACTGACACCCGGCCAAGAGTCACCGACACCCCGCCGAGTCATTGACACCCTGCCGAGTCATTGACACCCCGCCGAGTCATTGACACCCAGCCGGGATGTAGTGTGATCAGTGATCCACACAGACAGTGGATCTGGGACAGAGCGAACCTAGCCTGGAAATGGATTGAGTGTAGGGTTGAGGGAACAGCTCAATGGAGGTACTTTTCGCTCACATTGCACGTGCTATTTCAAATTGGTGGGGAACACCATATGTACCTACACTGCTTACAAACATTACCAACGATATAGCTGAAATGAACCGAGTAATATCTGAATACCCATAAATGTATTCATGGCATAAATTAAAAATTAACAACTTCGGGAATTCCAAATGGCACGGCCATGAATAAGAGCATGGGGCACTTTCCGGTTTAGGGTCATTAACTCGCATTGAAAAGGTGAAACGAGCAAATGTTTCATGCCCTTTTCGGGGCTGTCTAAAACATGTCACACAAAATGAGTACAGGGAGTGATGCGTAGCAAGCATACATGTGACAATGGCTGTTCCCGAATCCCAGAAATAGACCCGATGCTGGATGCTGAATACCAAACGAAATGCCTCGCACATCCTTCAGGATTCCAAGATTAATGATCTAGGTCTTAGCTTTGTCATGGGACAGTTCATTACCTTCGTGTTCTGGCAGTAACGGTATGTCTGATCGTCTACAAATTTGTATTTATTGAATAGGCAGAACGACCCACTGGAGTTTTCTACGTTTCACTATCCGTAGTTATTAAGGAATACAACCGGAGAATCGAGGAGTGGGACTACCGGAGACCCTTTTTTGTTCCAGAACAAAAACTCCTAGAAGAAATCTTCCTGAGAATAGCTAAGAATCTCGGAGCACCCCTGTCAATAAAGAGCAAAACTCAGGGATAAACGAAAACTTCCATCAAGTTTTCAAGGGGTGGCATCAAGGGGTGGCATTGAGAAGGAGCAAGACGGAAGGGTGGGACGGACTGAGGTGGATGGTTGGGACTGACCAAATCACCGAGCTGATAACGGCTGCCCTACGATAACGGCCGACCAGCGGGGATAGCTGGCCGGCCTGTTTGTCGGCTCTGTTTGTCGTCCGCATTTGTTTGTCGGCCGCCGCGAGCTTCCAGGCGTGACTTGGACAGCCAGATAAGATGCAGCCCATGTGTCACTCGGTCACACAGCTGCCTCGTTACTCTCCCGGCTGTCCGGCCGTCCATCTGTCCGGCTGTCCGGCTGCCTGGCTGTACGGCTGTCCGATCGTCCAGTGGTCAGGCTCGTCTTTCCGTCAGTTCCACCGCTCGATTATCCGGTTGTGCGCCTCGATGGCTACGGATAGTGAAACGTAGCAAAATTCCAGTGGGCCGTTCTGCTTGTCTAATATACCGAAAACCGGTACAAGATCAGACACAGCGCTACTACCAGAACACACTCAAACACAGCTTTGTTGCTAGTACACATTCAGATAAACTGCTACTTCCAGAACACAGTCAGACACATCAATACTGCCAGAACACGATCAGCCACAGCGCTACTTGCAGAATATCATCACACACTGCGTTACTGCCAGATCGCAATCAGACATAGCGCTACTGCCAGAACATGCTCTGAGAACAGTGGCAGGGAGAGCGTGCAGCAGGTCGTCAAACAGCTGGCGTTTCTCTATTGACAAACAAAACAATTCATCTCCCGGAAAGCTTGAAGCGAGTGCAGGTATTGAATTACGAGCGGCGGTCCTCGCAAGCGCGCGGTCGGCTGGCATTGTTCGGAGGTGCCTCGACAGGGAAGATAAGTGGATTTGTTGTCCGTTTGAGATTGAGCCGGCTTGTCCACAGTGTGTTGCTGTCGGTGAGGTATCGCAGAGTTCATCACTCCGGCCTGTGTTGTGACCCTGGCGGGACGGGAGCGGAGCGACTGCGTGCCAGCGCAAACACAGATAGGAGCGCAGAGGTCGAGTCGGTGACCGAGCACACGATAGGACACCGACGGACACCACTGGACGTCATCGGACACGACAGGAAATAGTCGGACACCGTTGGACACCAGGACACCACAGGAAACCTTCGGACACTATCCGAAACGACAGGACACCATCGGAAGCCTTCGGACACTGCTGGACACCTTCGGACACTGTTTCGGACACCATGACACCTTCGGACACTTGTCGGACACGGACACCACTCACGCCATCGACACACAGATGCCATCGGAAACCTTCGGACACTGTTGCACCAGACACCTTCGGACATTGTCGGACACCGTCGGACACACTATCGGACACGACAATGCCAACCTTGACACTGTTTGCCACATGCACCTTACAGCCGGACACAGCCGGACACAGTCGGACACAGCTGGACACAGCCGGACACAGCCGGACACCGTCGGACACCGTAGCGTCATGTCGGACCACTTCCGGTGGGGCCTCGCGCCGACCACAAGTCCATCAACCCGGCGGCCGACACACACGTCGCCGCCGGCCGGGACTCTCGGCGGCTGCAGATAGCGGCTGTTTGTGAAAGTTGGACGCGGCCGGGCTTGACGAAACCCCGGGTGTGCCCTTGAGCTGGACAGCCCCGAGTGGGCAGATAATCCACACGGATAATGGCTGATCGGAGCAGAAGGCGTGACTCGCGCTATGTGGGAGCGGTAGATGGGCGTCTGGGTCGCGGCGGACAAGGCTCCGGCACTGTTTGGCCACTGAAGCAGAGTGTAGCATGGAATATGATAAACGTACGCATGTGGAGAAGCTGACTACAAAACAGGAGACTCGCTTTATTCGCCATACAGGAATATCAAAACTTGCATGGTCGGACTATGCATATGTCGAGCGGCGACAACGCGCGTTTCATGCTCCAATACATTGAAAATAAATAAATAAATACGATCCGCACATTCAACATTCGACTTATCCGCAAAAATCGGCTTGAAAGTGATTCAGCCCGTGGCGTAGGCTTGGTGCCAGAAGCAATTCCATCAGCCGAAGTCGCTGGCTGGCCAGGCAGTGGTGTCGCTGATCATCATATGCAACAGATGTCAATCCAGCTGTCAACACTCACATGACACTCGGCGATTAGATCACCCCACCCCACCCCACCCCCTGCCGAGCTGAAGGGACGCCCCTCGATGGTCATGTTGGCCATACACAGGACATTCTATCAGACATCGAACTCGCTGGAACGCTTGCAGGCAGCGTCGTAGCCGGTGGACAATTCCAGCAACTCCCAGCGACGTCAGTGTCGCGCAATCACACAGATCGGAACTTGCTCTGGGGAGTGGCATAGCGGCATTCAAATGAAGGGTATACCAGACCGATTTCGCTGGTCTAGAGGTCAGAGGCAGAGGTGCGCAAAGTGGCCTACTCGTCTACAATGTAAATGGTAGAGTCACTAGAAAAACCTTGCGTTCTTTTACGACGCATTCAACCGCTAGATCATATGGCGTCGCCAACTTCTCACGCCGATTGGTCTCGGGCGGACTCGGTAAATTCCGTCGGTTGTGAGATCCCACATTCTTACGATGAAGAGTCCGACACTCTACCAACTGAGCCACCGCGGCCCCCACGGCAGAGTCACAGAAGTCGGCAGGGGCGTTCCGCCCAAGAGGTACTTCAGGCAGCCCTCACCTGGAGCTGGAGTGCAGCTGGACAGTTCGTTTGTGCATTTATTTCGTAGAAAGCGATGCTTTAGTCCACTCGATACGAGAAAAATAGAGACTGGAACCAAATATGCATAGGTTACTCGCAATTACAGCGAATATTTAAGTTCCCATTCAGAAAATACATTTGAAACAGGTATATTACTGGTTTCAACCACTCGTAAATAAGGCAGGACCCCGGCAGATATTGCAATATCATGTGGCTTCGCATCATAACAAGCTCAGCGTACGCTAACTCCGCTACATGAACGAAATCGCTTATTTGGAATGCATTACACTCTCAACGAAAATCGATGTTGTCATGTTCGAGCTTCACCGGGGAAAATTTCCCACAAAAAGTTGTCATTTATTCGTGCAATTAGGGTAATGTACGATATTGTGGGATACGAGAAAGATAAAGTACCTGCCTACTTAGGTAGGTACGAGAGGGCTCAACTTCTTGTCTGCATGCTTGGTTGCTAATATCATCTACAAATGAATTTTAAATGAAACGGAACTTTTTGACAAGCCCATCGACTTGATGCATGTCAGGAAGACTGCTTGCAAGAACTTAGACACGCCAGCTTCACTTTTAATGCGTGAATAAATTAGTTCATCCCTTCCAAGGCGTTGTAGTAATGGCCATGTGCCGCAACCGAAAGGTCACGAAAACGTCATATGAGGGTCCGAATTGAACTTTTGCCAACAAAAAAAAGAACAGCTGTGGAATTTTCGGAACCAGAAATAAAGTGGACAAAATTCGAGGAGTTAATTTGTTGGAGAAAGGTCATGCAATCATGACTTAATTTTCCTTACCACACTCGAGTTCCTCGGACCGCCCCTGGAAGTGGAGCCCTCATGAGGCAAGCTCTTCGTTTGCTCGAGGGCCATCACATGCAAAAAAGCTTCGCGAACACCAATGAGTACAGCTAGAACATTCGCAACATTTTCCTCAACTGTGTTCGGTAATCGCTCATGCCAGGTGCATTCGTTGTTTATTTGGATGGCATCAGCCGAATTTTATTCTTGCTATTGAGCCTCACAGCCGGCGCTGGAAATTCTGGTCCTCGACCGCCTACACAGGCCGAGCCGTGTGGTTGTCCAACTGTCTTACGAGGCAGACCTGTAGGCAGCGTTCAGCCCGCGAAACGGCGCATCATGTCTAGCATGTAAATTACCGATGAAGATCAGACATTACATTGCTTGTTAGGCGACAGTTGTGGCAATGTGTGCCCCTCTGAGCAAAGGTACCCACAAGCAAAATTTGGGCAACAGTTGGGACAATGTGTGAACCTTTGGGCACAGGGCTCCACAGGCCAAATGTAACTGACAGTTTTGGCGATGTGTGCACCTCTGGGCGGAGGGACCCACAGGAAAAATTGCCAGACCGACCCACTTGCGACAAATATTTGATGCTTCTCTTAGATCCCAGCGTGCTAGGGATCACAGCTGGACATCGCTCCCATTTTGGTCCGGTCGAAGACAAGCCGGCAGATCGTGGCAACATCCAGGGCCGTCCCGCTCCCAAGTAGCTTGGTCCTGCGGAGGACTGACATGCCTCCGGCATGGTCATTTCGCAACGTTCCAAAACCCGAGGTCGGTTCGGTTACTACGCATTCTTCGAACACCACCATCCTTGTCTCAGACCTCGCCCTATCGCATACAAATTGCTACCTCTCATCCTTCATATCCCTGCCGGCGTGTTATACATGAGAGTGTACAGCGCTGTGCAAAAGCCTTGCACAGGACATAATTGACAAGAATTAATACGAATTTTGATACCTTGGCACCGGTCACCAGTCCATTGCCGCGGTTCCGTTCCTCACTCCATTCCCCATCCGCTCCCACACCGCTCCCCTTCCAGTTCCCCATCGCGTTCCCCATCTCGTTTCCCATTCCGTTCCGCACCCCGATTCTCATCCAGCTCCACGGTGCCGATTCCCAGTTCTGTAACCAGGCACAGTCACTATGTGTGCTCACGTTCTCCGACTCCGCCCCCTTCTCATGTTAGCAATATGTGTTCCTTGATTCAATTCCCAAGTGTGCACAGCACCGTTTTTTCCCTTAAATTCACCCCAGTGTATTCCGACCTCAACACGTCTGGCAATATCAGCAGTTACACATACCAAGCTCTCACCCGTTCAAGCTGTGTCGCTCGCTCGGCCACTGATCGATGCATTTGGAAGTTGCTTAAGAGGGTGCAAAACAGGCACTTGAAGTGGTTCTGGGTACGCCGAATTGCATCCAGGGTATTTTGTGATCTGAAAACCGAATACGGGTGCGCTATTGACCGCAGTTAAATGAATTATCCTTATAGGCCATCTTTATTTCCAGGTAATCGATTAAAACTGTCAGCCATTGTACCACATCTATGGACTAGAATAGTCGGGCACTACACCACATCAGGACAATAAACTTGCGAAATGCATCCATGGCAGCATCATATGCTCCGAAGCCGTCGTAATGTCCAGTGATTGCAGCCGCGGCATGTGAAATAACTTTGTGAAACCCCTGCTACACGAAGCCCGTTCGATACTCGCCGACGGTTTTATCAGCCGACGTCTCACGACAGCTGGTCGGCTGGTCTGCCGTTCCGCAACACCCGCCGCACTTGGTCACGTGAGGCAGCGTCGGCACCCAGTGCAACGCTCGTACTAATTGTCCAATTTGGGAGACGGTTTTCACGTGCAGACGTGCAGACGAGACTTGCACGGTGACGAAACGGCAGCGACATGCTGGCCTCCCGGGCACCGCCCTGCTCCCTCTGCCGCTGGGACGGCGCTCACCACCGCAGAGTGTAGCGTCATGCATCCTCGCGTGATGTTTTTCCGTGACGTTGCCGACCTTCGTCGGCGCTGAAATAATTGCCGCGAGCGCAGAAAAGTGCCACGAATCTCCGGTCGAGTGCACACCGACAGTACACCGGGACTTACGTATTAGGCACAGGACAACCTAGCACGGCAACTTCTGGACCAGTGGGGGTCGTGACGAGCGCGCGCGGTCTAGCCGGCCAATGGTCCGCCTTCGTCGTCGACTAACGTAGGGTCTGACCGTGTAATGGTCCACCTTCGTCGTCTACCCACGTAGGGTCTGACCGTGTAATGGTCCACCTTCGTCGTCGACTAACGTAGGGTCTGACCGTGTAATGGTCCACCTTCATCGTCGACTAACGTAGGGCCTGACCGTGTAATGGTCCACCTTCGTCGTCGACTAACGTAGGGTCTGACCGTGTAATGGTCCACATTCTTCGTCGACTAACGTAGGGCCTGGCCGGTAAGGTCCACCCCCCTATGGTCTCCCACCCTTCGTCGTCCACTCACGGGAAGGTGACGGGCTAGTGGTCTCTGGCAGGCTTGGCACCGACGTGAGCAGACTTGCAGATTGCATGTGCCTTCCCGTTCCTTCCTGTTGCTTCCTGCTGCTTTCCAGTGGCTTCCTGTTGCTTTATTCTGACGCCACGGCGTCACATGCAGTCATTGTTGCGTCTGTGCCGTCACACGGCAGCCCCAGCGCCGGCAGCCAGCCATCAGCACCTGTGTATGTACCGTCACACTGACAGCCCCAGCGCCGACTGTCTGCCACCGGCACCTGTGTATGTACCGTCACACGGACAGTCCCAGTGTCGGCAGCCCGCCACCGGCACCTGTGTATGTACCGTCACACAGACAGCCCCAGCGCCGAAGCCCGCCACCGGCACCTGTGTATGTACCGTCACACGGACGCCCAGCGTCGGCAGCCCGCCACCGGCACTGTGTATGTACCGTCACACGGACAGCCCCAGCAGCCCGCCACCGGCACCTGTGTATGTACCGTCACACAGACAGCCCGCCACCGGCACCTGGTATGTCCCCCCACCTGTGTATGTACCGTCACACGGACAGCCCCAGCGCCGGCAGCCCGCCATCGGCACCTGTGTATGTACCGTCACACGGACACCCCAGCGCCGGCAGCCCGCCACCGGCACCTGAGTATGTACCGTCACACGGACAGCCCCAGCGTCGGCAGCCCGCCACCGGCACCTGTGTATGTACCGTCACACGGACAGCCCCCACCCTGTGTATGTACCGTCACACAGACAGCCCGCCACCCCCTGTGTAGCACCGTCACACAACCCGCCACCCCCTGTGTATGTACCGTCACACAGACAGCCCGCCACTCCCCTGTGTATGTACCGTCACACGACAGCCCGCCACCCCTGTGTATGTACCGTCACACAGACAGCCCGCCACCCTCTGTGTATGTACCGTCACACAGACAGCCCGCCACCGGCACCTGGTATGTACCGTCACACGGACAGCCCGCCACCCCCTGTGTATGTACCGTCACACGACAGCCCGCCACCCCTGTGTATGTACCGTCACACAGACAGCCCCGCCACCCCCTGTGTATGTACCGTCACACGACAGCCCGCCACCCCGCCTGTGTATGTACCGTCACACAGACAGCCCGCCACCCCGTTTGACCGTCACACAGACAGCACGCCACCCCCTGTGTATGTACCGTCACACAGACAGCCCGCCACCCCCTGTGTATGTACCGTCACACAGACAGCCCGCCACCCCCTGTGTATGTACCGTCACACAGACAGCCCGCCACCCCCTGGTATGTACCGTCACACAGACAGCCCGCCACCCCTGTGTATGTACCGTCACACAGACAGCCGCCACCCCCTGTGTATGTACCGTCACACGACAGCCCGCCACCCCTGTGTATGTACCGTCACACAGACAGCCCGCCACCCCCTGTGTATGTACCGTCACACAGACAGCCCGCCACCCTGTGTATGTACCGTCACACAGACAGCCGCCACCCCCTGTGTATGTACCGTCACACAGACAGCCCGCCACCCCCTGTGTATGTACCGTCACACGGACAGCCCGCCACCCCTGTGTATGTACCGTCACACAGACAGCCCGCCACCCCCTGTGTATGTACCGTCACACGACAGCCCGCCACCCCCTGTGTATGTACCGTCACACAGACAGCCCGCCACCCCCTGTGTATGTACCGTCACACAGACAGCCCGCCACTCCCTGTGTATGTACCGTCACACAGACAGCCCGCCACCCCCTGTGTATGTACCGTCACACAGACAGCCCGCCACCCCCTGTGTGTGTACCGTCACACGGACAGCCCCAGCGTCGGCAGCCCGCCATCGGCACCTGAGTATGTACCGTCACACGGACAGCCCCAGCGCCGGCAGCCCGCCATCGACACCTGAGTATGTACCGTCACACGGACAGCCCCAGCGCCGGCAGCCCGCCATCGGCACCTGAGTATGTACCGTCACACGGACAGCCCCAGCGCCGGCAGCCCGCCATCGACACCTGTGTATGTGCCGTCACACGGACAGCCCGCCACTCCCTGTGTATGTGCCGTCACACGGACAGCCCCAGCGCCGGCAGCCCGCCACCGGCACCTGTGTGTGTACCGTCACACGGACAGCCCCAGCGCCGGCAGCCCGCCACCGGCACCTGTGTATGTACCGTCACACGGACAGCCCGCCACCGACACCTGTGTATGTACCGTCACACGGACAGCCCCAGCGCCGGCAGCCCGCCATCGGCACCTCCCACGCACCAGCCGCACTGATTACTTTGGACGGCGGCGCCGGTAGCGGCGGCGGCCGCCTGTCGCCGAGCCGTACCGGCGTCGGCGGGTTCACCTGTGGCTGTCGGCACAGCCGGGAGGCCACAGCCAGGTCGGACTGTCACGGCCGGGAGCCGTCGGTTGAGCGGCGCCGCCCATGGCCGCCAGCGGAGAGCACGGCACCCACGTCAGTCCCTCACGAGCGCAGAGGGATCCGGCCCGATCCACGGCACGGGAGTGTACCGGAGTAGTGCGGCCCATGGAGTGTACAGGGGTAGTGCGGCCCATGGAGTGTACAGGGGTAGTGCGGCCCATGGAGTGTACAGTAGTGCGGCCCATGGAGTGTACAGGGGTGGTGCGGTCCATGGAGTGTACCGGAGTAGTGCGGCCCATGGAGTGTACAGGGGTAGTGCGGCCCATGGAGTGTACAGGGGTAGTGCGGCCCATGGAGTGTACAGGGGTAGTGCGGCCCATGGAGTGTACAGGGGTAGTGCGGCCCATGGAGTGTACCGGGGTAGTGCGGCCCATGGAGTGTACGGGAGCGGCCCATGGAGTGTACAGGGGTAGTGGGCCCATGGAGTGTACAGGGTGTGCGGCCATCGAGTGTACAGGGTAGTGCGGCCCATGGAGTGCACAGGGGTAGTGCGGCCCATGGAGTGTACAGGGGTAGTGCGGACCATGGCCCATGGAGTGTACAGGGTAGTGCGGCCCATGGAGTGTACAGGGGTAGTGCGGCCCATGGAGTGTACAGGGGTAGTGCGGCCCATGGAGTGTACAGGGGTAGTGCGGCCCATGGAGTGTCCAGGGGTAGTGCGGTTCCACGGAGAAAATTGGCCCGATCCACCCCACGCGAGCGTACCGGGGGGTAGTGCAGCCCATGGACGAAACTGGACCAACTGACCTCAAAGCCAGTATGGCGTCGTGATTCTCCAAGACATCCATGTCTCACGGCTCTCTTTCAGAAGCCAGGAGTCGGCGTCACGGGGCCGGGAAGATCTGACAGTGTCAGTGTCAGTGTCAGTGTCAGTCATTCAGTGTTAGTGTCAGTGTCAGTGTCGGGTGGTGGGTGCACGACAGTGTCAGTGTCAGTGTCAGTGACGGGCGGTGGGTGTACGACAGTGTCAGTGTCAGTGCCAGTGCCAGTGACGGGTGGTGGATGTGCGACAGAGTCAGTGTCAGTGTCAGTGGCGGGTGGTGGGTGTGCGACAGTGTCAGTGTCAGTGTCGGGTGGTGGGTGTGCGACAGTGTCAGTGTCAGTGTCAGTGTCAGTGACGGGTGGTGGGTGTGCGACAGTGTCAGTGTCAGTGTCAGTGTCGGTGACGGGCGGTGGGTGTGCGACAGTGCCAGTGTCAGTGTCAGTGTCAGTGTCAGTGACGGGTGGTGGTATGCGCGTGTCAGTGACGGGTGGTCAGTGTCGACAGTGTCAGTGTCAGTGTCAGTGTCGGCGACGGGCGGTGGGTGTGCGACAGTGCCAGTGTCAGTGTCAGTGACGGGCGGTGGGTATGCGACAGTGTCAGTGTCAGTGTAAGTGTCGGTGGCGGGTGGTGGGTGTGCGACAGTGTCGGTGTCAGTGTCAGTGACGGGTGGTGGGTGTGCGACAGTGTCAGTGTTAGTGTCAATGACGGACGGTGGGTGTGCGACAGCGTCAGTGTCAGTGTCAGTGTCGGGTGGTGGGTGTGCGACAGTGTCAGTGTCAGTGTCAGTGTCAGTGACGGGTGGTGGGTGTGCGACAGTGTCAGTGTCAGTGTCGGTGACGGGTGGTGGGTGTGCGACAGTGTCAGTGTCAGTGTCAGTGACGTGACGGGTGGTGGGTGTACGACAGTGTCAGTGTCAGTGTCAGTGTCGGGTGGTGGGTGTGGTTCGGAGGTGACTGGACTGGTAAGCAGGTGTGTCGGCGATGTCAGGTGTGTGCCTGCATTATAGGCCCTAGGACTGACCACTGTGCCGGGAATAGCTGTCCTGTGTCCAAGAGAGTGAAATTACTGTGCCTGGGATTAGTGGTGTGTCCAAGACAACAGCAGCGCTGTGCTGGCAATAGCCGTGCTGTGTCCAAGACAACAGGAGCGCTGTGCCGGGAATAGCTGTGCTGTGTTCAAGAGAGCGGGGCAGCGGACCCGTCTGCCCGGCGTGACGGTGTCTCCCCATCAGCCGATCCTCTCCCACAGGCACTAGGGGACGTCCGACGTCCGACGTCCGACGTCCGACGTCCGACGTCCAATGTCCGACGTCCGCCACGTCCTCCGCCGTCAGCCGGTCCGGATCCAAGCCCGATAGCCATGCCGGTCATGGACGTCGGAGGCACAGCGGTTCCGTCCGCGACCCGACTAAGCACGGCTTGTGCAACACGCCCGCGGCGGGAACATCGCCCACGCTCATTGCCGCAGTTGTTGCGTCACGGCACCAGTCCGACGCCGTCGTCGGCGGCGATGGACCGACAATCGGCTGTCGCTCAAACCACAGCGCAAACGGCCCGTCTGTCAGGGCTTCGGTAGGAGCCATCGGTGGGAGCAATTCGCTTATCTCCGGTCAGCGATTTTGGCCAGGGAAATTGTTTCGTTCAAGGGGGCTAGAAGTGAAATCTTCCGTTGTCCGGACTAACGTCCACAGTACGCGAGGGGGCGTGTACAATGACACAGTGACACAGAAGGGAGTGGGTTCGCTGTAGGACCGCTGACGTTGTCCATGAGTCTTGGCCAGGGCTGTTTGAAATAAATCATGATTCACTAGGCGGCCTGCGGGGCCCGGCAGGTCAGCGTCTGTGACGTCATTAGTTGGCGCTGCTGCCCACCGGAAGTGTCACCCTCGCACCTCTCGCTGAACTCAGCCACCTCGAGCCCAGTAGCTGGACACAGCCACCTCCACACCCAGTCACTGGACACAGCCACCTCCACACCCAGTCACTGGACACAGCCACCTCCACACCCAGTCACTGGACACAGCCACCTCCACACCCAGTCACTGGACACAGCCACCTCCACACCCAGTCACTGGACACAGCCACCTCCACACCCAGTCACTGGACACAGCCACCTCCACACCCAGTCACTGGACACAGCCACCTCCACACCCAGTCACTGGACACAGCCACCTCCACACCCAGTAACTGAACACAGCCACCTCCACACCCAGTCACTGGACACAGCCACCTCCACACCCAGTCACTGGTCACAGCCACCTCCTCACCCAGTCACTGGACACAGCCACCTCCTCACCCAATAACTGGACACAGCCACCTCCTCACCCAGTCACTGGACACAGCCACCTCCACACCCAGTCACTGAACTTAGTAAGTAATGGTCTGGTGAGGTATCAATTGAGTTTCAGACATGACTGAAGGTCATTTCCAGGTATGGCTGCAGGTCAGTTCCGGGTACTGCAGTGGAGTCCCGGGTATAACTGTCAAAAGTAACAGCTTGTGGTTTGCCTAATCCCGTCCAGAAGTCCAATATCCCAGAATAGGAATTCTCATCAGTTCGAACTAAGGGGCATAAAACAAACCTGCAAGACCAATGGCTATCTGCCTGCCAGTAAGAAATTGCGAACAAGGACATCTTTGTGACTATTCCAACAAATAACGTATACCTACATGTTTGCCACATCTGTTTTCCCCGATTGGTCGGCTGGTTTGAAATGAGTAGCACTGAAGGATGCTAAGTAGTGGACGTGCTGGTGGCTTAATTTTCCCATTAATTCGTCCTTTCAAACTCAGACGGAATAAACACCCCGTCGGACACAAAGCTTTAGGCTCCACTGAGCAGGTGTTATTGAGCAGCTGTTTTCTGAGCAGCTGTTTTTGAGCAGCTGCTGCGCATCTGGCGCGAGCAGATCTTCTGAGGCAGACTGACAAGCCGCATCATAACGCCGTCGTGCAGCGGCGCCGCCTAATTCTCAGACGATCGCGTGACCCGGTGCCCGCCACCTGTCCAGGACCGGCCGGACGCGACCACTCCTCTCTCGGAGACAGAGGGGGGGACGGGCCCGGCCCGTGATGCCGCTCAAGTGCCGGCCCCGCCAGCCCGCGGCCCAACTGCATAATTACACCCAAGGATGCAGGATGCAGGCGGCGCCGGTCGAGAACGTCTCCCTGACGTACCGCTACCGTCTCACTGACGTCCCCTACCGTCTCACTGACGTCCCCTACCGTCTCCCTGACGTACCCCTACTGTCTCCCTGACGTACCCCTACCGTCTCCCTGACGTACCGCTTCCGTCTCACTGACGTCCCCTAACGCCTCCCTGACGTGCCCTACCTTCTCCATGACGTACCCTACCGACTCCATGACGTATCCCTACCGCCCCTTGGCGTACCATACCTTCTCCATGGCGTACCACTACCGCCCCTGGCGTACCCCTACCACTCTCCCTGCGTACCCACGTACCCTACCTACCTCTCCCCTGACGTACCCCTACCATCTCCCTGACGTACCGCTACCGTCTCCCTGACATCCCCTACCGCCTCCCTGACGCACCCCTACCGCCTCCCTGACGCACCCCTACCGCCTCCCTGACGCACCCCTACCGCCTCCCTGACGTACCCCTACCACCCCTTAACGTACCCCTAACGTCTCCCTGACGTACCCCTACTGTCTCCCTGACGTACCGCTACAGTCTCCCTGACGTACCTCTACCGTCTCCATGACCTACCCTACTGTCTTCCCACCGTACCCGTACAGTCTCCTGACGTACCCCTATTGTCTCCCTGACGTAGCGCTGCCGTCTCAGAGACGCAACATCGATAACAATGACTGAAGGGCTCCAGCGGTTTCACACTTGTCTAAAACAAGGTTTGCACTTCACCCAGTCGAAAGGTCGGAGGGTTGCTAATCGGGCGTACCACCGCCAAAACAATACTTGTCGGAGCCGCAACGGTGTAGTATACTGACAAACCAGTACAATGGTACACTGGTACACTGGTACACTGGTACACTGGTACACTGGCACAGTGGCACAGTGGCACAGTGGCACAGTGGCACACTGGCAACTTAGCACACTGGTGCACTGGTACACTGACACACTGGCAAATTGGCATACTGGCAAACTGGCACACTGGTACACTGGTACACTGGTACACTGACACACTGACACACTGACACACTGACATACTAGCACACTGGTACACTGGTACTGGCACACTGGTACACTGGTACGCAGCTACACATCGGCCTGGAGAAGCCCCGGAGATGCGTCGACCCGACCTAGACACTGCAGACAGTGCAGCGGCGCCATCCGAAGGCGAGTCTAACAACTGCGCCACTGGGCCTCGCACACCACTCAATCTGATCTCCGGACTCCCATCACCCTGACGGCTACACGTGAAGACCATCGAGACACAGTCCCCTACCCACGGCAAAAAAAAAGCGTACGTAATGTTCAGCATGTGGAGGCGGCTGTTGGTACATTAACAGCCGGTAGCCTATACCCAGTAGCCCACAGTAGCCGGCCGCAAATGTCCGTATTAGCCATCAAATGGAGACCCGCCCGGCAATTGGTGGTGAAAACCGCCTGGGGGTGAACACCAGCCTGGTGAAGAGCGCGGGCCTGCGAGGAAGCACTACCCCGGGAGCGGCGTGTCCTTTACGGCGCTGTACGCCGGCCCGCCCATCTCACAATTGGCATCACTAGTTGGAAACGCTACCCATGCGGTTTTAGCCTTGAGAGCAGACACCATTATCATACATTCAGCGGCGGCTGATCTGCGCACAACACGCCACCCACCGCGGCCAGTTGCAGCCGGCAGGTCAGAGCGCACAACACGCCACCCGCGGCCAGTCGCAGCCGGCAGGTCAGAGCGCACAACACGCCACCCGCGGCCAGTCGCAGCCGGCAGTCAGCCGGCAGGTCAGAGCGCACAACACGCCACCCGCGGCCAGTCGCAGCCGGCAGGTCAGAGCGCACAACACGCCACCCGCGGCCAGTCGCAGCCGGCAGGTCAGAGCGCACAACACGCCACCCGCGGCCAGTTGCAGCCGGCAGGTCAAGCGACAGCCGCAGGTCAGCCACCCCGCCACCCGCGGCCAGTTGCAGCCGGCAGGTCAGAGCGCACAACACGCCACCCGCGGCCAGTCGCAGCCGGCAGGTCAGAGCGCACAACACGCCACCCGCGGCCAGTCGCAGCCGGCAGGTCAGAGCGCACAACACGCCACCCGCGGCCAGTCGCAGCCGGCAGGTCAGAGCGCACAACACGCCACCCCACCACATACCACCAGTCGCAGCCGGCAGGTCAGAGCGCACAACACGCCACCCGCGGCCAGTTGCAGCCGGCAGGTCAGAGCGCACAACACGCCACCCGCGGCCAGTCGCAGCCGGCAGGTCAGGAGCGCACAGCCCGCAGGCCGGGTGCGGATCGGAAGTGGGCGTGACCGGTGCCGGCGGCACACATTCACCAGCCTGTTCACACACCTCCGCTATGGCGGCCATTCACCACGTGAGCGGTGCTCGCATGCGCTGCACCGGGCGCCTACGCAGCCCGTGAAGCGCGCCCACGTGATCTGCACAATGACGATTCCCGGACTGCACAGCCCGCCACCAATGCGCACACCCGTCGCATAAGGCCAAACAGGGAGTGGGCACGAGAGAACTACATTAGACGGCCGTCCCTGGCACCTCCGGCGGGGAGAGCTATCTCCGTAATCATACGCTGTACAAATCCCAATGGATGTTAGTGGTACTCAATAGACGTTCGCCACCATCAGCACCTCCACCACAGCTATGCTCAACGGCGATATGCAAAGCCGAGGCGCGAGAAATATATGTTCGCATTTCACTAACTTGGTAGTGACCCTGAGCACGGTGGTTCTTTGCCCATGACACACCCCGCCACACTTGAACGGACATTGGTTGGCTGTTACAGTGTGCCTGTCAAGGGCCGTGGGCCACGTTACTATGTTCAGAGTACCTGTCAAGGGGCGTGGGCCGCGTTGCTATGTTCAGAGTACCTGTCGAGGACCGTGGACCTAGTCACCCTGTTCAGAGTACCTGTCGAGGACCGTGGGCCACGTTACTATGTTCAGAGTACCTGTCGAGGACCGTGGGCCACGTTACTATGTTCAGAGTACCTGTCGAGGACCGTGGGCTCCGTTAATATGTCCAGAGTACCTGTCACGGACCGTGGGCCACGTTACTATGTTCAGAGTACCTGTCGAGGACCGTGGGCCACGTTACTATGTTCAGAGTACCTGTCGAGGACCGCGGACCTCGTCACCCTGTTCAGAGTACCTGTCAAGGACCGTGGGCCCGTCGGCGACTGGGAGCGCGAGGCCTGGGAACGACCTCGTGTCAGATAAGTCAGATCCTCACTCCAAATTTGGTCACGTCATCATCCGCTGTGGATGTCGGCGACACTGCGACACTCGGTCGTAGCCTCGCCGGCGACACTCCGGCCCGGCCGCCAGAGCGTCCACACAACACACACTGTGGCGCACCACCACACTGTGGGGGAGGCGGCGTCTATATTGTGGTGTTACGTCCACTGCGCGTCGCTGGCCAAGCCCCGCCGAAACTGGCCGCAGTGCCGCTTATGCCTGCGATTGTCCCAGTCCAGACGAATGATGGACTACACTAGACCATCTGCCACCAGATGAGCCAGACTGGATCATCTGTCGCCAGGTGGACTAGACCAGACCATCTGTTGCCAGATGGATGATGGACCAATTCAGACCATATGCCGTCAGATGGACCGGGCCAGAACATTTACTGCCAGATGGATGATGGTACCAGACCAGACCACCTGTCGCCAGATGGACTAGACCAGATCATCTGTTGCCAGATGACTAGACCAGATCATCTGTCGCCAGATGGACCAGACCAGACCACCTGTCGCCAGTTGGATTGCATGAACGGACCACCACCACTTGCCAGGATACACCGCCAAATGTTGTCTCGGAGGAGCTGCGCAAGAAATTGCCGGTTCCGGGGTGGCCTACGTGGCTCGCATTTGAAACTGAATAGAATACATGATGTCTGAGGTAACCTCATCTCATCGTGGGAATGCTGGATGGAGAGAGGACCCGCTCACGAACATGATATGTTGATTTTTTAAACAGATTTGCTTCTACTGATGTTTGATTAGATACGTAGAAAATGTTTTAAAATCTTGTTAATATTCTTTATTTACGTAAATAATCTGTTCAGAATGTATTTGATATAGACCACATTTTCAATAAATGTTCCTTTCATGTTTAGTGGGATTCCTGGTTTGCCTCCAGTATTTCCAATTGGGAATCGTGGATGATGATGCAATGATAGTTCTTGATAATTAATATGTGATTGTATAATACGGACATGTTTAATCATGTTACCACAATACCACACAAAGGACATCTTTCTACTCAGAAACCCTAAACGGATTGCTAGTGATTTCTGAACTCTTAAGATCCAGTGCTGCAGAGTTGATGCAGACAAATTGTTTTTGCTACCTACCAGTCAGCAGTACGGTGCGGAAGTCTCAACTGCAGCTTGTTGTAGA
This sequence comes from Imbricaverruca yamaguchii, assembly GCA_034440575.1. Taxonomy (NCBI): domain Eukaryota; kingdom Metazoa; phylum Arthropoda; class Thecostraca; family Neoverrucidae; genus Imbricaverruca; species Imbricaverruca yamaguchii. The sequence goes on along the minus strand of JAOTOL010001349.1, from coordinate 152,382 downwards.
AGAGTGAGTGTTAAGTGTGGCAGAGTGGCGTGGGGTAGTGCGTCATGCATAATCTGCTAAATGGGCCATCATGCCTATCTCAATGGGAATATGTGTGACAGTTGTCCGATTACTTCGCGATTGAGTTGCACCCTGAGTGGTTTGGTTGTGTGATGGTGTTTCGTGTCAGATGGGCCAGCTGGAGGCATGCTCATGTTGATGGTGATGCGGGATGTGTCACTGGCGGGCACACGGGAGGCACCCCTCCCTCGGCCGCCTATGCAGGTCTTCCTGGCGGCGAGTTGGGGCCAGCTTTGTCATGGCCTCGGCTGGGGCTAGGCCCGGGAGTTGCTATTCTGTACGCACTGAATACACACCTGTGAGCACAATTGAAGGTGTCTGGCCTGCCAGCCCAAACACAACAGTCTATATACATAGCAATTTAGTAACAAGGCCTAGTCATGGCTTGTACCTTCTACATCTGCCACATGGGCGTCCAAGCGGTGCCAACGGTTCAGCTGAGATTAGCTGCTGCCCGACAGCCACCTCTCCGACTCCAGTGGGACGTCAGGTGGTGGTGGGACGGCGGTGTCGCTTTGTGCACCACTAAAGAGAGGGCTAACGTAGATTAATTATAGACTGTGGCGGGTGACTCCATGACAAACGTATACTAGCGTGACGCTGGGAGGCGCTATTTATAACACTTGATGGTCTTAATGTGCTGTGGCCGACTGCCGCGACATAGGACTGGCACATCCTGGAAGCACGTCGTTCCAGCTGCAGGATCAATGACAGCCTTGCGTCGCACACATTTGATGGTTTTGTGAATATGGGGGGACTATCTAGGGGAGCATAGAAGATGGCATGAAGATGGTAAGAGACGTCCGATTTTTCCCTTGTCCGAGATATTTGGAAATTGTTACAAATAACCATTCTTGGGAACCAAATGAATACTGTACCCAGAGTACTGATGGAAGGTTTGGACAAATTCGCAGCTTGACCTCAGGGTTTCAGTAATAGGGAAGGGTAGGAGAAGACAATCCTCACCGAACATTTTATTATTTTATTCGATTTGACTACTCGTTTCCGATGGTTGTCCACCGTGGCACTGATGAATCCAAAACGGGAGGGCATTGGTCTAGCGATTTCTTTTGTTTTTAGCGGTGACCATTTTTTTTTGGGGGGAGATTTGTCTGTGTTACCCGCGGAAATGTATGTTAGGGTGGTGACGTGGGACGGAATACGCTCTGAACTTTCCAGCTTTAAAAATGGCCAATCATCAGCATTGCGGGGTCATCATTCGATGGACACGAGCTAACTTCCAAATGTACGTAAGGCAACACCAATAGAGCCTCCAGCACAAACTTCACGAGATCTTACAGCTGGCGCTGCAATTATCTAGATGCAGATGTATTCGTCATCAATCCTCAACATGTCCCATCATGCCCATGTGACCACTTCAAACAAGATACAATTCACTTCATATTTCACTGTCCTCTTTATGCTTAAGTGAAATATGTCCTCGTATTTCACTGTCCTCTTTATACAAAACTCCGGAACATAACAGATAGGTTCACAAAATTAACTTAAAACACATGTTTTTGGAAATGTTCTCAGAAGCAACTATGAGCAGTGTGTTGCATTAGTATTCCAGACGGTTCTTATCGGCACAAAACGATTTTACACAACAAACTAACATTCGGAACTAACCAGGTGCTGCCGGGTGCAGGCAGTGTTGGGTACCACACACATCAGTGCATGCTTTGTGTGGCGATGGGGCGTGCTGGCGGGGGCAGACAGCGATTGTCGCACCGTGTCGTTTTATTGCCAAGAGTCTTATTGGTTGAAGACGTTGTTGCGAGAGGCATCTCGATTTAAGACCAACTTGGGCTTTTGTGCCGATCGCAAAATTGTCAATGTTATTTGGGTGCTATGATGTGTTATCTTTAGTGAGTTGATCACACGTAGAGACAGGGGTGTAGCTTTGGATGCTATCGGGAGGACACTTCCCTCTTCCACAATGTCCGCTTTGTACCGCCCGATCATGTCAACTTCTAACATGTGACTTTGTGCGATATGTCACCCCAATCCATTTGGGCCCGTCCAGACACCCGCCCGGGATCTCCAGCCATGAACGAATGCCATGATGGGAAAATCCTCAACCATGAATTTTAAAATCTGGTGTTCTGGCTGACAAATTATATCAAAACGTAAATAAAAACATCCACCAGACTGGTGCGAGGATAGCATAGCGTGCTTGACCACTGGTGGACGAAGAACTGCATGATCGTGATCTCTTCGGGATTTTGTGTAAAACTCCTGCAAAATCCCAAACCTGAAATGTATTTTCGACGGATGATCAGTCGTATTTTAAGCATCCAGCACTGCTGATAGCCCCGCTGAATTGAAACCGGTCAAGCACCTTTTTCCACACTTGCCCTCGGAAAGAGGGAATAATATGTATTCCCGCTGCGAAAAAAAATGACTGGTGCCTTTTTTAAATGTTATTTGATTACATTTCATACTAGTTTACTTGGTGAAATGATTGCATGTATGTATGTATGTATGTATGTATGTATGTATGTATGTATGTATGTATGTTGTATGCAGCATGCACAATAACAACAACAATGTATGTATGTAAGTATGTATGTATGTATGTATGTAGGCATGGATGTATGTATGTAGATATGTATGTATGTATGTATGTATATATATATATATATATATATATATATATATATATATATGTGTATGTATGTATGTATGTATGTTTATAACATATCAATGAACATCATATATACGTACATACATATACATAACATATACACTTGCATGATAAATCCGTCAACATTGAGGTTCTGGAGTGTGTTCACACCCGGATCACATCTTCGGTTGAAGCAAGATGTGCACGACTTACCTCCGGGCCGTTCCAGCCCATGTCGATGCGGAGAGTGAAGGCGGTTTGTCGGTCCGATGTCGACCTGAGTGGCGTGTACTCTCTCCTGCACTCCCGACCACGCCCGCGAGGCCCCTCCCCTTTCCTCAGTGTGCGTGGACTATCAGTCCGCGCTTGAATTGGTCCACGCGACCTGTCACGTCGCCTCACAGTCACGTGACTTATCGCCGCGTCACATCACAGTCTGCCGTCTGTCGAAAACGCACGCGACACGGTCACATTCACTCACCGCCCACCGCCGCCCGCGACGCGCCCAGCACGCTGCGACGACGCACCTCCACGCACGGCGCCTCGTGCGCCACTCCCGCCCGCGAACAGCTGGCCGGCCGCCGTCACCAAGAGCAGACGCCAATAACGGAACGGACTCCGGGAGCAGCAACAAATAACGACAAAGCCGCGGTGAGTGTTGTGGATGCAAGTAGTCGGTGGAGTTTGTATTCCAAAAGTTGGCATGCGGGACAAAAATGTGGAAAAGGTTCCTGTGAAAACCATATGAGGAACTGTTCATCGGTATAGATAGAGAACAGTGGCTGCGCCACACGTTTTCAGGTTTCGACTGTGGGGAACGGTGTTGAGGCTGGGACGTGGGAACCGAGAGGCAGAGGGTGAAGCTGCCCCTCAACTTTGGGCTTTGTTGGGGGAGAAGACCACAGTCTCTTAGCTTTTGTGGTGTGCGAATTACTAAATATATACTTCGGGTGGTTTGTTTGCATCGACAACACTTCTTGGCAAGGGTTCAGGCCTCTAGCAAATGCCATCCAAAGTTATTTTTCTGTGATCGCGCCTGGGATATCTACTAAATTATCTTGAAACAATGGGTGTTACTTCATATACTTTTGAGGGGACAAGGGCCCACTCAATGCTGGTTTTGCCCCTACCTCCAACAATTTTAACTTTTAACATTGGACCCATTGGATTGTGACATCACAGTTGTCACATTGAAGGTGCTATACCCACCTTGGGAACAAATATCTGGTGGATTCTGTAAGATTTCGGACACTTTAGAGTAGCGATCTAGGAACTTCGGCAAACATAGTACGTATTGTGAGCAGTGTTGAATGAGTCAGTGAGCATCGTATGAAGTTCAAGGTTCCTTCAAAAACGCACTGTGCTCGCGGTTGGACGGCTTATGTTAGCGTGACGCGTGCACACGGTGCAAATCCCCGAGAACAACAGTTTGTTCCACCGAGAAGCGATATCGCACGCTGGCCGCCAGGTGGCCTTCCGTGCTGGGCAAGGTCCGACCTGATGGAGGGGGCGCATACTTTTGTAAAGGGCCTCTCGCCTGATGGAAAATGTTCTGGGTCTTTAAGGACGGCCCCTATGACAACAGAGGGGTGTCCAGTTGCCGAAGACATCTCTGATAAAAAATATGTCAGTTTGCGTTGATATAATTCAAGAATGATAAAGTAATTTACATTTGTGGCACGGGCTGCGAAGAGTATCTGCAATGAAGAACAGATTTTATTGATAATAATATCTCTAACTATATACTATATATCCCTATTTATATAATAGTATCTCTCTGTTTTGGCCTCCTGACTGAGTCGTTGACTGCTCAATATGTACGTGTACATCAAATGGTATTCTGGACCACTAATAGTAAATTATACCCAACCCAACTATGCACAATGGCATACCGTTGTCCATAGTTTGGTTGGGTATAATTTACTCTTAATTGATTCTTAGCTCCCGATCAGGAGCCAAAACAAACATAATTAAAAATGGTTTTCATTCATTTTCCTCGATATTTGTTGTTGGCTCCTGACAGCGCCATTGCAAAAGATTGGCACTTTGACATCGTATAAAGCATTATATTTATCGGGCAAAAACCCTTTAAAGGTCCTTCCAGATACTTCCGAAGTGGCATCCCTCCAGGCATGTGCCTTTTCCCCATGACAATTCCCAGATCCGCTCCTGTCACGGGTCACAATGGATCAACATCCTTTGCACGAATCGCTTCATCGTCGCTTCGCTCACGCCTGCAGCAGGCGCGCGCTCGAACGTCGGTTCGCGCATCTCCGTCGGAGTGAGAATGGCGTGACGCCCCATCACATCGCGGCCAGAACAGGATGCTGACGTCACGAGCGGCACGCATTGTGCTGCCTAAGACGCCGCACACAGCGCTCGGTCCTAACGCCGGCGACCGACCCTGGCGACAAACCCCGCCGGCAAACTGCAGCGACAAACTCCGACTAGAAACAAACTCAGGCGTCAAACTCCCGATACAAACTCCGCAGACAAACTCCGACTATCAGCAACACTGGCGACAAACTCCAGCGACAGACTCCGCCGACAAACTCCGCCGACAAACTCCGCCGACAAACTCCGACTAGGGACGACACTGGCGACAAACTCCAGCGACAAACTCCGGCAACAAACTCCGGTGAGAAATTCTGGCTGCAAACTCCGGTGCAAACTCCGGCAACAAACTCCGGTGACAAACTCCGGCTACAAACTCCGGTGACAAACTCCAGCGGGGACCAGCGCACACTGTCCACAAACTGTGAGCCGATGGCGCGACTCGCGAAGATAAACAACGACGTAACAGCCACAAAGGCAGAATAGCGGCAGCAGCAGAACAGCGGCAGCGGCTCCGCCACGGCATCTGGTCGACCACGCCACGCCACGCCACGCCACGCTCCGGCGTCGGAAACGGAACCGGGCTGCCATCGGCCACCATCCATCGCCGTCGGTCTCATTCGTGCCGGTCTAGCCCGCCGTAGGGAGATCGCTCCCCGGCCGTGCCGGTCCAGCCCGCCGTAGGGAGCATGCTCCCCGGCCGTGCCAGTCCAGCCCGCCGTAGGGAGCGCGCTCCCCGGCCGTGCCAGTCCAGCCCGCCGTAGGGAGCACGCTTCCCGGCCGCCCCGATCCAGCCCGCCGTAGGGAGCACGCTCTCGGTCGTGTTGATCCAGTCCGCCGGAGGCAGCACGCTCCCCGGCCGTGCCGGTCCAGCCCGCCGTAGGGAGCGCGCTCTCCAGACCGAGCAACGTCGCAATCACCATCTGTCACATCCGTCACGCTTCACGGCCAGGATATTTCCCAGCGCGCCTGGCATCGATTTGTCAAGCGTGACAAGGTGTGTGTGTTTAAGCAGCGAGATGTGCCCTGGCTCAACGCCAAGCATGCTCCTCTCCTCGGGTGACTAATGCACCAGGAGGGATACTCGGACACCCCATTGTTTCGCTGTCCGCTGCAATCCGCGTAACCACCGGTGGGGTCAGACCCGCAGTTTTTTTATGCCTGTACATATTTTTGATAGGTGTGGGATGGATTCTTCGAGACAGGCATCGAACTCCCTAAGGATCTCGTTGAACAAGATTTGACTAGGGGGTCGCTACAACGTGATTCTCGCGTGGAAGGATTTGTTTTCTCCGAAAAAAAAATCATTTCAAGAATATGCTTGCTTTGGTGACAGCAACCATTACAAAGCCGGTCAGAACTTGCGTTTTCCAAAGTAGCGTAGGAAGGTAGGCGTGCTTGCCTTTCGCTATCCACGCCGGTCGGGGGATCGCTGTCGCAGATTTGAAAGTACGGTTTGAGATGGACGTTGCAGATGGATTTGCTGAAGGCATGTTCGTTTTGCCACACCTGACGGTTTTGCACCACTTTTCCATACGTGCAGACACGCTCCGTTCATACCACTACTGGCTGTCAGGACACAGCGGTGTAGTCTACCGTTTGGAGATGTGGAAAAACAAATAGCATGGCTCTACTTTCTGGTCCTGTCATACAATTTATACCTCACCATGGTGTTCCATAGATTACATGCTTTTCAATGTGAGCCATATTGGCCACCTTCTTGAGTGCATGCCAAATATTTATTTTAAGGTGCTGTTAATGTGTGCTCTTTATGAACTCGATAGCGTGGCCCTTCGTGACATCTGTGGCTCGATAATGATGACATCACAATGAACTTACTATACCGCCGCCGTGGTATATGAGTCACGAATACTTCATGTGATGGCTATTCATATCATCCATACGAGTATCATACGGAAGTAATATATTTGAAGCCAGATCAGTCGCCTACGTCTGGCTTCTGAACCCCCAACAGTCCGGAGCGCGAAAAGCTTTCGGCACTTGCTAGATAATTGGATTAAAGATCAAAGCGCAGGATTAATCGCGCAGGATTAAAGATTTTATATGACTTGGAAAGGTTATGGCCATAGAGGAAAATGTATAAGGCTACGAGATTAAATTTTGTTTTATTTAGCAAAATTCATTAAAGATTGAAAGATATCGAATTTTCCTTTTCCAATGGTGCATTGATTTGTTATTTTATATTCCTCTGTGACAAATAAATAAAAAACATTATATTGATGCGATTAGTTGGATCGCAATCTTCCATGACCGGCATCTTGTCACACATTGTACATCACAGCCCAAAACGGCATAATCGTGATGATCTCTTTAAGTAACCTCACGTACAAAGTCTCATCGAACTCGTACGGTGAACAAGCCTTGGTGATCTGACCTGAAATCGCCCTTTGACTCGTGACATTGCCCTGGCTGGATGCTGGGTTTTACGCGGGATGGCGTCGCAGGCTGCATACCTTCTGAAGAATTGTGGCGGGAAAAATGAGAGCTGACAAGATACGAATGCTCGATAGCTTATGGAAATCAAGCGGGTCGCGTGACCATAAATGACGCCAGTTTTCGAACTTCGAAGTCGACGAACAACTCTTGTGTCGGCATTCCGAGCGAAGGCGCAGCTCGACACTGAATGCTAATGTGAGCGTCTGTCTCGACACTGACGTGAGAAGGATGCCATGCTCCCTGTTTGTTAATGCCAACGACGGCGGCTCGGCTCGGCTCGGCTGGTGGCTGGACGCCAGCGGGTCTGAGCAGTACCAGACCATCAGAACACCATGCACAGCCAACCGTGGCCCCAAGGGAAGGTCAGGGAATGCGAAAGGAAATAGGCAGGGTAGGGAAACGGGCGACAGGTGCAAACAGGGGAAAATGATACTCGATGTTTTCAGTGCAGGGCGCATTGTATGAAGGGGACGTCTATTTACGCTCATTCTGCGCCGTTCTAAATTCGAACGCTTTTCGCAATCGCGAGTGCCGCTGTTCGTGTTGTCGCGGCACTTGGATCGCTACCGCCCGGCCGCCCTGCCGGCCTGCTGGATCCGCCTCTGCACGGCCGCTCGGGCTGTCTGCTAGGACCGCCCCTGCACGGCCGCCCTGCCGGTCTGCTGTGTCCGCCTCTGCATGGATGTCCAGGCTGTCTGCTGGATCCGCTTCTGCACAGGCAGCATCGGCGTACAGCGTGGGACAGCGGCCCAGGTGCAGTTAGCTGTCCTTCTGGCATATCGCGGCTGCACATCGGCAGCTCGGCCAGACGGGAGGCGGCCCCGGTGGAAGCCACTCCCGACCACTGGCCGGTGCACTTCACGGCCGCCCGGCCAGAGACGGGAGGCGGCCCCGGTGGAAGCCACTCCCGACCACTGGCCGGTGCACTTCACGGCCGCCCGGCCACAGACGGGAGGCGGCCCCTGGTGGAAGCCACTCCCGACCACTGGCCGGTGCACTTCACGGCAGCCCGGCCAGGGACGGGAGGCGGCCCCCGGTGGAAGCCACTCCCGACCACTGGCCGGTGCACTTCACGGCCGCCCGGCCAGAGACGGGAGGCGGCCCCGGTGGAAGCCACTCCCGACCACTGGCCGGTGCACTTCAGGGCAGCCCGGCCAGGGACGGGAGGCGGCCCGGTGGAAGCCACTCCCGACCACTGGCCGGTGCACTTCAGGCGCCCGGCCAAGACGGAGGCGGCCCCGGTGGAAGCCACTCCCGACCACTGGCCGGTGCACTTCACGGCAGCCCGGCCCACGGCAGCCCAGCCAGAGACGGGAGGCGGCCCCTGGTGGAAGCCACTCCCGACCACTGGCCGGTGCACTTCACGGCCGCCCGGCCAGAGACGGGAGGCGGCCCGGTGGAAGCCACTCCCGACCACTGGCCGGTGCACTTCACGGCCGCCCGGCCAGAGACGGGAGGCGGCCCCTGGTGGAAGCCACTCCCCACTGGCACCACTGGCCGGTGCACTCTCAGGGCCGCCCGGCCAGGACGGGAGGCGGCCCCGGTGGAAGCCACTCCCGACCACTGGCCGGTGCACTTCAGGGCAGCCCGGCCAGGGACGGGAGGCGGCCCGGTGGAAGCCACTCCCGACCACTGGCCGCCCGGCGCCCGGCCAGAGACGGGAGGCGGCCCCCGGTGGAAGTCACTCCCTCTGCCCGGCTGGCCGGTGCACTTCACGGCCGCCCGGCCAGAGACGGGAGGCGGCCCCTGGTGGAAGCCACTCCCGACCACTGGCCGGTGCACTTCACGGTTGCGCCGCACCCATCCCAGCAGCCTCCAATCATTCGGCAATCAGCTGCCTGGTGGGAACTGCCTGCTGCCACCTGGCACACCCATCAGCGGATCCAGGGCGTATCTGAGCCATAGCTTCCTTTGAGCATGGCAGGCGAGGCCAACTTATCCCTTGGCCCACTGGCTCTGATCGCCTGGGTTTCCTGAACTAAGGTAATAATTTCCGAATATTGATCTTGCCGTCATATAACGCTATTCTAAGGAGAGAGCAGATAGGAAAGAAAGAAAGCTAGCTTTTAAAGGAAATAAATTAACTTTAGAAAACACAAGTGCGGATACATTTGGAGGTAAAGCTCTTCTTAACTTTCCTAATCATGCACTATCGGCGCGTAATTGGGATCAAATGGCGACAATCAGTAGTTCAGGACTGTTAGGACACAACGGTGTTCAAGTTCTGCCGAGGTGTGCGATATAACATATGGCTTCATGAGAAATTCGAACGGTTCCCAGAGCTCTGTGAGGCATCGTGCTTTCACTTGTGCAACTGGTTAGCGTTCCGTTAGGGGAGAATCTTTCTCACGATTGAAATCCAGCACTTCTTCATTCATAATCACATAATGCAATAATACCTCTCCAGAATCATACATAGTTCCGGTTCACTGAGCACTGGAGTCGGAGTGATCTAAAGCATCATTCCCACAGCAGTTCGCTCTTAGCATAGGCGTTGCCACGGTAAGGGACAGGGCAGAAGTGTCTCCCAATATTCGTGAAATTCGACGTTGCGCATATGGATTTGCATATAAAAAGTCGACTAAAAACATGTCTCCGCCATCTCAATACCTTGGTCACGTTATGGTATTGACACATAACTGTAATCTTGTCGAGTCCCCATCGATCTTAGATTAAAAACTATTGCTTTATAATTACTCTCGAGACGCTGTGACATTAAAAACTGGACTTTGAAGGCAGGGAATTGTGGCCTTTTCAACAGCAGCAAATTTAGCATGTAAGGGGAGATAATTTCAGATATAGATATAATTTTAGATCGAATAAGCAGCGCTGTGCAGGACTATTAATGGATTTGATTTGAATGTGGTGGTGGCGCAGCTGTTGTGTCCTGAAGCGGAGTGGAGGCGTGTTTGTGTCTACTAGAAGACTGGCTATCGGTGTGGCGTCGAGGGCGCCTGTGGCTGCTCTGATGCAGTCGTTTTCAACGATTTTTAACTTTTCGCACTGGCTTTCTGAAATGGTGCAAAATATGATGTATTTTAGGACGGGTCGTATGATTTAATTGCAGAGTCGTAGTAGTGTTATTATATTTCTGCCCCATTCTGTGCCTGAAAGTGCACGGAATACGTTGACGCGCCTCGCGCACTTCTTCGAGATGGAGGTGGTGTGTGCACGTGTGAGAACCTACGTTTTTCGTCCGAAGCTTTGCACCGGTTTGATGGCTTTGCCATCGATGTTAAGTAGTGTGGGTGTGTGGGTGTGGGGCGGAGACAACTATGTGTGTCTGACCGAGTTTCCTGAGATGGTGAGGTTCTGTGGTGTGCTGCGCTATATACGATCCGTGTGATAGCCTACGATCTTGCCGTTTACACCTGATGACCGTCTATCCCGTACAGGCTTATTCCATAGTCATCTTCTGTTCGACATGTCGGTCAGCACGCTTTCACATGCCATTTCCCTGTGCAATCTTCTTATCACTAGCCCTTCTCGTCACGACTTTTAACTCCAACATACCTTCGTCGTACCGTCTTTCCATTCGAGCTTCAGCTCCTCGATGAACCGCGCCCCGCACGGCATGTACATTGGACATGCACTATCTTCACGATCGATCTTGTCACCCCTGATGACGTTTGTACCTCCCTTCTGCAACACAACGCTTTACGAACCCGACCAAACATAAATGACACACGATACCTGCTCATGCATATGGACGCGCGTCAACGCCCTACACCACGAGCAAAGCGTCGCATAACTTCCGCTTCATGACACGCATCGTTTCACCACTGCGTCATCGCCGCCCCTCGCGCCCGACTATCACTTCCAGTGCAAGTGTCGTAGTTTATGGCGGCGCGAGGCTTCTTTCTTACCACGCATTGCAATGCATACAACACGTTGCAAGGTCAGTCAGCACTGCCGGGTGCACGGCGCGAATCGCCCGAGGCTGACGAGCCGGCGCTAGTGAGGTGTCGAGCCAGAGCTGTAAGCCATCGGCCAAAGTTCAAGTGATCAGTGATCACAACATGCACCTGACTCTGACTAGGCTGAATTTGCAGTCACTAGGTGGCCACACCTGCGGCCGCTGGGTGACCAAGTCAGGTCAGGTCGCGCCGCCGATGTCGGGTCGCTCCCGAACTCGTCGTCGCCGAATATTGTGCCCACACATGCACGCTCGTGTACCATAAAACGCCACTGATTTATTTCCCAAAATATCCAGTGTGGACGTCACGTCATGCACGATCGCAACACAAGCGGAATGTGTGTGCCCGACGACCAGGTCAGGTCAGGTCATGCCACGCCACGGGGAGGTCACGGAACAGACAACATCGACACAGCTGACGTCACACTACGTCAGGGGGTCCGAGGGTGCGGCGAGCTTCAACTGGAAAGTCGGAGAACAGTTGAGGTCCAAGGTGGATCGGAAGTCCCACGATCCCAGAGGTCAGGTAACTACACGTTGGAGAAACACGGGTCACAATCAGATATATCAGTCACAGGTTAGATCGCATCTGAGGACAGATCGAAGAGCAGGTCGGGACGGGACGGGACGGGACGGGACGGGACGGGACAGGACAGGACAGGACAGGACAGGACAGGACAGGACAGGACAGGACAGGACAGGACAGGACAGGGCAGGACAGGGCAGGGCAGGACAGGGCAGGGCAGGGCAGGACAGGACAGGGCAGGGCAGGACATGGCAGGACAGGACAGGACAGGACAGACCAGAGGCCAAAACTGCATCTGACAGTGAGAGAAAGGTCCGACACACAAGGGATACATTTCGGGATGGGGCAGACAATTTAGGTTTGTAAAAGCGGCGGCGACACGTCAGGTGCACGGTCGAAGTGCACGAGGTAGACTCGGACGAGAGGCGGAGCGACACGTGCTCGGCTCAGAGGACAACAGCGGAGGGAAGACACTGACGTGTGACGATACTCATCTGTGATTGTGTCACGCGGGCGTGCGTCCACCTGTGATTGTGTGAGTCACGCTGGTGTACGTCCATCCGCGGTTGTGAGACACGCTGGTGTACGTCCATCCGCGGTTGTGAGACACGCTGGTGTACGTCCATCCGCGGTTGTGAGACACGCTGGTGTACGTCCATCCGCGGTTGTGAGACACGCTGGTGTACGTCCATCCGCGGTTGTGAGACCGTGGCGTCCATCCGTTGAGACACGCGGTGTACGTCCATCCGCGGTAGACACACTGGTGTACGTCCATCCGCGGTTGTAGACACCTGGTGTACGTCCATCCGCGGTTGTGAGACACGCTGGTGTACGTCCATCCGCGGTTGTGAGACACGCTGGTGTACGTCCATCCGCGGTTGTGAGACACACTGGTGTACGTCCATCCGCGGTTGTGAGACACACTGGTGTATGAGGAGGGTTTCACCCCGACCAAGATAAAAGGGTTGCACAATGGCGGGAATGGACAATCACGCCGTCACGAGGAGGCACGAACACCACCCTCGGAAAAGGGAGACCACCTGTGCGCGGCCAGAGGGCAGGTCCCCTTGCGTGTGGGCACGAGCTTCACTGACGTACCGCAACAATGCGGCTGTAGGTTACCGTGACAATGCATGCCGTATATTTGGACAAGGCACGGCGACGTGTCCTATGTCGGGCGCACTGTTCTGTCGTCGAAAACATTTATGATATGAAATGACTCACCGAATACCGGTGGGTTACATGGAAAACGTGGGAGGCTTGGTCATTGGACAGGGCGGCAGTGGTGTGCACCTTTTCAACAGGCACACTTCAAACGACAGCTTTGGTACGAAGTAAGAGGACCCGGGGTTCGTCCTGCCGGATGACAGTCAGTAAGGCATTGCACACCGGTACTGTTGTCTTGTCAATGAAGACCGACAAGGTAGGGGCAGAAGCAGACGGACTGAACCGCACGGCACAGACCACACCCACGTCCCCGGACAGTTGGCATGACGACACCGAACACCGGCTCTGGCCGTGAGACAAACTGCTGGGTGCGCCAGACACCGGCGACACGTGCTCTCGCGTGTGTACGTGTCAACGTGTGTGGTTGTGTATGCATATTGGGGGGTGGGGGCCCTGTATTGCAACAAAGAGGCGCCGATCACAGGTGGATTGACAGAGGTCAATTCATTTGGCACAAGGGTGGCCAGGTTAACGGCTGCCGAGACAGGAGCGGTGCGACTGACTCAAGGCTGACACATCCAGTGCCGGATAAATACACACCAACACACACACAAACACGCTGGTGGTCGCCTGAGCGACACGCTCGGCAATTACCACCAAAACGGACACGGTCCGGCCGGCCGCCGGCAGTCGGCTACCTTTCACCCGCGTGTGATGGTACGCCAGCGCCAGGTCAGACGTCAGGACACGCCCGACTCAGCCCTACACCGGTCAGGTCAGACGTCAGGGCACGCCCTACTCAGCCCTACACCGGTCAGGTCAGACGTCAGATGTACTCAGCCCTACACCGGTCAGTTAGACGTCAGGGACGCCCTACTCAGCCCTACACCGGTCAGGTCAGACGTCAGGGCACGCCCTACTCAGCCCTACACCGGTCAGGTCAGACGTCAGGGCACGCCCTACTCAGCCCTACACCGGTCAGGTCAGACGTCAGGGCACGCCCGGTGACGAGCCGTCTCGGCCCAAACAGGGTCGACCTGGCTCCACTGGGCCATACCGAGCGCCACGTGGCGCTACCCAGCCAGCATCAGCCACACCATCCCATCAAACGACGACAACAACGACCCACTGATCAAGACACGCCAGCCGTGTTCCCATAAAGCGCTATACCATAACACGAACAATGCACCAACAGAGTACGCGAATAAATAGTGCACGTGGGCGTCAGCTGCAGCAACTGCTCGCCTCCAACCTGGCTAATACAAAACAAGTATCAAAAAGGCTACCGGCCGTCAACCAAACACGGTGGACAGCACGTGACCATGACGGCGCGCGGCAACACATCGCACAACGCACCGAGGGTCAGCTGTGCTCAATGTCAACCGGGAAAGGCACTAAACGAAGGCATACCGGCTACTCGCCCCGGTCTGACCACACCGATACGGAGGTCACGGTCCGGTCGCACCACACCGACGCCGAGGTCACGGCCGGTCGCACCACACCGATACGGAGGTCACGGTCCGGTCGCACCACACCGACGCCGAGGTCACGGCCTGGCCGGACGATACCGACACCGAGGTCACGGCCACGTCATGGGATCATGATATGGGATCGTCACGTCATGGGTTCATGACAGTGACACCGGCAGGCGATCACGATAGGGAGAAAGCAGTCGAGGTGACGCAGAGCTCGCATCAGAACAGTGGCGAGATCGAGAGGCAGGACGGCAGGAGGCGGGGCACCAGCGCAAACATCCCGGCAAAGGCAGGCTGTTGAGGCGCGACATCGATGATGACCCGTGACGCGCCGGACGTCCTCGTCGACGCTCCGTTCGACCAAGGCACTTGCAGCGCGCACCATCTGCCTCTATCACAAACTCGGCCGGCCGCCAGACGCCGCCGCACCCGCAATCACAGTCACGGCGAGCTAGCCAACCACCGACGGCATGGAGGGCCCTCACGCCATCGACGCCCTCTCACGCCACCGACAGCATGGAGCTCCCTCACGCCACCAACAGCATGGAGCTCCCTCACGCCACCGACGCATGAGCCCCTCTCACGCCACCAACAGCATGGAGCTCCTCACGCCACCGACAGCATGGAGCTCCCTCACGCCACCAACAGCATGGAGCTCCCTCACGCCATCGACGGCATGGAGCTCCCTCACGCCACCGACGGCATGGAGCCCTCTCACGCCACCAACAGCATGGAGCTCCCTCACGCCACCAACAGCATGGAGCTCCCTCACGCCACCAACAGCATGGAGCTCCCTCACGCCACCAACAGCATGGAGCTCCCTCACGCCACCGACGGCATGGAGCCCTCTCACGCCACCGACGGCATGGAGCCCTCTCACGCCACCAACAGCATGGAGCTCCCTCACGCCACCGACGGCATGGAGCCCTCTCACGCCACCGACAGCATGGAGCTCCCTCACGCCACCGACGGCATGGAGCGCCCTCATGCCACCGCACCGACGGCATGGAGCGCTCTCACGCCACCGACGGCATGGAGCGCCCTCATGCCACCGACGGCATGCCGTTGTGGTCGGCGCCTGACACCACGCCGGAGGACAGGCGGTCCGACGTGCCGCTGCACTCGGTCGACCTGCCGGACAACAGGCGGCTGCGTCAGCGGCATGATGGCAGTGTGCACCGGAGCAATGTCGACGCCAACATTGTGCACCGACGTAGTTCGCAGCACAACGCACAGCGGAGTGATGTTGAACGAATTAACGCTTGCAGTAGAGCAGGCCACCGCCTATGGCCTAAGACCCGACCGAGCCGGCTGCCGGCCACACGCGAGCGCGTGCGGCGGCTGGCTGCACACCACGCCGGGAGTGGAGCATCGCACGGAGCCGAGAGACCAGCATCGGACGGTGTTCCGCCAGCTGTGCCACTGTCACGACTATGAACACGTGCCCCGGAGGCAACTTGAGCGCTGCGTCGCTGAACACCACCGGACCACCGCCGTCCGACGGAGCTGCCACGTGCCCCGTCGCGGCGTCCGGCGCGCCCGTGCGGCTCACCTGACCACCGACGAGAGCGAGGTGCTCCTCGACCAGGGCGCCACGAACTCCTCCATCGGGTGGCTCTCCTCGGCCCGCTTCCGCTGAAGCGACGCCCGGATCACGGCCGACGGCCGCAGGGTGTGCTGCATCGAGCGCACCAGCACCCTGCACAGGCAGAACGGCGGTCAACAACCGTACCGACACTCTGGAGAAGCAGAAAGTTGCTCAACAACCGTAACAACACTGGACAAGCACAACGGTGCCGAGCAACACTCTGGACAAGTAATACAGCATCAGCGACCGTACCAACATTCTAGACAGGTACAGGCGTCACAGATGCGCACCATCACAGTAACAGGTAAAGGTATCACAAACTGCACCAACACCCTGAACACGTAACACAGTGTCACACACAGCGCGCACGCCATGAATGAGCATAACAGTGTAATACATCGGACCAACACTCCGGACAAGCAGCAGTGTCGCAGGTAACCGGCATACACTCTGAACGAGTAAAGTAGCATCAACTATTGTATCATCATTCGAGACCGATCGGGGACAGCGGAGAGTGACCTCAGCCGGACAGCGGTGACCCACCTGGGCAGAACGGCGGTGACGCTGGCTAGTATGCCGACCAGGTACATTGTGGGCGAGCTCATGGCCACCTGCATGCTCCAGTAGGAGCCCGCCAGGCTCGGGAACGTCAGACACACCACGTTGTAGACGAGCGCGAAGCCGAAGAACAGGAGCAGTGACAGCACGATTGACGCCACGTGGATCCACGTCTGCGAACGCAGCCCGGGGGGCCGGTCGTTAGGGCGCCGTCACAGCGCAGACCCGGAGATTAGGACTAGAATAAGGTGGCAACAGCACCTCACTGTGTTGTTGCCACCTACCACCTCACGGTCGGAACACTCATAATACATTTACCGTACGCATGGTACATGCTTCAGCTATCGGCAACGTTTCAGGACAGTCTGGGACACACCCTGGTTCCCCGACTTAGCACGATGCGCACGAGGAGGGGCCTTCCTGATCTGTCGGGCCCCGGCGAACAGAGGACTGCCTCAGTGACACCAGGCCAGGTCGAGCCCTAGGGGAAACGCCACTGCACCTAACGATTTGCCAAAACGCAGACCATGCCCATGGTTCCATGCGGCGGGCACTGGTCGGTCAGCGTTGAAACCACGGCGAACACTACCCAACTACTACCTTCCCCTGGACAGGAGTCGGCGAGGTAAAGTATGACCGAAGTAAGACTTTTCAGGCTTCCCGAACCAGGGCATGAAAGCAGCGGATGCATTAGTCGACTGCACTACAGAGGAGGCGTACAACGAACGGGCTCAGTTCAGGGATCTGGGCACCGTTCAGGAAGCGGGCACCGTTCAAGAAGCTGGCACCGTTCAGGGAGCGGGCACCGTTCAGGGAGCGGGCACCGTTCAGGAAGCGGGCACCGTTCAGGGAGCGGGCACCGTTCGGGGAGCGGGCACCGTTCGGGGAGCGGGCACCGTTCGGGGAGCGGGCACCGTTCGGGGAGCGGGCACCGTTCAGGGAGCGGGCACCGTTCGGGGAGCGGGCACCGCTCAGGAAGCGGGCACCGTTCAGGGAGCGGGCACCGTTCAGGGAGCGGGCACCGTTCAGGGAGCGGGCACCGTTCAGGGAGCGGGCACCGTTCAGGGAGCGGGCACCGTTCAGGAAGCGGGCACCGTTCGGGGAGCGGGCAATGTGTGTAGCAGCACCTGCAGCTGACGTGTGTTGTGACAGCACCTCCAGCCGACGTGCGAGGAGCTGTCGCCGCGCCAGTACACACACGGACAGCTTACCCACGACCGGATCTCTATGGCGGCGTGCAGCAGCATCGTGTTGAGGCAGATGACGGTGACGGTGGTGCCGAACTCCCAGATGTCGACCGACGAGTCGTCGTACGTCTGCCGAGAGAGAGACGCAGTGTCGTCAAGATAGCCATCGGCCACTGCCTGGTCAGGCATGGGAAATGGTCTCTTCTCCCTGTTCTGCTTGAGTACCAAAGGTCCCGGGTTCAACATTCGCACCATTCAAGACATTTCCCAATCACGCGCCCACCGATGAAACAGTGTGGGCGGCGCCATTAGCCGTGATCATGCATAAAGCGCGTCGTGTATCACCCAATTATCTGTTCTGTAATGATTACATGAACACCACGAGAATAAGTTGGTATCCAATCAGTAAATCAGGCCTAGTGATTTTCAGTTTCAACATATCGATTTTCGACGGATTTTATTGACACTACCCACAAATTAAGATTTATATGCCGATTAATCGGCCTTCGCGTTCATAACCCATAACTTCAGCACACAACCTGTTTGATTTTTGCTTTGTTAACAACCAATGCACCCAGATCACATCAACGAAAAACTACACTATCGATCATTAAAGGCTAAACAGATCATTTTCGGACCCTAAAACCTGCACGCACGAGCAATTTTCCTTCATCGGATTGATGTCGATGGCTGCTAAGGATATTTATCTGTCACGAATATCGTTTGCCACTATCTGATTACGTTGTAGTACTATTTTAGTCATGACACGCCTCATTGCGGTGCCTTATCAGTGATACTACCCAAACCTGAAGCTGACATCACACGAAAAGCATGACGATAAGACATCGGCGAAGGAAAGTTGGCAGTGACTCAGCCTAAGTTCCAAGATCCCTTCTGAAGATCCAGTTTCTTGAGGAAGGGCTGAAGTTAATGTGAGAATTTCCTTCAATTTTAAGTTTTATAAATTATTCCGCCCCTACCCCAATCAGATTGGATCATGCATACACTAAATATGTTGTACATAAACACAATCACCAAGATAGACATCTAGTTACTGGGCGACAGACCCGACTACTATGACCGTTACTAAATCCACCCTTTAGAAGCGATAACCCGACTGCTAGAGCACAATTTGTGGTGGATGTGCTTATGCGAGTGACAAATATTCATGTCGTTGTTTAGACAGCTCATTTATACCACCTAACAATGCCACATGAAGGCGGCAACAAGATGAAGGTGGTAACAACCGGCTGTGTATGATGACACCTTTACTGCCTCACACCACCCCACCCAGCTGTGTATGGTGTGACTACACTGCCTCACACCACCCCACCCAGCTGTGTATGGTGTGACTACACTGCCTCACACCGGCTGTGTATGATGAGACTACACTTCCTCACACTGGCTGTGTATGATGTGACTACACTTCCTCACACTGGCAGTGTATGATGAGAATGCACTTCCTCACACTGGCTGTGTATGATGAGACTACACTGCCTCACACCACCCCATCCAGCTGTGTATGATGAGACTACACTTCCTCACACCGGCTGTGTATGATGAGACTACACTTCCTCACACTGGCTGTGTATGATGAGACTACACTTCCTCACACTGGCAGTGTATGATGAGAATGCACTTCCTCACACTGGCTGTGTATGATGAGACTACACTGCCTCACACCACCCCACCCAGCTGTGTATGATGAGACTACACTTCCTCACACCAGCTGTGTATGATGAGACTACACTTCCTCACACTGGCTGTGTATGATGAGACTGCATTTCCTCACACTGGCTGTGTATGATGAGACTACACTTCCTCACACCACGCCGACCGGCTGTGTATGATGTGACTACACTGCCTCACACCAGCTGTGTATGATGAGACTACACTTCCTCACACCACCCCACCCAGCTGTGTATGAGACTACACTTCCTGACACCACCCCACCAAGCTGTGTATGAGACTACACTTCCTCACACCACCCCACCCAGCTGTGTATGATGAGACTACACTTCCTCACACCACCCCACCCAGCTGTGTATGAGACTACACTCCTACACCACCCCACCCAGCTGTGTATGAGACTACACTTCCTCACACCACCCCACCCAGCTGTGTATGATGAGACTACACTTCCTCACACCACCCCACTCAGCTGTGTATGATGAGACTGCACTGCTTCACACCACCCCACCCAACTGTGTATGAGACTACACTTCCTCACACCACCCCACCCAACTGTGTATGATGTGACTACACTGCCTCACACCGGCTGTGTATGATGAGACTGCGCCGCCTTATGCGGCCCTGCCCGGCGGCTGTATATCGCGTGCGGGGCAATGCACTGTCGTTCATCCAGTCAGTGTCCCGACAGAGGCCGTACCATCGTCCGCCCGGTCAGTGTCCGACAGAGGCCGTACTATCGTCCGTCCGGTTAGTGTCCCGACAGAGGCTGTACCATCGTCCGCTCGGCCATCCGCCGGTTGTGTCCGACAGAGGCCGTACCATCGTCCGCCGGTAGTGTCCCGACAGAGGCCAACTATCGTCCGTCCGGTCAGTGTCCGACAGAGGCCGTACCATCGTCCGCTCGGTTAGTGCCCGACAGAAGCCTTACCATCGTCCGCTCGGTTAGTGTCCGACAGAGGCCGTACCATCGTCCGCTCGGTCAGTGTCCGACAGAGGCCGTACCATCGTCCGCCCGGTCAGTGTCCGACAGAGGCCGTACCATCGTCCGCCCGGTTAGTGTCCGACAGAGGCCGTACTATCGTCCCGCCCGGTTAGTGTCCGACAGAGGCCGTACCATCGTCCGCTCGGTTAGTGTCCGACAGAGGCCGTACCATCGCCCGCCCGGTTAGTGCCCGACAGAGGCCGTACCATCGCCCGCCCGGTTAGTGCCCGACAGAGGCCGTTTATTTGTTTAGTAGGTGGTTCACGACGCACTTTATGCACATTCACGACTAATTGTGCCGCCCACACTGCTTCACCGATGGGCCGCGGGATTGGGAAATGTCCCGAGCGGCGCGAGTGTCGAACTCGGGACCTTTGGTACCCACCGACAGAGGCCGCACGTACTATCGTCCGCTCCGTAAGTGTCCCGACAGTGACCTCACACCCGGGACACGTGGCACGTGAGACTCACGTGGACCGCCATGAAGAACACGACCACGCTCTGGTAGAGCGCGTCGGCCGTGTTGATCCAGAACGAGTGCGGCTTGTACACCAGCGACAGCCGGCCCTGGTTGTAGAGGTGCGGCTGCGCCATCAGCAGGTCGGCGGCGCAGTCCTGGTCGTAGATACCTGCCGCCGGGTATGGGAGGCTGATCAGACACAATAGTCGTACGGCAGCTTCCGGCAGGTTTAGCCGCAACGCATCGGCCAATGTGTGGCACTCTCCAGAGTGACATACATTGACCGGTGCGTTGCAGTTTTCTGAGTCGGTATTACGTGTGATTATCAGACTGTATGCAACGGGTGGGATGGCGTGGCTTCGCTCGACTCTGCCAACAACAGTGAAGTAACCGCTAAGCTTCACTTACTGACAGGATAAAATGCTTCACTTAATCGCGACAGGACGAGGATAAAATTAAAAGGAAAAGAAACTAGGCTAACAACAGGACTTTGGAAGAACAAAATTTCGGAACATTTATATCCTATTGATGAGAATAGGATATAAATGTTCAGAGATGTCGATACAACTAAAGAGATGCCGTATTCGTATGATCTGCTTGGTTATACGTTCTTGAATTGCAAGTCAAAGCTGCTGCTTTCTAGCTGGTGGTCGCTATTATGAAGTAATGGATGAATTGTCCAGCCATACCACAGATGAGGTGGAGTTGAAATTGTCGAACATTTTGCCCATCCGCTTGAGGACAAACCGTTTTATCGCCATTGCCATTTGTGAGAATAAACCATGCTAAGTTCAAGAACATTGGACGCCATTCACACCATGCTCATCAATAGCTACGCAGTGGGTTTTAACCTCCACTCACCCATGGCGAAGGGCGGCAGCGATGTGAACATGAGGTTGAAGAGCGACAGGTACACCTGGTCCACCATCACCGCGCCCGAGAAGCCGCAGTACAGCTGGTACCAGAAGATGACGAACACGAACGTCTGTACGAGGCGCGCGACACGTAGTTACAGTGACGAGTACAGCGCACACGGTGCCGCCCCCGCCCAATGTCAGACGCCCGTCGTCGGTGCTCATGTGGGTTTCTGCGGCTGAAAAATAATTCCATCAAACCGAGCGGCCGGGGAAACCCCGCCGAACAGGTGTCGCCACTTACCAAATCGTTATGTACTGCCATCCACATGCACCACCACCAATTCTGCGCGCCCAAACTGCCAGCCATTTACAAAAACGTCCGTCACCCAGGGATCGGCGTGAACTTCCACGAGCACGCATAGCTCTACATCACGCAATGATGTTGCAACATGGTGTAACAGATGCATTATGGTGTGAGAAAAGGTGGCATGATGAGCGGACGCCGGTACATATGCGATGATATTCTACGACATAAAACGAAAAACACGGAGCGAGTCTCCTCTCGTGTATTTACGACAAAAGCCCATCTGAGCGACCCAGCGCGGCCCGATCGGCACGCCTTTGAAACATTCCTAACTGCTTTTTCTTTCCCTACAACACTTCAAAACGTCATTCACCTGCTCAGAATCAGACCTGGTCCCCTCGTTAGATTTTTTGTAGCATTTGCAACTTAAAAATTATCTTTGGAGCGTGCACGTTTATTTCGTGTTCAGACAGAAGGCTTAATGACAAAAGTTGGACGGTGTCGGGGGAGCCAGCACCACGTGACGGCCGCGCGACTGGTCCCCAAGTTCCCTGTCGCGGTACGGCGTCGGAGCCCATGTACGGAGCACATGGACAACATAGCCCGCCTCTTGTCCTCACTCGTCCAGTGCTTCTCATGGCGCCTTATACTAGTGCGGCAAAGACAGGGAACTCACGCATTTAAAAACTGACGAACTGTTGACTTCATCCATCTTTGAAAAAAACGACTTGACTGGTGATGCTTGTCTATGTGAAAGTATTTTCGCCTGGACGGTGCATGCTTACTTCCTTGGTAAACTCATAAACCGAAACAACCAACTAGCGAGTTTTATCCACCCAATTCGGGTCACTGCAATACAGTGGATTCCACATGAACAGGTAGGCGACACAAGGGTGCAGAACACAGCAAAGGGAAGCCACGCGGACCACCAAGCCGACTCCACTCCAGACCGCATCCATCCAGCCTGACGGACCACCACGCCGCGTTCGCCACCCACCGCGTTCTTGTAGAGGAAGTAGAGCACCATGCGCGCCAGGCGGTCGTAGCACCAGTGGCCGTGCACCAGCAGCAGCCGCTGCAGGTAGCGGAACTTGGCCAGCGCGAAGTCGGACGCCATCACCGCCTGCATGCCCTCCTGGCCGGAGATGCCCACGCCCACGTCGGCCGTCTGGATCATCGACACGTCGTTGGCGCCGTCGCCTGGCGGACGCGCCGGGAGTTACAGGTGCGTCGGCAGTCGCCAGGTGGCGCCAGCACTGCAGCTCAGACGGCAGTGCTCTGCCAAGCTTTTATGGATGGATCATCCTTCCCTTTTTAGCAGCCGCAAAATGTCGCAGGAAAATTTGTGTCATGCCATGGTATTATACATGAATGATGTTTTCACACAAATTTGCCAACTCTGCGAAGTACCGTAAGGAAATTTCACTTTCAAAGTAGTATATTTCAACGTTTTAAGTTTAGTTTCAATTATGACAATTAAAATGAGGAAATAACCGTCATCCAATTTCAAAGAAAAACCCTTCTCATCAAGCCCAAAACTAGTGTTTTATGCCTCAACGGCGAACCAGGTTTTGCTACAAATGTGGAAAACTCTCCAAGCGGGGGGCCCACCCCAGTCAGGTCAATTGCGGATTAAGGCTTTAATTATAATTGATCATGGCCTACTGTATCAATACCTGTAATCAAATTTTCCCACATAAATAGTGTTGGGGTGTACCCTGACAGTGTCGGGGTGTACCGTGACAGTGTCGGGGTGTACCGTGACAGTGTCGGGGTGTATCGCGACAGTGTCGAGTGGACAGTGTGGTACCGGACAGTGTCGGGGTGTACCGTGACAGTGTTTCGATGTGTACCTTGACAGTGTCGGGGTGTACCGCGACAGTGTCGGGGTGTACCGTGACAGTGTCGGGGTGTACCGTGACAGTGTCGGGGTGTACCGTGACAGTGTCGGGGTGTACCGTGGCAGTGTCGGGGTGTACCGTGACAGTGTCGGGGTGTACCGTGACAGTGTCGGGGTGTACAGTGACAGTGTCGGGGTGTACCGTGACAGTGTTGGGGTGTACCGTGACAGTGTCGAGGTGTACCGTGACAATATCGGGGTGTACCGTGACAATGGGAAGAGGCAAATCGTCACCAACCGACGGCCAGTGTGAGCGCGCCCAGCTGGTCCTTGACGATGCGCACGATGTAGGCCTTTTGCAGCGGCGTGGTGCGGCAACATAGAACCGCCGAACAGAAGCCGGTCAGCCGCAGGAACGGAAGCTGCAGCTGGGAGCGCGCGTCCAGAAAATACCTGCCGCCACGTCACGTCACGTCACGTCACGTCACATCACATCAACCGATCACACATCACGTCCGGGAACGCGTCACGTCATCTCACACCACGTACGGTAACATGCCACGTCATCTCACACCACGTACGGGAACATGCCACGTCATCACACACCACGTACGGGAACATGCCACGTCATCTCACACCACGTACGGAAACATGCCACGTCATCTCACACCACGTACGGAAACATGCCACGTCATCTCACACCACGCACGGGAACATGCCACGTCATCTCACACCACGTACGGAAACATACCACGTCATCTCACACCACGTACGGTACCATGCCACGTCATCTCACACCACGCATGGGAACATGCCACGTCATCTCACACCACGCACGGGAACATGCCACGTCATCTCACACCACGTACGGTACCATGCCACGTCATCTCACACCACGCACGGGAACATGCCACGTCATCTCACACCACGTACGGGAACATGCCACGTCATCTCACACCACGTACGGAAACATGTCACATCACGTCAGAGGATACGGCACACACGCAATCTGAGGGGTGGGGTGGGGTGGTGGTGGGGGGCTGGCTCACACTCAATGGCACCTCGATGTTCTCAACTACCCCAGGCCCTCCCACTGTTACGAAGATCAGGCTCCCTCAGAATCATAAAGTCAGGTTGTCCGCTGTCCCAGAGAGTAGTCTGTCCGCTGTCCCAGAGCCCAGGCTGTCCGTTGTCCCAGAGAGCAGACCGCTTCACTCCCACAGCGGCGACCCCCCCCCCACCGCTGTCCCGAGGGGCGCGATTCGGGCCAGCCGCCCCCCTCCGCACGGCACGTACGTGAGCGTCTTGCCGTCGACGACGAGCGCCTTCTTGTCGCTGCGCTCGACCGTGCTGGCCGTGTCGGCCGACCAGAGGCTGGCCGGCGTGGCCGGCCGCAGTCGCGAGCCCGCCTCGCTCCGCTCCCGGCCCAGCTGCTCCAGGTAGAAGTTGACGGTCCGCTCGGCCGCGTCCTTGCTCCTGCGCGACGCCCGGCGGTCGGGTCAGCGCGAGATCGGGGCGGTGGTGGGTACAGTGGGACGGTGGGAGGTACAGTGCGGCGGTGGGAGGTACAGTCGGCCAGCAACGGGCCGTGCGGATATTATGTTTGAGATATTATGTGTGCGGAGATATTATGATTCACGCACTACGCTGAGCGCCGGTGCGACGGCCATCACGTTTGTGGCTCGGCTGAGATTGTGTATTTCTGGATTTGTAGAGGAAAAGCTTTGGATCGTCCACTTCAGAGGTTATAATTGTCTTTCCTTTATGCCTTCACAAACTCATTTGTGTACTTGTATGTGAGTTTCGGACATTTTATCACAATGAGCTTGCAGTCACCACCAGACAGCAGCGGCAAGAAAAATGAGATGATAACTTTTCGGACAGGATAATGGCTTGGATGGCACAAATCTAGGACCAGGTTGGTATTTTTTCGGCTATGATCAGACTTGCTTTGCGACTGTCGCCGCAAGACAAACCATGCCCACTTCCCACTGGAAGAAGGCCGGATCACACAAATAACATTTTCAGCGAGCTCACCAGATCGTGGCCATTAGTAACCATATCATTTAGTCCCCAGATCTCATTCATCCCGAGGGTAATCACACTCTGTTTCCCTCCTTCTTCACTCGGAGACTCCCAGACCAACAGGCTTCACTCATCGAGTTGCCACTGACGTCACAGCCGACTGACCTGGCGTTGATCTTGATGACCTCCATGTCCTGACTGAAGAGCCGACAGGAGTAGGCGATGTTGATGGCCGTCTCCTGCTTGTCGCCCGTCAGCACCCAGACGACGATCCCAGCATCTCGCAGCGCCGACAACGTCTCCGGCACCCCCTCCTGCAGCCGGTCCTCCACCCCCGTACAGCCTGCGGCAGAGGTCAGAGGTCAGAGATGAGCACCCCCTCCTGCAGTCGGTCCTCCACCCCCGTACAGCCTGCGGGAGAGGTCAGAGGTCAGCACCCCCTCCTGTGGCCGGTCCTCCACCCCCGTACAGCCTGCGGGAGAGGTCAGAGGTCAGCACCCCCTCCTGTGGCCGGTCCTCCACCCCCGTACAGCCTGCGGGAGAGGTCAGAGGTGAGCACCCCCCTCCAGCCGGTCCTCCACCCCTGTACAGCCTGCGGCAGAGGTCAGAGGTCAGAGATGAGCACCCCCTCCTGTAGTCGGCCCTCCACCCCCGTACAGCCTGTGGTAGAGGTCAGAAGTTAGAGGTGATCACCCCTGCTGTAGGCCCTTCACTCCTGTACAGCTTGTGCTAGATGCAAAGGACGCATGAGCCCACCAAAGGAACAGCACGTAATTCATACATACCATCCAAAAGAACGTTACAATACGGTTACAGTCGCCATACAATACCGATGATGAATTGGGGTTTAGGGGCGCGTCGACTGCCATGGCCATTTTGCGCCCATCTATACAATACCGAAACCGAGCAAATCGGAGAAGTTTGAATGCCTCATCACCCTTGGTATTCAACCGTTGCCGCCACCGCCACCCCTGCCGACGTCGAAACCCCGATAAGGTGGGCTTCGGTAACTCAATGGCTGAGCGTCTGGTATGCCAGAGGTACGGAGTTCGATTCCCCGCGGCGCCCACCCTTCCCGCCAGGGTGAGAGGCAGGCGACGCCACAAAGGCTCAGCTGCTGAGTGGGTTGTAAAGTCACAACCACCACCACCTCCGATAGGGTAGACACTACGGGAACATAACTTAAGTGCGCGATGATACAAAACAACGGAGAACATATTCGGATTTATTCTTGTATATCTGTATTGCACATATGTACAAGGCTGGAAGGAACGGACAACATAATGGACTGACATCATCGACTGATGGCGTGCTATTGTTACCTTCCGCTAAAGCGAGGGCCTTCCGGGTACTCAACCGGAGTAGTAGCAATCAAGAAGAAGACCCTTGTGCTATTTTACGACGCATTCAACAGCTAGGTCATTGACGTCGCCAACGACCCACGCCAATCGGTTGTCGGTGGACCCGGCAACCCCACCGGTTGTGGAATTAGAACCTACGATCTTACGATCACGAGTCCAACGCTCTACCGACTGCGTTACCGCGGCCGCCGCTCGTTAATTAACATCGTCCTATGACACTGAGCTTTCTAGAGCCACAC
This sequence comes from Imbricaverruca yamaguchii, assembly GCA_034440575.1. Classification (NCBI taxonomy): domain Eukaryota; kingdom Metazoa; phylum Arthropoda; class Thecostraca; family Neoverrucidae; genus Imbricaverruca; species Imbricaverruca yamaguchii. Next base: position 124,728 of record JAOTOL010001349.1, on the reverse strand, counting down.
CCGGTTGCGTGTACCTGAATTACAAACGTACTCCTATTCTGGTCGACACACCGAGTCGAAGGTGGATCACACCGTATTGCGGTGTGATCCACTTTCATGTACCGTCGGATGGTACAGGAGTATGGGTGGGTCACGCCATCACGGATTGGGTTGGGGGGATCACACGGGCACCGCCACAGCGTGACATACGCGGAAAATGATCTTGCATAAGCTGCCGTGCACACCTGTTCTCGACCCCATCCACTCCCCAGTCGATGCGCCCGCCTCTGGAGTTCCGTGTGGCTGTTGGCTTGATGTTGGCTGTGGTTGAGTGTTGGTGTTTTGTGGCAGGATCTTTGGGTGTTGTGCCAGTCTATACCGGGCAGTTCCAGGTGATAGGTGTTGGTGTTTTGTGGCAGCAGTGCTGGGTGTTTAAGTAAGTCTGTACAGAGCAGTTCCAGGTGGGTGAGTGTTGGTGTTTTGCGTCAGCACTGCTGGGTGTTTCAGTAAGTCCGTACCGAGCAGTTCCAGCTGGTCCTCCATGGCAGAGTACGAGGCCTGAAGCTTCCTCTCGCGACCCTGCAGACACGCCTCCGCCTCCAGATGGGGCGTCAGCCAATGTTGGTACTCCTCTTCCGACAGACACTGTACCAGAAGGGTGTACACGTCACACACTGTACCAGAAGAGTACACACGTCACACACTGTACCACACCACACCGGGTGTAGTGGGCGGCACCACCCCGCACGCTACGCACGAGCGGCACCACCCCACCCGCGACGCCCGGGTCCGTAAACACCCCGCTCACTACCCCGGGCGATACCACCCCGCCTACCACATCCAAGTGATACCACCCCGCCCACTATACCCGGGAGGCGCCACCCTGCCCATTACACCCGGGAGGCACCACCCTACCCATTACACCCGGGAGGCACCACCCTACCCATTACACCCGGGCGACACCACCCTACCCATTACACCCGGGCGACACCACCCTACCCATTACACCCGGGCGACACCACCCTACCCATTACACCCGGGCGACACCACCCTACCCATTACACCCGGGCGACACCACCCTACCCATTACACCCGGGAGGCACCACCCCACTCACTACAGCAAATTGCACCGCAGCTCCACACGCAGCCGCCAAGTTCACGTCTTTGCAAATGTCACCGGCAACATACGCCACCCGCCATTAGTCATGGCCAGCATTAGCGCAGTGTGGGACGAATACGACGCCGTTAGCTACTGCCTGTGTCAATGCATTTGCGAAGCGGTCACGGCCAAGGGGTCGTGCGGGACTGAAGCGCAGTGGTAACGACCACAGCACAGTATACAAAGTCAATATGTGACGAGTAATTGCAGGCATAGCATCACCTTCAAAGGGAACGTCCAACCTTCACACTTGAAGGCGAAGAAGCTTGGGTTCATTGACCGATGTTTGAACTACCAATAATATTAGGGCTATATGGTGAAATGGTGCTGAGATGGAGGCAAGGTCTACAAAATGTGGTTCAGCAATACGAATTCATAGCAATGCGTAGAAAAAAAGTACAAGAGCTATTACATCCTGCTGTACTTTGTACCTGACATGGGACAGGGAGGAGCCACTATGCTGTACTGATGCTCACCACTGTTACTGGAAATTGCTCGTTGTTTACTTGCACGAAAGTGGAGCGCTTGTGACGTCACACAACAGATGGGAATATCGATCGGCGGAGCGGGTGGAAATGTAAACAAACCAGCGATTCTGAAGGTTGTCCCCTGCAGATCTACGAACGCCACAAGGATCTGTGATGTTCAAGACCCACTACATGTCTAAGAACGATCATCATCCAGTCTACCGAGTATATGCAGGTAAAACGCAACTACCTCACAACAAACAGGAAGCGTTGCCATGGAAACCCAACAGAGCTGAAATAACTCGTTGTTGACGAAGTCTTCTTCACAATAACTTACACAGTCAATAAAAAAATGTCCAGATAAAATTAGAAATCAGTGGCAGCTCGCTGATCGACAACTGACCAGCCTATTGAACTGCGGCCACCACTAGCCACACCAGTCGTACAAATCCAAACGAAGTTAGGAGCCGCTCGCGGCGTAGGTGACACGGACCAAGAAGCAGCTGCTAATTCATTTAGAGATGCTCGAGCGTCAGGCGCTTCGCCGGTCCAATGCATTGACGGCCGATAGGTGTCCCTTTCAAGTCAAAGCGGGGGAAAAAGTAGATCCGATATGAATCACGTGGGTCGACGGGATTGCAAGCTAACTTCACAGTGCATTTATTAAGGATGTGGTAAATGTATGGACTTGGATTAAGATAATAAGTACTTACGCGTCCTACACAATTGTCATGTTGCCAGCTGTGACAACCAGATACAACTTGGTGTTTTGGGATTCAAAGTTTTTCTAGCCATACGGTCGCCATTTGCACGGATTTCACGGTATGGCGTGTTGTTCCCGGCAAATAGTTCAACGTCTTCACCGTGTTCCACGTCCGAGCCCGCGCCACCGTCCCCCCGCTCGGTGACCCGGCCACAGCCAGCCACCTCCAGTCGGACACACAGTCCAGACCAGCGCCGCCGTCCCCCCGCTCGGTGACCCGGCGACAGCCAGCCACCTCCAGTGGGACACACAGTTCAGACCAGCGCCGCCGTCCCCCCGCTCGGTGACCCGGCCACAGCCAGCCACCTCCAGTCGGACACACAGTTCAGACCGGCGCTGCCGTCCCCCCGCTCGGTGACTGCCGGCCACAGCCAGCCACCTCCAGTGGGACACACAGTTCAGACCAGCGCTGCCGTCCCCCGCTCGAAGCCACCTAGGGACACATTGGAGACGGGCGCTCCCCCCCCCGCTCGGTGACCCGGCCACAGCCAGCCACCTCCAGTCGGACACACAGTTCAGACCGGCGCTGCTGTCCCCCCGCTCGCGCTGCCGTCCCCCCGCTCGCGCTGCCGTCCCCCCGCCCGGTGGCTGCCGGCCTCCATCTCGGTGGCTGCCGGCCTCCATCTCGGCGGCTACCTTTTTGGCGAGCACGAGCACACGCAGGCCACGTCGTGACGACACGTTCAGCTGCTGCTGGGTGCGGTACAGGATCTCCTGACACTGGAAGTCGGTGGTGGTCCGCACCACCGGCAGCATCGCAGAGTCGGCCCCCTGGCGGTCACAGGTCACAGGTCACGTCACGTCAGACGCTATATCACGCCAGAGGTCATGTCATCTTCGCGGGCTATATCATACCAGACGCTTCGTCACACTCGAGGTCATATCATTCTCACGGGATTTATCACGGCAGAGGTCATGTCATCCTCGCGGGCTATATCACGCTAGAGGTCATGTCATCTCCGTGGGTTACATCACATCATAGGCTATATCTCACCGTAGGTCATACCATCATCGCGGGTTGTATCACACCAGAGGTCATGTCATTCCCATGCGTGCGACACCAGCGGCCATGTCATGGATGATGTCGGCCAGAGCCGTAGTCGGCAGTAAAGTCGGCAGACATGGTTTGCCCGTGGTTCTAATTGGCTCAATCCGGTTCCTAAACATGGCGGAGGTAGAAAGCGGCATCGAACGTTAAAATGAAAGGGAAATATTCATGCCCACATGATAGCTGATAAGCTGAAAAATAAATTTAATCCTGGAGGAAGAAGACTCCATGTGTACAAGGCTGGCTTCGACATTTACTGTCACCTATTTACTTTACTTATTGATTTACTGTTACAATGGAATAGTTCAGCAGACTGCCAACTTGTAGGAGGTTTCAAAGGTTCCTACTATATTTACGCTCGTTAGTTAGTAGTTATGCTGGCTTTAGGGCGCATGGACAATAGTACAAATACTACAAATCACAGTATAAAGATCCTGCGGCTACGATGTTTATGCTGTTTACGCTGCGGCTACGCTGTATTACGGTTTGTGTGAACTGTACTACAGTACTGCAACCATAATTAACTGCGAGCAACACCCACATTAACATGTCACGTCTTCAAAACCCAGGAGGAAATTTGGGTGGGTGGCAATTAGTAAATCGTTCAATGTTGCATTTCAAGAATACATTGCTTTTCTGATTTCATTCGGTCTCAAGCAGTGTTTGTTACACTAACCGTATGCTTATAGAGAAGCCTGGCTCTTCACCACAGCTGGGTAAGGTTTGTAAGTAATCATATCACTGAATGTGTACAAAGAAAGGTAACTGAATGATTGCTACCCATATACATTAAGTGTTCATATGGTGTATGTGCCATCTATCTGCAAGCGTAGACAACTTGGTGCAACATGGTGCAATGGTAACATAACTTGCAATGGTAGACACTTCGACATTTGCCTAAAATATTAAGCACGGAGTTGTGGTAATACGATCGAAAGTTGACTCAATTCTGCAGAGAAATACCACACAGTTTTTGCTACTTCATGCCGGTTTGAACCGGCTTAACCAGGCATAAAATAGTGACACACCAATGGTGTGTCAGCCATGCACAGAGGTCATGAGTATTCAGATACTATACCAGAGGTCATCGCAAGGGGACGCCAGACCTACCAGCCTACTACTATAGCACAATACCACTATACCAGACGTCATCCCAAGAGGTCACATAAGCCCCCCCCCAACGAAGGCGTACAATTCCCGAAGAGGTCGTGCCATCCCCACAAGAGGTCGCACCATCCCCCCAAAGAAGTCATACAATCCCCAAAAAGTTATACAATCCCCAAGAGGTGGTACCATCCTCCGAGAAGTCATACAATCCCTCAGCAAAAAGTTCCGAACCGTGTCACTTTAGGAGCCATGTCTTTTCAATGGTCAAATTGATCATTGGAGACTAATCCGGAGATCGATTCACCACCAATTATTTCACCACCAGCATTAATCGGGCACGTATCCATGTCACCATCATTGATCAGGTCGTTAAATGCTGCTAGAGCTCTTTCACGACGCATCCGACCGCTGGGTCATATAGCAACATCTCAAGCCAGCCGGCCGCCGGTGGACCCGGAAATTACGACGGTTGGGGGATTAGAGCCCACGATCTTATGACCAAGAGTGATTTTGAGAGAATAAAAACGGTGCACGCGAAGCGCTGCTTATGGACGTGATATTCTTTCCATTACACGGAAGCTGCACAAACTGCGTTCATTGCCTGAAAGGAAAGGACAGCATTACCTTGGCAGATAGCACGCTAGCATCCCAGTCTGTCGCAGTACCTTTGTGTAGACGACAATTTGGCTAGTAGGAACATGGCGCAGTATCACAGACATCCGCTTCCGGTCCGCGTCAAAGGGCAGCACGTGCAGGATCTGATACTCCACCAGTCCTTCAGCTGTGGATACGCCGGCACAACGCGGGGTCATGCGGGGTTCACACGACTGGCCGGTCACGATGTCGAGCACTACAGGGGCACAGCCAAACCGCGAGCCCTCTCCGTGGTCACGGCGGTGGGCGCGGTACCCGCCGTGACCCGACCGTCGTCACGCAGGTCGGCGGGGGCGGCCGGCGTGACGGGATCACAGTCCGATCACGGCAATAGGCACCACGCCGACGGAGCCGCACATCAGGCGCGGTACTCGGCACGGGCTCACTGCCGTGGGCGTTACCCAACTACGGCAGGTGTTGAGAGAGAGAGACAGAGATATAGAATTGGCGCGATCAGGCGGCATTTCGCACACAGGCCGGGCCCTGACAGTGGCTCTGGGGTTGTAGAAACCGACTAAAATACGACAGTTGTTAAACAGTCGGCCACGACAGTTGTTAAAAGCAGCTGCCAGTCGCTAAAACATCACTACGGTTATGAACTGCCGAAAATTCCATGCTGACGTTTAGAAAATCATTCTGGAAGAGGGGATACAGTACACCGATTCAGTGGGCTGTCTGTATCTGTATATCTGTCTGCATGGTTAGTATGCATAGACACACAGTCACCACATGGTATGTATGTATGTATGTATGTATGTATGTATGTATGTATGTGTGAATGTGTGTATGTATGTATGTATGTATGTATGTATGTATGTATGTATGTATGTATGTATGTATGTATGTATGTATGCATGCAAATATGTACATAAGCTTTTGCGACCAACACCAGATAGGCAAGCGCTGGGTTCAAAGTTTGGGGACGATCGGGGTAGGGGAGGACCGAGGTTCTTTTGCGATGCATTCGCTTAACTCAGCTAAGGCCTCTTAACTCGGCTAAGGACACTTAATGTAGTTATGGTCACTTATCTCAGTTAAGGTCACTTGACGTCAACGAAGGTCACTTAACGTCAGTTAAGGTCAATTGAGGTAAGAAAAGGTCACTTACGGTCAGAAAAGGTCATTAAAGGTCAAAAAGGTCACTTAACGTCCGAAAAGGTCACCTAATCTCATTTAAGGTCACTTAACGTCAACCAAGGTCACTTAACGTCAGTTAAGGTCAATTGAGGTCAGAAAAGGCCACTTACGGTCAGAAAAGGCCACTTACGGTCAGAAAAGGTCATTAAAGGTCAAAAAGGTCACTTAATCTCAGGTAAGGTCACTTAATGTCAGCAACCTGCCCAACTGACTGACTACGAACGCTCCTGAAAAAAACGACGCGATTGGCAAGGGAATCACACAAGTTGATGGGTAGCGGTCAGCAGAGCACCAGAACACTGTGAATGGGTAGCGCATAAGGGCAAACACGGTCTTCGCTACGAGCTTCGGGAAGACGAACCGGCGAACACGAGAGCGAGGAATCTGCATCCGCCATCAGCAGACGAGAGCAGTGATAGGCATGCTAAGGTCAACACTGACCTCGGGTCGACCGCTACAACCTTCCCGGGAATACCCTGCACAAGCTTCACAGCGCCCAATCAATGGTCCTCACTAGCGAAGGCACATATGGAGACATATAGAGGCATGGTGTCTGCGCTGTGCGGATACCGACCCAGGCGCATACGCATACGCTTGTGCATTAAGCACGATGCTCGGCACCGGTCGCGTAGGCGCGGTTACTGTGTTACTGGGCTCTTGGCAGCAGCAGCAGAAGGCCCAAGTGAACAGCGGCCACCCAGCTGGAGACCGGTGGCCGTGGCAGCCTCAGCGAGCAGACCACAGGCCCGGAGACACCGTGACCAGTCGCCGAGACGATGCGCCCGGCCAGCGACCGACCCGTCACCCTCGCCGACAGCCGGGACCGAACTCGGCCGACATAGACCGAGCACACCTCGCCGCTGCCTGGTACCGAGGTCAGACGATATGCCGCCGAGCTACCTACCAGAATATGCAGGGGCTCGAGCGCATCTGACGTTTGTTTGTTTGTTTATTGGGTGGTTCACGACGGACTTTCAGCACATTCACGGCTAGTGGCGCCGCCCACACCGTTTCGCCGGTGGGCCGCGGGATTGGGAGATGTCCCGAGCGGCGCTAATGTCGAACTCAGAACCTTTGGTACCCAGAGCCCAACACCTTAACCACTCGGCCATCCCCGCCCCAGCGCATCTGACGTGGTACAATTGGTGTCACACATAGTTTGGCAGTCAGGCTGGGCGTCCTGGCACATGAACATCCTGTATAGGTATAGGTGTGGTGAGAAACAGTATACTTATGCAGAATATTCAGGCGCGAGGACGCTCAGCCTGACCGCCAATCTGTTTGTGACACCAATTGAATCTAGGTGTGGTGGGAAACAGGATGCATAAGCAAGATATTCAGGTGCCAGGACGCCCAGCCTGACTGCCAAGCTATTCGTGATGTCACTAGTACATACAAACACACACACACGTCATTAGTGTTCGATTGATCAGTCGTCGGGGGGGGGGGGCACCAACGCTGGCACCACTGAGCGTCCCTGACAGCCAGTCAGCCGAGCCGACACTGACCGGGCAGCGAGAGCACCATGTGGGTGGCCGTGCGTCGCAGCAGCTTCACGTTGTACTTGTAGGCGGCCTCGACCAGCGCCATCTCGTCGGGACTCTCCGCCTCGAAGATGGGCCGCAGCTCGCGCGGCGTGGGCGTCATCGAGCGAGCCGCCTTGCGCGGCATGCTGAGAGGCAGCGTCAGCCAGTCCGTCTTGCCGATGGCCAGCTTCCCTGCGGAGGCACCGCGGCCATCACCACCCACACCGGGCCACAGAACACCAACGGCACCACCACCACCCCACACCGGGCCACAGAACACCAACGGCACCACCACCCACACCAGGCCACACCACACTAACGGCACCACCACCACCCACACCGGGCCACAGAACACCAACAGCACCACCACCCACACCAGGCCACACCACACTAACGGCACCACCACCACCCACACCGGGCCACAGAACACCAACGGCACCACCACCCACACCAGGCCACACCACACTAACGGCACCACCACCACCCACACCGGGCCACAGAACACCAACGGCACCACCACCCACACCACACTAACGGCACCCGCCATCAATTAGCACGCCGGGCGCCCGCCGGTGTCGCGTGACCGCCAGCACCGGAAGACGGAGTACTTTGGTGGCGCAGATGGCGTGACCGCCGCCGATGGGATGCCGAGTATTGCGTCGCTTAAGCTAATGGCCGGCTGAGCTTACCGGCGGATTTGCGTCGGCCGGCGGGGCTCGCCGCCGGACATGCGAGCCGGCACGAGGCTGCGACAGCCGCCGAACGCGGCACGCGTCGGCCACAAGTGTGCTGCGTATTTTGGGGGGCCGCAGCACACGCCGGCGCGAACACGACCGTTCGAGGCACGCGCACGCACGCAACGAAAACGCTGCCGTAGTTTATTGGGTGGTTCACGATGCACTTTACGTACATTCACGGCTAACGGCGCCGCCCACACTGCTTCGCCGGTGGGCCGCGAGGTTTGGAAATGTCCCGAGTGGCGCTAGTGTCGAACCCGGGACCTTCAGTACCCATAGCCCAACACCTTAACCAGTCGGCCATTCGCGGCCCGCAACGAAAACGATCAAACACACGGACGTCCATGCAGTCCACGCGATCACACCTATACAGCCACAGCCACAGACACAGTCCCACCCACCCATATCGCATCGGCTCGACTGACATCCACGTGGCGGTCCATCAGACTGACATCCACGTGGCGGTCCGTCAGACTGACATCCACGTGGCGGTCCGTCAGACTGACATCTCCACGTGGCGGTCCGTCAGACTGACATCCACGTGGCGGTCCGTCAGACTGACATCTCCACGTGGCGGTCCGTCAGACTGACATCTCCACGTGGCGGTCCGTCAGACTGACATCCACGTGGCGGTCCGTCAGACTGACATCTCCACGTGGCGGTCCGTCAGACGCCAGCACGCCACGTCTGCGGCGCGACAACTCACGTCGCCACTTCTTGGGCGTGCGCACGAAGTCTGGCGCGTCGCCGGCGTCCAGCACGCTGTCCTCGGGCGTGGTGGCCAGCAGTGGACTCGGCTGGCACGTCAGCTCCGGAGATTCCTCCAGCAGCGTGGTGCCAGACGCCGACAGCTGTGGGCGTGCGTCACGCCACGTCACGTCACCACACGTCACGTCACGTCACATCACCACACGTCACGTTACGTCACGCCACGTCACGTCACCACACGTTGCGTCACGCCGTGTCACGCCACGTCACGTCACGCCACGTTACGTCACGTCACCACACGTCACGCCACGTCACGTCACGCCACATCACGTCGTGTCACGCCACAGCGATGGCCTAAACACCAGTCGACCACGAGACAGGCGGAACCAGCATCAACGCGCACTCAACCGTTGGAAAGAACAGAAGCCAATCAATCCACGACTGGTCTAGGTAATGAAGTAAATAAGCCATCGCAGTCGTCAACGACCAATAACATGCCTCCGTCCAGCTGCTTTGCGTAGTCGATATTGATCCTGGCCAATCTTTCCCTGGAGGTTCGCAGTGCGGCGAGCCGTCAGCTGAAGCTGCCCACATATGCACGGCCACCAGCTGCACGTGGCCTCCCCTACGTGGACTGCGAATCGACCCGTCTGCAGCTACGGTCAGTTTTGACAGCGTAACAACGTGCCTGTGGCCACAGCCAGCCACGAGCGATTGGGTGTCCCCGGCGGACATCGACCACCCCGGAAAGTGACGGCTAATCAGATGGAAATTCGTTTACTCCGAAGTCGATGAACGGTAATTTGTCGGGTCACCACGCACCGACAGGCGGCTGCAGGGACTGGGTCGCGGTACTGAGTGACCTGACACAGACGGACCAGCACACACGGTGCACGGTCACTTGTTGTCGGGTCACCACGTGGTGACGGACGGCTGTAGAGACTGGGTCGCGGTACCGAGTGACCTTCTGTCACTTACACAGACGGACCAGCACACACGGTGTACGTCATATTAACACATCACGGTCCACAATGTGAACAACGGTAGCATTGGAGGACTCCATGCACTCCATAATTGAGGACTCCATAATGACACCATGCACATGTACTGCCTCTCACTCAAATGTGTCTCATGATACCACAGAATTGCACACCTACAATTGTGGTGCAAGGATTAGTTGGGCACATGAGATGAACAAAGTCACCATATTTTATCAGTGGTGGGAAAATGTTGTGTAACTACGGGAATGTGGTGCAACTATGCGGCCAGATGAAGATCTATCTGTCGGCCGGGCTGTGGCGAGCACAGAAGCCGCGTTACCGCACGCAATTGCGGCAGAAATGAGTTGCCGCAGCCACGCTGTTTCACGGCGCTCGCCGGAGCGGGTCGTTATGTGCCGCCCGAGCTCCCACACAAATTCTGAGACGGCAGGTCCTAGAACGCCGGTCGGCCCAACGACTAAGGGCTCACACCTGTATCGCGAGTAGAGAACGGCGTAATTGTGGCGTTTGGAAGCTTCTGCCGCCCGCACAAGTAGTCTAGGGACGAGTAGTCTAGGGGTAAGTTGCCCGTCTCACAATCGAAAGATTGTGTGTTCAAGTCTCACCTGTCGCTACTCTTCACCCGCAGTCAAATGGCGTGAGAGACTGGCGACGCTACATGACTCAACGGTCGACGTGTCGTAAAACTAATAACCACCACCACCGCAAGCTTCTGCCGCACACGCTGCGGACTCGAGCTCTGGCGTCGACTGCATCAGTACGGTATCGGCGAAGGTATCTACCCAAGTAGCGTCCCATGTCAGCCACCTGCCTCCACTGCATGGGAACAGCGTAAGCCCATCTGGCCGCTTGCCGTCGCTTCGGTCGAGACCCACCGGCTCCAGAACGGCAGTGCTGCCCACACTTGAGAGGCCGCGGTTCACTGCGTTATTCAGGTGAGTGTGACGTGGGAGACGGCCAACATGCTGGCGACAGACACTACTTTGCACAACATTCTCGTGTTCCATCACAATAAACGAAAAACACAATGCAGGTGAACCTATGCCTTTGTGAGTATCAACAATCTTCCTGCGGGCATGTTAAGAATCGGTATTTGCAAATGCAAGAGCCCTGGCGACTATACCCCCGCACATGCATGCACCCGAAGTGATCGTTCTCGCATTGGCTGCCGTATCTATAACACCATGGCGGGTGTGCGTCCGCCACGGATCAAAAATCATCATCCGGGGGGTGGGGGGTTACATGTCATACAACTGGGAAGCAAATGACAAACCTGCGAACGGACCACGCGCAGCCACAAGATCGAGCTATCCACCGCGCAAATAACATCACCCAGCAACAGCCTGGAGCCTCCGCACGACGACATAGGCGAAGCAAATGACAAACCTGCGAACGGACCACGCGCAGCCACAAGATCGAGCTATCCACCGCGCAAATAACATCACCCAGCAACAGCCTGGAGCCTCCGCACGACGACATAGGCGTTGTTCCGCGAATCTGAGAGAACATCAATGAGTGAATACCAGTGGAAGTCGGATGAGCGCAGTGACCGTTCACTGAAGCGGCCTTCAGCTGGAACACCTGCCGTGGTGGCCTGGTGATGTCACACGTGCTCCACTCGCTTAGGCATACAAACAAGTGGAATATGTCCGCAGAGAGCAAGTGGAATATATGCACCGACCTCTCCGAATTCGTAAGACGGAGGGGAGACTTAACACCACGCACATGTGGGTGGATGGCAATTACGACCTGCAGTCCAATCGCAGACGGACCCGCACACACGGTGCACCGTCACTTCTATGCCCTTCAGCCCAGTCACCGATGGCTTACGCGTGAAGTGTGGTGGCAGTCCGTGCTTCACCCACGGGTGGCTCCGAACGACTTCTAAATGAAACACCCAGCAGCCTATGAACTTGAATGGCTGGGCAATAGCGTTGCCCCATGACCAACGACTACGGCCAAGCGAACTATATAAAGGATTTCGTCAAAAGGCGGCCCAATCCAACACACGCCATGCTGTAACATAAAATGAAGTGCAGGTGTAATAGCATTTCTGCACGCAACAGTTCCCTGAATCACTGCCGGCACTGCCCATACTTCAGCACATTAGCTTACGCAAAACAGAAACCCTACACAATGGAGAAAACATGCAAATACATCTCAGCTAACTGGAGCAGTAACAGCATGCAACGGAACGTTGCGCCAGACAGCCAAGTGTCTAATTGCACTCAACCACCTCCCACTGACTAAAGAAGACAACTGACGGTATCCACAAACCTGGTGCCTTCAGCACCTTTCATGGGTTCTTCTACCACGCATTCAACTGCTAGGTCATATGGCGTTGTCGACCTCTCACGCTGATTAATCGAGGGTGGACTCGGCAGTCCCGCCGGCTGCGGGATGCGAACCCACGCTTTTGCGATCAAGAGTCCGACACCCTACCGACTGAGCTCCCGCAGGCCCTTCGGTACCTCCCAAGACCAGTTGCAGCACACCAGCCAGACCAGGCACCCGTGTGAAACTGAGACGCATTTACGGACATGCACCGGCCACATTCAGTTATGCTTGGTGGACAATACTGCGATTGCTGACGATGGTCCCAGGAAGGAGGGCAGTCACCAGAAAACGACCTTTCTCTTCCCACCCAACAAATGTAACGTCATATGAAATGAGGCCATGCAAATTACACCACCGTGTAGAAGCCTCTTCGGCGTGACAAACCGGCAACCCACTAGTAATAGCATTCCCCAATACACTTTTATCAATCGATGCCCCCACATACTAAAGCGAAATCCTAGCTTTTCGTCGTCACTGGAAGTTTTGAGTGAACCAGAAATTTCCAAGTAAGATTTGTTAAATTCACAACAGTAACCTTTACGAGTCAAGCTGATTTTACCCCCAGTGTTTTTAAAACTTCGCTTGACGACATACACAGTGAAAAGAACACTGAATATTGCAGTGTTTGTGCACGTTTGTTCGTACGCCACAACCGCATTTGTCAGTGACATTTCAACTTCAGCCAGCACTAAATTAGCAGTGCAATTACTGCGCCGTTTTCACTATTCATTGGCACCGGATGGCTCGCTGGACCTGCGCCCGATAACGTGCCTACTGGCTGAGGCAGCTGTGCGAGGCTACTGGCACCGCAGGTACCACGTGCGTGGGCGGAGAGTGATGTGTCCACCAAGGGCTCCCCTAGCCGTCGCCAGGTGGTTCGCCGCCAGAGCAGCACGCACTGGCCAACATTCATCAGCTGGGCGGACAGAGACCTCTGACGCCGGTGCGATCCCAAACTGGGGCTCGGGGTCACAGTCCAACACTCCGGCTTACCAACCACGCTGCTCAGAAACATCTCATCTGACTTGTATTTGGAGGACTAGGTCTTAATTTTGCTGAGTTCTCTAGTTGTCATGATATACTGCGTCAATACTGGACTTTCTGGCTAAATGTAATGCGTTGCTGCATCGTTTCAGATTCGCTGTATTATTACTTAGGTTCAGCAGCATATTTGCAATGCTACTGCTCAGATTGAGATTTGGTGCGCTACTGCTCCTGGGCCAAAGCTAGACGAGCTTCGGTTTGTAAAGAGGCATAACCGTGTACATTGTGCATATTCAAGATGTGGTATATGGCAGTGTGGAGGTGACCTTTGTTACTGAGCCAAATACACACGTACAAGGGCGGAGCTGGAAACAAAGATTTGGGAGTTAATTCAGGCAAGATTGTACCCATATCGCTTGGAAATAGGTCGTCCTGGACACAATTTCTAGCTTGTAGTTTAAGGGCGCATCGGCTGCATTGGTCATGCAGCTAATTGTTAACTTCATTTTTATTTAGATTAGTTTGTGTGGCTCAACATGAGAGTAATTATCTGCATCCACCACTTCAGCCATGCGTGGAATCATATTACCATGTGGACCATCATAAAATGATGAATGATTGACTGTCAATCGACGCAGAACACATCAATCCACTCCGTGGAGGTCCAATTGTGTGCTCAAAGAACAGAAGTTGGACGAATTCCCCATAAAACGGCCTCCTAAAGCCGCCATTGGCCAATACGCCGCGACATTACGATACGCGTGCCACGATAGGCACGCTCCGGGTTCGCATCGCATGGCACCAACTGATCCCGCAGCCGGCGAGCATTACGGGATAAATCAAAGACGCACACTTCTTGCGCACGTGCAATCACTGCTATTGGCACGACGGGTGTATCGTGTTACAAATAGCTGCCCACAATGCCCAACTTTCATCTCTGGGAACTTTATACAAATACGGCATCTAAAAGCATGCGCATAAAACCGCAGTCGATTTTTGAACAAGCGCATAACAAACGTTTATGCCCACTAAATAGAAAGCTCGCAAATAGAAAGTGACCGACTATCGCACAGATGCCTCACATAGCTTGGGCACCTCCAACAAAATAAAAAGTAACGGGGAGGGATCAAGCACCTATATACACCAGCCCTCTCTGAGAGTACTGAGAGTGAGTACTGAGAGTGAACGATCTCGACAACTTCCAGAACAATCCACACCGACAATTGTCTGGCTTGTCCTCGTGAGCATTACCGACTCACCGACAATGTGCGTACATTGCGACATTAGGCGTACAATTCCCGGTTTGAAAATGACACCGAACGATTAAAAAAGACAGCAGAGAAAAACGCAATCTTCCTCCCACCCAGAGCAGCATTACCGCACTGGTATCTACGTGAGTGATTGGCGCATGATTAAATGGCGTGTGAGCGCCATGTGAGCGCTATGTGAGCGCTATGTGAGCGCCGCTATGTGAGCGCTATGTGAGCGCTATGTGAGCGCCATGTGAGCGCTATGTGAGCGCTATGTGAGCGCTATGTGAGCGCTATGTGAGCGCTATGTGAGCGCTATGTGAGCGCTATGTGAGCGCTATGTGCGCGCTATGTGAGCGCTATGTGAGCGCTATGTGAGCGCGGGTGCATGCCATATGCGAACACCGTTGGGTGCGCCAGCGGCTTGCGTAATGGGCGAAGTGGAGTGCGGGTACGAATGGTTCAAGAGCGGTGTATAATTGGTGCAGGCGTATAGTGGTGTGATGTGGTGGGCTAATTGTGTGGGAGGGGGTTTTGTTTGTTTTTTGAGCTTTAGGGCGCATCGACCAGGTTTGGTCATTTAGCGCCCATGTGATCGTGAGAGCGAGTGGACTGTGCTGGCCGACCACTGGTTGAGCGCGGCGTGCTCACGCATGTGCGCCGCCTACCTTGTCCTTGTGCGGATGTTTGCAGACTATCAGCAGGAACAGCCCGCCTACCTTGTCCTTGTGCGGATGTTTGGCCACCACCAAGTGTTGTAAGCAGGAAAGTCCCCGCCTACCTTGTCCTTGTGCGGATGTTTGGCACCACCAGTGTTGCAGCAGACTATCAGCAGGAACAGGTCGCCGCCTACCTTGTCCTTGTGCGGATGTTTGCAGACTATCAGCAGGAACAGGTCGCCACCTACCTCGTCCTTGTGCGGATGTTTGCAGACTATCAGCAGGAACAAGTCGCCGCCTACCTTGTCCTTGTGCGGATGTTTGCAGACTATCAGCAGGAACAGCTCCCCGCCTACCTTGTCCTTGTGCGGATGTTTGGCCACCACCACAGTGTTGCAGCAGACTATCAGCAGGAACAGGTCGCCGCCTACCTTGTCCTTGTGCGGATGTTTGGCCACCACCAAGTGTTGCAGCAGACTATCAGCAGGAACAGGTCGCCACCTACCTCGTCCTTGTGCGGATGTTTGGCCACCACCAAGTGTTGCAGCAGACTATCAGCAGGAACAGTCGCCTTGGCGCCTACCTTGTCCTTGTGCGGATGTTTGGCCACCACCACGTGTTGCAGCAGACTATCAGCAGGAACAGGTCGCCGCCTACCTTGTCCTTGTGCGGATGTTTGGCCACCACCACAGTGTTGCAGCAGACTATCAGCAGGAACAAGTCGCCGCCTACCTTGTCCTTGTGCGGATGTTTGGTCACCACCACAGTGTTGCAGCAGACTATCAGCAGGAACAGGTCGCCGCCTACCTTGTCCTTGTGCGGATGTTTGGCCACCACCACAGTGTTGCAGCAGACTATCAGCAGGAACAGCTCCCCGCCTACCTTGTCCTTGTGCGGATGTTTGGCCACCACCACAGTGTTGCAGCAGACTATCAGCAGGAACAGGTCGCCGCCTACCTTGTCCTTGTGCGGATGTTTGGCCACCACCACTTTTAGTGTTGCAGCAGACTATCAGCAGGAACAGGTCGCCGCCTACCTTGTCCTTGTGCGGATGTTTGGCCACCACCACAGTGTTGCAGCAGACTATCAGCAGGAACAGGTCGCCGCCTACCTTGTCCTTGTGCGGATGTTTGGCCACCACCACAGTGTTGCAGCAGACTATCAGCAGGAACAGGTCGCCGCCTACCTTGTCCTTGTGCGGATGTTTGGCCACCACCACAGTGTTGCAGCAGACTATCAGCAGGAACAAGTCGCCCGCCTACCTTGTCCTTGTGCGGATGTTTGGCCACCACCACAGTGTTGCAGCAGACTATCAGCAGGAACAGGTCGCCGCCTACCTTGTCCTTGTGCGGATGTTTGGCCACCACCACAGTGTTGCAGCAGACTATCAGCAGGAACAAGTCGCCGCCTACCTTGTCCTTGTGCGGATGTTTGGCCACCACCACAGTGTTGCAGCAGACTATCAGCAGGAACAGGTCGCCGCCTACCTTGTCCTTGTGCGGATGTTTGGCCACCACCACAGTGTTGCAGCAGACTATCAGCAGGAACAGGTCGCCGCCTACCTTGTCCTTGTGCGGATGTTTGCCCCCAGGTTGCAGCAGACTATCAGCAGGAACACGCGCCCCCCTACCTTCCTGTCCTTGTGCGGATGTTTGGCCACCACCACAGTGTTGCAGCAGACTATCAGCAGGAACAGGTCGCCGCCTACCTTGTCCTTGTGCGGGTGTTTGGCCACCACCACAGTGTTGCAGCAGACTATCAGCAGGAACAGCTCGCCGCCTACCTTGTCCTTGTGCGGATGTTTGGCCACCACCACAGTGTTGCAGCAGACTATCAGCAGGAACAGCTCCCCGCCTACCTTGTCCTTGTGCGGATGTTTGGCCACCACCACAGTGTTGCAGCAGGCCATCAGCAGGAAGAAGTCCCTGACCCGCTGCGCGTGCGGCGTGAACAGCAGCTGGCCGGTGTGCTGCACCACCGACAGCTGGATGTCCATCTGGTTCAGCTCGTCCTGCAGCCGGCTGTTCAACACGAACGACGGCTTCTCGAACTGCCGCAGACACGCCGGGTTAACGCCGTGTGGTGTGATGTGGTGCGGTGTAATGTGATGTGGTGTGGTGTGATGTGATGTGATGTGTTGTGATGTGGTGTGTGTGATGTGGTGCGGTGTAATGTGATGTGATGTGATGTGACGTGATGTGATGTGATGTGATGGATGTGATGATGGATGTGATGCGGTGGATGTGGTGTGATGCGTGTGGTGTAAGCGTGTGGTGTAATGGTGTGGTGTGTGGTGTGCGGTGCGGTGCGGTGCGGTGCGGTGCGGTGCGGTGCGGTGCGGTGCGGTGCGGTGCGGTGCGATGCGGTGCGTGGATGCGGTGCGGTGCGGTGCGGTGCGGTGCGGTGCGGTGCGGTGCGGTGCGGTGCGGTGCGGTGCGGTGCGGTGCGGTGCGGTGCGGTGCGGTGCGGTGCGGTGCGGTGGGTGCGGTGCGGTGCGGTGCGGTGCGGTGCGGTGCGGTGCGGTGTGATGTGATGTGATGTGATGTGATGTGATGTGATGTGATGTGATGTGATGTGATGTGATGCGATGTGATGCGATGTGGTGTGCGGTGTGGTGTGGTGCGGTGTGGTGTGGTGTGGTGTGATGTGTGTGGTGTGGTGTGGTGCGGTGTGGTGTGGTGTGGTGTGGTGTGGTGTGGTGTGGTAGGTGGTGTGGTGGTGTGGTGTGGTGTGGTGTGGTACGGTGCGGTGGTGTGGTGTGGTGTGGTGTGGTGTGGTGTGATGTGGTGTGGTGTGATGTGGTGTGATGCGTGTGGTGTGATGTGGTGTGGTATGATGTGATGTGAGTGTGTGTGATGTGGTGTGGTGTGGTGTGGTGTGTGTGTGTGGTGTGGTGATGTGGTGTGATGTGTGTGTGGTGTGATGTGTGGTGTGGTGTGTGTGTGATGTGTGGTGTGATGTGGTGTGATGTGGTGTGGTGTGATGTGATGTGGTGTGGTGTGGTGTGTGGTGTGGTGTGGTGTGGTGTGGTGTGGTGTGGTGTGGTGTGGTGTGGTGTGGTGTGGTGTGGTGTGGTGTGGTGTGGTGTGGTGCGGTGCGGTGCGGTGCGGTGCGGTGCGGTGCGGTGCGGTGCGGTGCGGTGCGGTGCGGTGCGGTGCGGTGCGGTGCGGTGCGGTGCGGTGCGGTGCGGTGCGGTGCGGTGCGGTGCGGTGCGGTGTGGTGTGGTGTGGTGTGGTGTGGTGTGGTGTGGTGTGGTGTGGTGTGGTGTGGTGTGGTGTGGTGTGGTGTGGTGTGGTGTGGTGTGGTGTGGTGTGGTGTGGTGTGGTGTGGTGTGGTGTGGTGTGGTGTGGTGTGGTGTGGGGTGGTGCGGTCTGGCATAGCATGATGGGAGGTGGGATGGACTTCGGAGAGAACGGGTACGGTGAGATGTGGCGAGTTGAGGTGATATTGATTTTAGGTGAGGTGAGGGGGTGAGATAGATATGTGAAGTAAGGTGCAACACTGGTGTCGTTCAATGTATTTGTATGGGCATATGGTCGCTACCAAAAATGTGAGCATAATCATTTTGGTCATGAGCATGAACTGAATGATAGCCTGGTGGGACGACAACACCAGTGACATGAGGTTGGTGATAGAACCGTGACACCAGCGGCACGATGGTGGTGGTGGGACGGTGACACCAGTGACACGATGGCGGGGGTGGAGCGGTGACACACTCACCTGGCCAGAACCCTCCATGACGGCGGCGTGGCTGTAGTCGATGCCTCCGATGGTGCATTGGCGAAACACCATTTTGTTCTCGGTCAGTGTGCCAGTCTTGTCGGAGAACAGATACTGCACCTGTCGATACAATGGACGGCCAGTTACTCTCCTGTGGCCGCTCTGCCGGCAAGTCGGGACCTACAGCTAGAGGCACC
This sequence comes from Imbricaverruca yamaguchii, assembly GCA_034440575.1. NCBI lineage: Eukaryota > Metazoa > Arthropoda > Thecostraca > Neoverrucidae > Imbricaverruca > Imbricaverruca yamaguchii. The sequence goes on along the minus strand of JAOTOL010001349.1, from coordinate 105,295 downwards.
GCAACATATGAACAGGGTTCGGCCCCGGCACGCACGAGCGATTCACAGCATAAGGTGTCTACTTTTTTAGATTCACAGCATGGGGTGTCTATTTTTTTTGTTTAAGAAAAAGCATGGGGTGGGGCGATGGCGAAGTGTCAATCCACTAGATCCCCACTCCCCAAGCAAAAACTCATCGGATTTCGCTCATTTTATTTATCATATCTCAGGAATTCTGTTTATTTGACGGTATCAATGTTTATGTTATTCAGCATCTTCACCAACTGGCAAAATCGTCCAATAACAGGTGAAATCGCATAAGTAAAAGAGCAGTGCACCGTACATGTCAACATGAAAATTTTGCATCATAACATGCTACTACAGTTCAATATAGTTGGCTCGGATCCATACACCCACACACCGACAGACACACACCGCCCCAAATCAGATGCTTCAGCGCCCATATGCAGGTTAAGACACACCGGCCTTGATGAAGCATCGGAGCACATCAGACCTGAACAGTGACGACGAGTGAAAGTATTTCCTTGGTGTCTGGCATTAGAGAGTGGCGAAGACAAAGTTGACGGTCGAGGCGCCCAAAACCCAAATAACCAAATAACGAAGACAACGTTGCGGTGGGGGCGAGTTCAGGGTCGGGGAAGGGGCACAGCCTCCACAAAAGCGTAAAAATCGAAGCCAGTGTCCTCTGATCGGCCATGTGCACTGATACAGTGATCGTTACCGCACGACACCAAGCAAACTAAAATACACCACGGACCGCATACATCAATCAGTGTAATTGCTTTATTCCTTGCTCTTTTCTGCAACAGTCTAAAGACTCCGTCCGTACCCAATGGCTCGCCCAAGAGCAAGAATAGGACATACTGGGTACGTGCCTCTCCGGTCACGGCCAAGGAGTCAGAAAAGGTCAGCCAAGGAGATCCACAGAAGGGCCATCCGATGGGTTTGTAATGGACATGTCCGTTCGAATGGTTTTCTTGCTAGGGCCCGAAATACAAAAGCACAAAACTTTGGAAATTGGAATAATGGCAGAAAATAAAAACAGTTTTGACGTCGGTGGAATTGGTATGGCCCGGCCCGGTGGGTCGCAACCGGCGGTTTTCATTTTGACTGCAACCCTGTTAGTACCTGCAATCCTTTCCCTCCCCTAAGAAAGGTCAAGGGCGGAGTTTCCAGTACCATTGGTGGTACCAGGACCTGCCATCTTGGCCTTCTTGACCTCATTGACCAACTTGATTTGATTTCCCCTTGTAAATTGATTTGGGACGGATCAAGGATAATATTCAATAATCTCTAAATTTCCGCCATTCTCAACAGTTGCAGCGTATCAACACGAAACTCAGAAGATGCTGTTCTTTCACCAAACCAAACAACTCTGCTATCTCGAAATTTTACTTAAGGTCAATGTTACTGAATCGTGGTGGGGACACATTCCATCTCCTTGTCGTAATGAGGGGAAAACTTTTCATGCAGAACATGATAAAATATTGACACAGACATTCTGCTTTCAATTATCTGACAAGATTAACGGCGTAATGTCGGGCCAAGTATCACGTATATTCTACACTGTCGTCCTGTGTGTTTATTTGGGATTTTTGTGCATGGTACATGATAGTAGTTGTCCCGCGCACAATCTATGAATGGGAAATATTGTATGAACATGTGTGCATGGGAGTGAATCTAGTACTGACGTTTGGTAATGATTCTAAAGAGATTGGCCGTGACAACATAATGGCGCTAATGCCTAGAACTTAGGATATGACAGTGATTAAGGGATACAGTTTTTTTTCTTACAGTACTTTCTTGCGCGGGTTCACAGGTTCTTCGAGGAAGCAATTTGTCACCTTCATAAGGATAGCATTGCTTCAACGGACCAAAGTATGCCGTAACATGAAATGCTGCATCATGAACATCCAGGAATAGCCAATATGTTTCATGACTCAGACATGATTTTAACTCACACGTTTTCCAGACAGTTTGAGGAGAGTCTAACATTTGCTACATGGGCAGGAAAGGATGGACTATTAGGCGACGGGGATACCATGTAATTCAGATCATAGTACTTTTGTTGCAATACATACCTTCTCCCACAGGCTGCTTTGGAGATGGATGTGCTGTCGAAGGTTGGTCAGGATTGGAGTTGGAGGTGGATGGAGCAGCACTGTGAAGAACATAACATATGGCTCAAAGGAAACTTTTTTTTGTTAACATCAACAATGCAGGTAACGAATGCATGTAATGATGTAACACTTCCATAAATTTCCTTTTATTGTTTGAGCGAGCAGTATAATTGAGATGGTCTCCTGTGATATAGATTACAGAAGAAAGGTTATGCTGTAGCTTTTAGACTCCAGTGAGAATAGGATTCCAGTGGGAATGGAAGTGGGATTGACTCGCAAGCTACGTTGCAAACATACTGATATACAAATTGACAAAAATGCGGGAAATCTGCTGGATGGTATTACTATCATGCAGGTTTATATAGTGTTGTAACATTGCTCCTGTTTTTAAAGAATAAATATTGCCTGCGAACTGCAAAACAAAGTTATGACGTTCTATTGCAACCATGGTTACAAATTGTCTTAAAAAACATCATTAGGAAATAACATTGAAATAACCTGACTGTGCCTTGTGACATGCAATGCATAACATAATCTCCACTATTGTACTCTCCTTCGAAACCATAGGCGACGAAGGAGAAGTTAAAATGTTTGCATAACATTTAGACCATAAATGAGACATTATATACTACATCCCACTTCCCATGCTATTATGAGTTGTGCATTGTAAAGAAAATATTAATTTAAAAAACTAAAAACAGATCTTAATGGAGAAACATGAAAATTGCCTGGTATTTATATAGAAACCCGAGCACAAATAAAAAGGCATGTCATACAGTCATGAAGTGTTCAGGCAGAATAAGGGAATAAGGATCCACCCCGGATAAATCTGTAAGAGGAAGATACCATAAGCCTAGACAAAAAGACATGCATCACCCCAACCAACGCCACATCCCTGATACCAATTAAACATCCACCAATGTCCCCCACACCTAACACTACCCATCCGCCCTACCTACCAAGCCCTATTTCCTCGGTCACGCGTAACATACGTGTGGATCGAGTGGCCTACTAATAGTTTTCAAACTCCATCCATGGCTGCTTAAACGGGCATGCACCGTGCACATCTTCTAAACCTCACCCCGTCCATCACTAGTTATAACAAACAAATAATATTTGGGACCGGACTGGATTTGTTGAAGTTTACCTACCAACTTCATCTACTGTTCTTTGATGATTCAATATCAGCACGATTAGTGGCTTTGCAGATATTTCATACACTCTGATCTGGCAACAGCAGCCTGGAACATGGTGAATGTCTCACGACCTGTCAAACTGGTGTGAAAAAAGCTTCGCACAATGGGTGTGTAAGTTTGTCAGAATGCAACTTAATTCGGAGATCCAAGATATTGTGCATCACAAGACGGGGTAGGGAAACCGCCGCTATCTCCTCATCCATGTTTTTCACGGGAAGGTGCACTCTCGCAAATTAGCTGTGCAGTGCTTCCCGAATAACATTGTTGCTAGCCACACCACCATTTTGGCATAGTATCCTAGACAACCATGGTAGGTACGCTGTAGCAACTTTGACACACCCAGTGCTGTAGTCATATCATTAGTGATCGATCCAGGGACGATTACACTGCAACGAATACAGGCAAGCAGGTGTATGATACAGTAGTACCATACACGTCGACTAGCAGCACGAGCTCCATATAGCGCAAGGCCTCGTCCGCAATGATTTTCTCGAACATTGACAGTGGAATGCAACAGTGGTATATAATGCTCAGCATCAGTTAGAGACAGCGCCACGTCGCCCCCGCTGACCGCATTCACTACGTCACGACAGTGGGGACAGTGACGCAACACCACGCAGAGTCCGGCCGGACCGTGAAGCGCGTCCCATTCGACTGGGGCCGGACAGTGCGCCCGACACGTCACGGCAGCGCCACAGGTAGGACGGCGTCGTCACGCCGCCCCCCCCGCTCCCCACCGACGTGTCGCTAAATGGGGGGGCAGCGTTAGTCGGACGGGTCGGCACTGCCAACACTGATTGACCAGCCACCCTCGCATAGCGCCTGGCAACCGGGTCAACAGGTCGATTACGGAGGTCGCCGTACAGCCATCGTCCGTGCTGGGCCCACCCACACCCCTGCCCCGCCCCCCTTACGCGGCACTGTCGGTCCACACGCGTGCCCCGGGTACTGCAGATCCATACCCTCGCCACATCCCTCGGCATCAGTACTGTCGGTCCACACCTTCGCCACCTCCCTCATCCCCAGTACAGTCGATACAGACCTCCACCCAGCCCCCTCCCCTGCCTCCGGTACTCTCAGTCCACACACACACACACACACCACTTCACCCATTCGAGCCCGCCTCGAACCACTGACAGTGCCGACTACCTCTCTAGCCGCCACCCATCGCAAACTGTCCCGACTTGAAAGCTTGACGCTCAATGTTAGGACTCCTGTCCTAACTGGAACACCGAAGTCCGTTTCCGCCACAGCTGTGGTCGGAAAACGACACCAATCCTTGTCTGCGTTATAATCCGAACGTCGGCCCTACCCGTGTCAACATTCCGGTCAAACACACCTGCCGAGCTGATAGCAAGCACACTCAACATCCGCAGTTAGCCCACACCACCAGAGCTCCCCTCACCCGGCGTCGGAGTCGGACAGCAGAACTACCTTCTTGCCGGCTCTCGGCGTCAGCCCCCTTCTGTCCGTGCCATCCCCCCCCCACCACTGAAGGCCGGTCAGATGGTCCAGCGATAGTCGATATAGCTGCGGCCGCCACCATGGGGCTAGCACTGACGTAACCAACTGGAGACAACTCGCCCACGGGACACCTCCGCCGTTATATACCCACAACTCGCCCATGGGACACCGCCGCCGTTACATACCCACAACTCGCCCACGGGACACCGCCGCCGTTACATACCCACAACTCGCCCACGGGACACCGCCGCCGTTACATACACACAACTCGCCCACGGGACACCGCCGCCGTTACATACCCACAACTCGCCCACGGGACACCTCCGCCGTTACATACCCACAACTCGCCCACGGGACACCGCCGCCGTTACATACCCACAACTCGCCCACGGGACACCGCCGCCGTAATGTACCCACAATTCGCCCACGGGACACCTCCAGGGCGCGCCGGCGCAAGGTCGCGTGACCATCGGTACACGGGAGACGCGCCGGACGTCGGTAAACGGCACACAACGATACGCACATATCCTGTTTGGACGCATACCGTAATAAGGCCGGGCAACTTGTCGGTGTTTTCCATCAGGGACGATAGGCACAGGTGTTGACACCGGCTTGCCGTACTTGGTGCATTGCGAGTCGTGGTTCATAAATACTACGCAGACACAAACGACATCAAAATGATGCACATGATGACGCCAACACAACTCAAAAGATGCACATGATGACACCAACACAACTCAAATGATGCACACGATGACACCAACACAACTCAAATTATGCACACGATGACACCAACACAACTCAAATGATGCACACGATGACACCAACACAACTCAAATTATGCACACGATGACACTAACACAACTCAACAGATGCACACGATCATACCAACACAACTAGAACTGAAAGCTGTGCAACTAGATGATGTGCAGAAATAAAATGTTAGCTTGCAACTAGACGCACACAATATTGCTCGCAAGTGTCCAAACGTTATCAATAACGTCTCTCAGCACACGGTGTCGACGGTCTCCGTGCCCCAGCCGGTATACCCGGCCTCGGACCCGACGGCGGCTCTCTCTCTCTCTGTCTCTCTCTCTCTCTCTCTCTCTGTCTCTCTCTCTCTCTCTCTCTCTCTCTCTCTCTCTCTCTCTCTCTCTCTCTCTCTCTCTCTCTCTCTCTCTCTCTCTCTCTCTCTCTCTCTCTCTCTCTCTCTCTCTCTCACCTGGCCCAGCTCCTCGGTGATGTTCAGGGCCCGACACTCGGTCCGCTTGTTGGTGGCGCTGTCGTAGAGCTCGACGTCGTTGTGGATGTGGTAGACCTGCATCAGCTTGATGATCTCCAGCGTGACGTACAGCGACACGGGGATCATCACCTGACGACACGGAGACGCCGGGTCGGAGCTTGCCGGCACCCGCCACCCACCATCGTCACACACCGTCACACACCTGCACACGCAACTCCCCCTGGAAAACATCAGCAGGCTCGGGACGGGTCTTCGTCCCATTTTGGAGGCGACGCCTATGACTGGAAGCCTTTGGCATGGGTTGGCTGGTTGGTTATTGGGGTTTAAGGGCGCATCGATTGCAGAGGTCATGCAGCGCCCACCTTTGGTAAAGAAACAGGTGCCATGGTTGTCCGAGGGTTAGGTATTTAGTCATCACGCTTACCCGATAAATTGAATAAAAAATAAAAGACCTGAAATTTACATCATAAGATGCACACATGATGAGCGGGGAGAGGTGCAACCAAGGAGGCTTGGGCGCAGGAGCCCAGACCCGTCCTTAACCCGCCCCGTCTCAGGGGGGTCTTCAACCGTCCCCCCTCAGGTTTTTCGCGGATAGCGGACGAACGGCACGCGGCAGCGCGCCTAAAATTGGCATACCTTTTCCCACATCAATTTGACATGCTGATTCAACATTTTTAGGTCAGGTAATCCAGGGTCAACGAATTAGTTAGGTCAAGTGAGGTCACCTCCAAAAAAGTTCAACCAGTCGTCACGCTTTAACAGATACAGACATTTTAATGAAACTTTCAGCGTTTGCTCATCTTTACGGATGCAACAAAACGTACGAGTGGCATATTTCATTTGTTTTCGTTTTTAACGACATATAAATTTTGCGCATATGCCAAATTGCAGTTCAAATAGAGGATTCTGGCCAAAGTAAGCATTTTTATTAGGGCAAGTTGACTTCCAACAACGTTTCTCGGTCTGCTCTACCCATTGGAAAAGGAAAATTAAAGAAAACGTGAACTCACATTTTTTTTTGGAGGGGAATAATAGCCCTGGTCGATTTCGCTGTCCTTTTCGCATTCCAAATACATTTTGTTTTTTTCATATGTCCCCAAAATGAACTCTCCAGAGCCAAAAACATAATGTAAGTCGTGAAAATCTAGCCCCCTGGTGACGCCACTTTTTGGGGAAATTGTCTTTTGGAAGGTGGACCCGGACCCTACTCGTCGGGCGCTTTCCGATGACACCTCTTTTTCGTATTCGTACGACGCTTAGTTTGGATTTTAGAGGGGGATCTTCAACCGCCCCGCCCCCCCGAGACGGGGTGGGAGGATTTGACCGGAAAGACGGTGCGGGTTAATTGTACAAAGGACTTTGCTGTTCCATACCCATAACTTGCCCACAAGATACCACGGCCGTTACATACCCATAACTCGGCTACGGGACACCGCCGCCGCATGTCCACTTTGCCGCTCCAGGAATTGTGTGGCTACAAACAGCACATCGAATGTCACAGGTCCGGTCCAGCCAATCCAATCGGCTTTCTGGAAGCCAACATTCATTTCCCAACTGATGCAACTCTAATAGCTGGCCAAATTGTGTTCAAAGCCTTCGATTGAACATATCGCACGAATGCTTTCTCTTTATAAGTACAACATTTTAAAGAGTTAGTTAGCTATTTATTTCGGCTTTAGTGCCCATCGACTGCATTGGTCATTTTGCGCCCATGGCATATTAAAGAGTACGCCGGAACTTGCAGGCTTAGAAATTGAAGACTGAGGCCGGCCAGGACGTCTATGAAAAACAACATGATTCGCAGATCCATTATCACGCCTGGAAAGAACAATCTTACCCTCCTCGGCGGGGACAGCTGACCCATTATCACCGCCCAGCAGGAAGATGTGTTTACCAGCCTTCTGCTGTGAGGGCACTTGTCGTCTAGGGGTAAGTTGCTGGCCTCACAATCTAAAGGTTGTAGGTTCGAGCCTCGCCGACGCCGAGCCAACGGTCGATGTGTCGTAAAAACCGATAACCAACCAACCCTCCGCTGTAACAGCCGATCTCCTCGCACCGCCCAGCAGGGACAGCTAACCCATTATGACTGTTCATCGCGGACAGACGAGCATTCTCAGCCCCCCAGGCAACAGCTGACCCGTTCCCAGCCCGAGCGGCGACGAGCGACCTACTCGGTCAGCACAGGAGCCGTCACGCAAACCCGGCCGACCTTTGCAGCCGCCAGTCAGCTGGCTACCCCGCTTGATGGCCACCGGGCGGATCGGCTGACTAGCCGGCTGGCGGGTTGGCTCGTTAGCTGGTTGGTTGATTTGTTGGTTGGCTGGTTCGTTTGTCAGCTGATTTGTTGTTTGGTTAGTTGGTTGTTGGTTTTACGACACATCGAGCGTTCAGTCATGCAGCGTCGCCAATCTCTCACGCTGATCGGACACGGGCGAATAGTAGCGACAGGTGAGACTCGAACCCACAGCGGCACAGCCCACCGACCGCCGGCGGAGATCGCCGCCACGGGGCCGACACCCGCCGGCGGAGATCGCCGCCACGGGGCCGACACCCGCCGGCGGAGATCGCCGCCACGGGGCCGCCACCCGCCGGCGGAGATCGCCGCCACGGGGCCGCACCCCCGGCGGAGATCGCCCCACGGGGCCGACACCCGCCGGCGGAGATCGCCGCCACGGGCCGACACCCGCCGGCGGAGATCGCCGCCACGGGCCGCACCCCCGGCGGAGATCGCCGCCACGGGGCCGACACCCGCCGGCGGAGATCGCCGCCACGGGGCCGACACCCGCCGGCGGAGATCGCCGCCACGGGGCCGACACCCGCCGGCGGAGATCGCCGCCACGGGGCCGACACCCGCCGGCGGAGATCGCCGCCACGGGGCCGACACCCGCCGGCGGAGATCGCCGCCACGGGGCCGACACCCGCCGGCGGAGATCGCCGCCACGGGGCCGACACCCGCCGGCGGCACCACCCACGCGTCCAACCGCACACAACTGTCGCGCAACACGAACACGGCTGACTGGTGGCTGGTGGGGCTATTGGGGGCGTCAACCAAACTGGGCTATATTGCACTCGGTTGGTTACTTGGGCTGAGGGGTGCATCGACTGCGATGGTCATACTGCGCCCATGCTACGTTGCACTCATAACAAGGTTACTTCAGCTTCGCGCGTCCGAATAGGAAAAATGTGGGAGGGGGAGGGGGCAGCAATTCATCAGCTATCCAGGTGTAATATATTACTTGAAATCCTACGTGCATAAAGAAGCAACAAAATGCTCTAATTTGGACGAATCGATAATTATCAACAAGTAAGTCAACCAATTTCACAGTGTTCAAGTCATGCCCGAAATGGCGCCCGCGTTCTCCCGTACATTCCAGGCACGATACCAACACATGATGTCGGCATCGTGCTGTGCATTATCGTTGGTATTCGCACTGTGTATCATCTCGCATGCAAGATGATGCACAATGCGAACACGGCTGGCAAACAAAAGCAAACAAAACCACGCCAGGGCTTCCGCACGTGTGAGCACGGTTCACGCGGGAGCCGACCACCCTCCGAACGCGTGCCGGTGGACAGCAGCGCATCAGTCAACGGCGCGTCTGCGCGTGCCCAGAGCCAATGGTAGTAGTAACGTTGGGGCGGGGATGGCCGGGTGGTTAATGTGTCGAGCTATGGGTACCAAAGGTCCCGGGTTCGACTCTAGCGCCACTCAGGACATTTCCCAATACCGCGGCCCACCGGCGAAACAGTGTGGGCGGCGCCATTAGCCGTGAATGTGCATAAAGTGTGTCGTGAACCAACCAATAAACAAACAAACAAAGTGGTAGCGTTGGTACGGAGTAGTGGTACGCGTCGACTGATCGACACAGGCCGAGTGGTAGTGGTAACGTAACGTTAGTACGCATATAATTGTCGATACGGAGCAGCGGTACGCATCGACTGGTCGGTGCAGGCCGAGTGGTACTGGTAGCGTTGGTACGGAACAGTGGTACGCGTCGAGTGGTCGGCGAGGGTCGAGTGGTAGTGGTTAGTTAGTTATTAGGGCTTTAGGACGAGTGGTAGTGGTAGTGGTAACGTTGACACGGAACAGTGGTACGCGTCGAGTGGTCGGCGAGGGTCGAGTGGTAGTGGTTAGTAGTTATTAGGGCTTAGGACGAGTGGTGTTGCACGGAACAGTGGTACGCGTCGAGTGGTCGGCGAGGGTCGAGTGGTAGTGGTAGCGTTGGTGCAGAGCAGTGGTACGCATCGACTGGCTGGGACAGTTTCCGCGAACGGATCATGCAAGCGAAACGAACCGATCAATGACACAATACCGAGCGGAGCACCATTCGGCACCTCCTCACAGTCGTAATTGCAATATGAAAAATTCACCGGACAATCTTCCGCCGGGGAGTTACTGCCGACCTTCGTGGATGTGCGACAGGCCACTGCGGCGAGCGTCCGGCCGCACAACGGTTGCCGAACTGTAAATTTCATCGCCGTCGGCCTGGGCCAATGTTTCGCCGGCGCAGGACTGGTCATGCTGACGCGGGGTCATATCGCAGCAGCGGGGGCGAAACAAAACCAATCGATCACCCGCCGCCCAGCGCCATTTGAACAGGGTTCGGCGAAACGCCACCATTCGATACCACACGCATCAACAGAAGGACCGAGGCGGCCAGGTTCGAACACCGCATACCAAGCACTGGGGCGGCCCTGATGGCATTCAATGCTCGAGTGAAATGCAATATACTGAACATCAACTTACATCAAGTATTCGCGGAAATGCCACCGCAGGCATGATTGGTGATATTTTCCAGACACGGAAAGGTCAGTCACGACTGAGGTGGGGGCGGGGACGGCCGAGTGGTTAAGGTATCGGGCTATGGGTACCAAGGGACCCGGGTTCGACACTAGCGCCACTCAGGACATTTCCCAATCCCGCGGCCCACCGGCGAAACAGTGTGGGCGGCGCCATTAGCCGCGAATGTGCATAAAGTGTGTCGTGAACCACCCAATAAACAAACAAACACGACTGAGGTGTATACGATTCGTTGGTTGCAGGCGATTCCCTTCGAGGATATATATTGTCGCGGTCATCCGGACTACAACCGAATAGGCTAGCAGGCAGACTATCCGCACCAATCCCCACGTGTCGCGTGCTAAATGACAAAGTGTGGAGAGGGTGGGACATAACTCATGGCTGGAGGTCGCATCACTGTTGCGCCAACTCAACCGAGCCAGTCCGTATTAGCCTTCATTAAAGCTCGGCAGCGTCACTGTCTGCAAGCGTAAAGCCACTGCGATTGACAATGACAATGGAATGTCATGACCTATTGTATTATGAACATCTTGAAACAATCTTACGAAGTCTGGTTGTAGGTCACCGTGATTCGAGCCCCAAAACATTGCATATTAAATCCGAACGCTATGTGAACGCAGAGGTTAAATACTGACGTTCGACCTGGCTTCTCGAGCATATCCTCAGAGCCACTTCGGACAAACTTTGACGAACGCATCAGGGGACATCGGGACGCACGCTCAGTTCACCGACGAGGCGCGCGCTCTGTGGTCAGCAGGCCAGCCGACTGTACACGGCAGTGCGCCGCTCTCGGGCCGCGGCTCGGGCCGACGCGGCGCCTCACCTGCAGGATGATGACGAACGTCCAGAACGTGATGAAGCCCTCCAGCGGCGGGTTGAGCGAGTTGTACGAGTAGGGGAAGAAGGGCACCGTCTCGGAGAAGCCGGCCAGCCACAGGCCCGACCCGGTGGCGCCGGTGAAGCACAGCACCAGCAGGATGATCACGCAGTAGATCACCTCCATGTTCATCTGGCGCTCCAGCTTCGACCGCTTGTAGCGGGGTCCGCCGTTGTTCAGCAGCGCCTTCGTCTCGTGACCTGATGACGACAGGCGATCTGTCAGTCAGGTGTCACACACCCGACATACCTCACACTAATCAGGTGCCACACACCCGACATACCTTACACTAATCAGGTGTCACACACCCGACATACCTTACACTAATCAGGTGTCACACACCCGACATACCTTACACTAATCAGGTGTCACACACCCGACATACCTTACACTAATCAGGTGCCACACACCCGACATACCTTACACTAATCAGGTGTCACACACCCGACATACCTTACACTAATCAGGTGTCACACACCCGACATACCTTACACTAATCAGGTGTCACACACCCAACATACCTTACACTAATCAGGTGCCACACACCCGACATACCTTACACTAATCAGGTGCCACACACCAGACATACCTTACACTAATCAGGTGTCACACACCCGACATACCTTACACTAATCAGGTGTCACACACCCGACATACCTTACACTAATCAGGTGTCACACACCCGACATACCTTACACTAATCAGGTGTCACACACCCGACATACCTTACACTAATCAGGTGCCACACACCCGACATACCTTACACTAATCAGGTGCCACACACCCGACATACCTTACACTAATCAGGTGTCACACACCCGACATACCTTACACTAATCAGGTGTCACACACCCGACATACCTTACACTAATCAGGTGTCACACACCCGACATACCTTACACTAATCAGGTGTCACACACCCGACATACCTTACACTAATCAGGTGTCACACACCCGACATACCTTACACTAATCAGGTGTCACACACCCGACATACCTTACACTAATCAGGTGGCATGCACCTGACATACCTTACACTAATCAGGTGTCACACACCCGACATACCTTACACTAATCAGGTGTCACACACCCGACATACCTTACACTAATCAGGTGTCATACACCTGACATACCTTACACTAATCAGGTGTCACACACCCGACATACCTTACACTAATCAGGTGTCACACACCCGACATACCTTACACTAATCAGGTGTCACACACCCGACATACCTTACACTAATCAGGTGCCACACACCCGACATACCTTACACTAATCAGGTGTCACACACCCGACATACCTTACACTAATCAGGTGCCACACACCCGACATACCTTACACTAATCAGGTGTCACACACCCGACATACCTTACACTAATCAGGTGCCACACACTCGACATACCTTACACTAATCAGTTAGTCAGGTGTCATACACCCGATATACCTTACACTAATCCAGGTGCCATACACCCGACATACCTTACACTAATAGGTGCCACACACCGACATACCTTACACTAATCAGGTGTCACACACCCGACATACCTTACACTAATCAGGTGTCACACACCCGACATACCTCACACTAATCAGGTGTCACACACCCGACATACCTTACACTAATCAGGTGTCACACACCACATACCTTACACTAATCAGGTGTCACACACCCGACATACCTTACACTAATCAGGTGCCACATACCCGACATACCTTACACTAATCAGGTATCACACACCCGACATACCTTACACTAATCAGGTGGCATGCACCTGACATACCTTACACTAATCAGGTGGCACACACCCGACATACCTTACACTAATCAGGTGCCATACACCTGACATACCTTACACTAATCGCTCAGCCAGGTGCCATACACCAGATATACCTTACACTAATCGCTCAGTCCGGTGCCATACACCTGACATACCATGCACTAATCCGTCAGTAAGGTGGCATGCACCCGACTACCTTACACTAATCAGTCAGTCAGGTGTCATACACCCGATATACCTTACCCCAATCGTCCGTCGGATATTACACACCCGACATACCTCGCACCATTCTTTCAATCAGGTATCATGCATACTTGTACCAATCGTCATTCGGGTGTGATACATCAGACATACCTTACACCAATATATCAGTCAGGAGTCATACATCCCACATACATTGCACGGCATGGAGGATGGAAGGTGACCACAGCGGAGCGGGGTGGGCACCATGGTGGGGCGGGGTGAGTACCACAGCGGAGCGGGGTGGGCACCATGGTGGGGCAGGGTGAGTACCACAGCGGAGCGGGGTGGGCACCATGGTGGGGCGGGGTGAGCACCACAGAGGAGCGGGGTGGGCACCATGGTGGGGCAGGGTGAGTACCACAGCGGAGCGGGGTGGGCACCATGGTGGGGCAGGGTGAGTACCACAGCGGAGCGGGGTGGGCACCATGGTGGGGCAGGGTGAGTACCACAGAGGAGCGGGGTGGGCACCATGGTGGGGCGGGGTGAGTACCACAGAGGAGCGGGGTGGGCATCATGGTGGGGCGGGGTGAGTACCACAGAGGAGCGAGGTGGGTATCGGGGTGGCCATCATAGTGGGCGGGGTGAGTACCACAGAGGAGCGAGGTGGGTATCGGGGTGGCCATCATAGTGGGGGGGTTGAGTACCACAGAGGAGCGAGGTGGGTATCGGGGTGGCCATCATAGTGGGCGGGTTGAGTACCACAGAGGAGCGAGGTGGGTATCGGGGTGGCCATCATAGTGGGCGGGGTGAGTACCACAGAGGAGCGAGGTGGGTATCGGGGTGGCCATCATAGTGGGCGGGGTGAGTACCACAGAGGAGCGAGGTGGGTATCGGGGTGGCCATCATAGTGGGCGGGGTGAGTACCACAGAGGAGCGGGGTGAACATCGCAGCGGTGCTGGTTTGGCATCACAGCGCCGAAACCGGTCGGCGTCGGTAAGCCGACCTCAACCTAAGCGCTGAACATCCGACAGGCGGATTTTGGCCACACAATCCCGCCAGTCTCTGTTGTCGCCAGGCCGCCACATCTGTGGCGACGTGGCGTTTTCGGCGCGGTCGTCACGCGCAACGGTCTGCTGACAGCGCTGACAGCACTGACAGGCAGCCAACGTTACTGTACCGCAGCCAATGGCCTCCTCCGCCGACACGCGCACTCTGCCGCAGACGCGCCAGACACTGCCGCCACACCGGCCGCCACACTGACCGTCACACTAGCTGCCACACTAGCTGCCACACCGGCCGCCACACCGGCCGCCACACTGGCTGCCACACCGGCCGCCACACCGGCCGCCACACCGGCCGTCACACTAGCTGCCACACCCCCCAACTGCCACACCGGCCGCCACACCGGCCGCCACACCGGCCGCCACACTGACCGCCACACTAGCCGCCACACCGGCCGCCACACTGACCGTCACACTAGCTGCCACACCGGCCGCCACACCGGCCGCCACACTGACCGTCACACTAGCTGCCACACCGGCCGCCACACCGGCTGCCACACTGACCGTCACACTAGCTGCCACACCGGCCGCCACACTGACCGTCACACTAGCTGCCACACCGGCCGCCACACTGACCGTCACACTAGCTGCCACACCGGCCGCCACACTAGCTGCCACACCGGCCGCCACACCGGCCGCCACACTGGCCGCCACACCGGCCGCCACACTGACCGTCACACTAGCTGCCACACCGGCCGCCACACTGGCTGCCACACCGGCCGCCACACTGACCGTCACACTAGCTGCCACACCGGCCGCCACACCGGCTGCCACACCGGCCGCCACACCGGCCGCCACACTGACCGTCACACTAGCTGCCACACCGGCCACACTGGCCGCCACACCGGCCGCCACACCGGCCGCCACACCGGCCGCCACACCGGCCGCCACACCGGCTGCCACACCGGCCGCCACACCGGCCGCCACACCGGCTGCCACACCGGCCGCCACACCGGCTGCCACACCGGCCGCCACACCGGCCGCCACACCGGCCGCCACACTGGCTGCCACACCGGCTGCCACACTGACCGTCACACTAGCTGCCACACCGGCCGCCACACCGGCCGCCACACCGGCCGCCACACTGGCTGCCACACCGGCTGCCACACCGGCCGCCACACCGGCCGCCACACTAGCTGCCACACTAGCTGCCACACCGGCCGCCACACCGGCCGCCACACCGGCCGCCACACCGGCCGCCACACCGGCCGCCACACCGGCCGCCACACCGGCTGCCACACCGGCCGCCACACCGGCCGCCACACCGGCTGCCACACCGGCCGCCACACCGGCTGCCACACCGGCTGCCACACCGGCCGCCACACCGGCTGCCGACGCCTGGCGCCTGACGCCCAAGGCAGCGTGGGGTTCCCTAATTTGCATCACACTAGCGCTCCCTGACAACTTCATCACCCTTAACGTGTCCCACTGGCGCCACTCGACATCACGGGCGGCGCCTGCACAGCCGTGGGGGGAGGGGTCCAATGCAGAAGCAATAACCAGAGGGAAGCTTTACAAGCACAATCCCTGAGTTTCATAGCTGTAACTTCAGCTGACGACTTTTTTATTATCCTAGTTTCAACCCAAAACTGTCGCAGTGTAGCCGGAGCCTGCTGAAACAACCCACGCATCCTGAACGGTCCGCCTCCGAGTTATCCGACAGAACGCCACATCGCACGGCCGGACTCGCTACGCACCCGCGTACACGACGATGCCCTCGACGTAGTCGGTGTTCTTGAGCACGCACTCGCGCAGCACCAGGTTGTCGCTGTTGATGGGCACGCGCTCCTGGCTGCTCTGGTGGATCACGCTGCCGAAGAACCGGTACAGCTTGGTCGTCGGCGGGTTGCACTCCACCGTGGCGAAAAACTTGCCCGCGTGGAATGTCCCGTGCTGCCGACAAACAAACGCTTACAGAAGGCACGACGGCGGGGACACACGTCTGGACAGCGGCGCGGACGGACAGACGTGTTCGCGACGGCTTTTCGGCGGTGCGGGCTGTACGCCTCGGTCCAGGGTCAGAGATGCTTCAAGGCAACACATCTGAATAATGTCAACACGACAGGGAAGACGGGAAGCGATAGGGCGGAAAAGAGGCTAGACGACTCCGAGGTGTTGGCAAGCTTTTATCAATCACAGAGTCAATGTTATGGCAGACAGGGACAGGAAGGTTGCCAGATTCTGCAGCAAACGGCGTCCATGCGCTTGCGGGCTAAGTCCCACATCGAAGGATGACATTGTAAATTCATGAAGGCAATTACAATGGTTTCAGCGGGCGCTGGGAACAGTACGATCACCGTCGGGAAACAACTGGAAAGGGCTGGAAGTTGTGTCGATCGGGACTGGGTGCTCGGATGTACATTTTCCGCACACACGCGACAGTAGATCTCCTCGGGCTTCCCCAGCGCTTCTCAATGTGTGTATTTTAACAGATCCATCCATTGCAGCAGTTGCAATAATCTTCAGCTTTGTCCTGTAAACCATCAACCAGTTAATACCTGTTAATGGGACACTTATCGGGGCGGACTGGTTTTACCCGGCATTCGCCAATCCCGGTGGCTAGCTGCTTGGTATGTTATTATACAAACTACCCTGATTTCCACATAATCCCTCCAGCCGCCCTGTTGACTGGCCTATCGCCCTTCACATGCGTCGGCAGCAGTCAGCTGATGAGGTGTCGATCGGACAGCACGTGATGCTCGCTGGGTACGGGCGGCGTCGCGCGGTATCTGGTGTGGTCAGAGTCCAGCACGATACAGCTCGTCTGAGCACGGCGGGACGGACTGAGTCACGCAGCCGGAGAAGCTCTGACTCACCGTCCGAGCTCCAAATCTCCCACATCCTCCCTGATATAGACACACACACAAATGTATATATAGACACACACACAAATGTGTGTGTGCCCCAATACTTAAATATATGCATACATGTATGTGTGTGTGTTTGCATGTGTATGCATGCGTGTATGTTTATATGAAAGAATGTATGTATGTATGTATGTATGTATGTAAGTATGCACGTATGCATGTACGTAAATATGCATGTATGTAAGTATGCACGTATGCATGTATGTAAATATGCATGTATGTAAGTATGCACGTATGTATGTATGTAAATATGCATGTAGGTAAGTATGCACGTATGTATGTATGTAAATATGCATGTATGCTGGCATGAATGCATGTTCGTATGAATGCATGCATGTATGTGTGTATGTAACCATGTATGCACACGTGTGCAGTGAGTTCCCGAGGGGCCGCGCGGCCGACTGCCACACCGGACCCGGCGCCGAGTCTGACCTTGCCCTCGAGTCCGCGCACGACGCGCCGCTGCTTCAGGTTGGTCTCGCCGTCCAGGTTGCACGTGTCGATGTAGCAGACGTCGTGGCCGTCGGAGCAGTGCAGCAGCAGCAGGTCGGCCGGGATCAGCTCGTCGCACGAGAGGTGCACCAGGTCGCCGACGCGCACGTCGCGCCACAGCCGCTGCACGTAGCGGCCGGTGTGCCTGTGGGCGGGGGCGGAGCGCGCGTCACACCACCACCACCACCATACCGGGGGAGGGGGGGGCAAGGTGCCGACAGCGGGCGCAGCGCGCGCCACGTCACCACCACCATACCGGGGGGCAAGGTGCCGACACCGGGCGCAGCGCGCGTCACACCACCACCACCATGCCGGGGGGGGGGCAGGGTGCCGACAGCGGGCGGAGCGCGCGCCACGCACCACCACCATACCGGGGGAGGGGGGGGCAAGGTGCCGACACCGGGCGCAGCGCGCGTCACACCACCACCACCATACCGGGGGAGGGGAGGGGGGGCAAGGTGCCGACACCGGGCGCAGCGCGCGTCACACCACCACCACCATACCGGGGAGGGAGGGGCAAGGTGCCGACACCTGGCGAGCGCGCGCCACACCACCACCACCACCATACCGGGGGGCAAGGTGCCGACACCGGGCGCAGCGCGCGCCACACCACCACCACCATACCGGGGAGGGGGGCAAGGTGCCGACACCTGGCGGAGCGCGCGCCACACCACCACCATCATACCGGGGGGCAAGGTGCCGACACCGGGCGGAGCGCGCGTCACACCACCACCACCACCATACCGGGGGGGGGGGGGGCCGACACCGGGCGCAACGCGCGTCACACCACCACCACCATACCGGGGGGGGGGGCCAAGGTGCCGACACCTGGCGGAGCGCGCGTCACACCACCACCACCATACCGGGGGAGGGGAGGGGGGGGCAAGGTGCCGACACCGGGCGCAGCGCGCGTCACACCACCACCACCATACCGGGGGAGGGGAGGGGGGCAAGGTGCCGACACCGGGCGGAGCGCGCGCCACGTCACCACCGCCATACTGGGCCGGGGACATTTACATATGAGCACACTGCTATAGCCTTCGGAGACAGGAGGACAGAACAAAGGAGCATTGGGGCACTGGAGACATTGACCTCTAAGGACGATAAAATATAAATCTTCAAAAAGGCACAACAGCAATTACAACTTCATGGCACTACAGCACAATTAAAGTAACATGTAATAGCGCAACTGTTAATAGCATAGCCAGAATGTCCAAGCAACAGTGGCGAGTTGACATGAGTGCACATGTCGTGAGCTATGTCATGTGTTGACTTATGTGTACATGCCGTGAATGATGACATGCGTTGACATGTGTGCATATGTCGTGAGCTATGTGGTATGACATGTGACATAGCACGTGCATATACGACGCACAGCTCGTGCTCACCTAAAAGCCGGGGTTTTGTACTTTACAAAAATGTGAGGATGGCGTATTGGCGTCGCCACCACTTGTGCACAGACAGGATTGCATATTCAACGTTTGTTGGCGATAGACATCCCAGGTTGATTCCGCCCATGCAATGCCACAGGCACAATGCTGGATTTCGCGAAGCTCGAGGGATTGATAGATTATCTGGGCTTAAGGGCGCGCCGACTGCGAGGTCATCTAGCGGCCATGAAGCTCGAGGACGCGTGCGCCGTCCCTCTCCGTGGCGCGATGGTGATGGGTTGGGTCCTATAGGCAGGTGTCGACCGGCTCCGCCTACGCCTGTGGCTGGATTACGAGTCACATTGCGGAACACGAAGCCGAATGACTCAGACTACGCCTGTGGCTGGCTTACGAGTCGCATTGCGGAACACGAAGCTGACTGGTTCAGCCTACGCCTGGCCCAGCCTGCGCCTGTGGCTGGCTTACGAGCCACATTGCCGTACACGAAGAGCGTTGCTGGTCGATGCTGTGCATTGATGCTGTGCAACACTCGTCTCAAAATAACCGGCAAGGAAATGCCACTACAAAAACACCGTGCGAAGTCCACCAAGAGTCGAATGTCAAAAAGTCCACGTTGAGAGCCATTGCACTAGCGAGTTATAACATACATCGAGGGCACTGCATATCTGAATATCAGCTGCTGAGGCGAACCCCGCAGCGCAGACGAACGGAGACCTGGAGAAGAACAACACGGGCAGCATATCCCGTGAGGCCGATGCAGCACCAGCACCAGCACCAGCACCAGCACCAGCACCAGCACCGGCAACAACACCAAACAACAAAGTCGTGGCAGCGAACCCCTCAGCACCGCTGTGCCGGCTGACGTCCCAGCAGCAGCACCAGTACACACTTGAGCGAAATACGGCCAGCGCACAGCTGACGGCCGGTACGGCCGTCCTCGAGTACACGCACGGGAGGTCGCACAGCAGAGCACGCGACTCGCTCGGTCAGCGGCCGCTGGTCGGAATTCAATGGCGCGACCGTCCTGCCCTGCCCCGTGCACACGCTGTACCCGATACCGAATACCGCTCGGAGTGGGGTTCTGGACGCCCATGCACACGTGTCCATGTTGTACCGGGTACCGAATACCATCCGGGATGGTGGTTTGAGCGTCCATGATCGGAGCCGCAGCGGGGGTAAAAAAATGCGGCTTCACGCGACCGACATCGCGTGCGCCGGGCCGGGGCTGGCCGAGTGGTTAAGGTGTTGGGTTCTGGGTGCCGAAGGTCCCGGGTTCGACACTCGCACCGCTCCGGACATATCCCAATCCCGCGGGCCACCGGCGAAGCAGTATGGGCGGCGCCGTCAGCCGTGAATGCGCATCAAGTGCGTCGTGAATCACCCAATAAACAAACAACGTCGTGTGCGTCGGAGTCGACTGCGTGACGTCACCGGGCGTGCATGACGTCACTGGGCGCACGTGACGCCACCGCTGCCGTTACTCGGCACACAGTCAACAAGGTGGGCGGGCGAACGATCGGAGCCCGACTGCGATCCGATCGGTCGGCAGCCGCGCCTGTGCCGACCCGCAGCCGCAGCCGAGGACGCCGCCTTACCCGCGCGCACCACTGTACCAGCCGGCGCCACCCGACAACGCGCAGCACGCCGTCCGACCCTCTCGCCGGCCGGTCACATGCGTCCCACACCCGAGACGCGTCACGGCGCGGCACCAGAACGCAGGGAAGTCCCGCGGCCGCGCAACCAGATACAGCCGCCACTTCCGAGTAGGACCGACCGGCAGCGGAGCCAGCAGGAGCAATGACGCGCCTCATCGTAGGTTAATGGCGCATCGACTGCAGAGGTCATACGGCAGGCGCGCCTCATCATCGCCATAAGACGCCATCGGAACGCTGGAGAGCCCGGTCAGGGAAGCCCCGTGACCGCAATCAGATGCCGCCGGTCGCTTCCAGCAGGGGGGTATGGGCGCATCGACTGTAGAGGTCATATAGCCGGCGCATCACCAGCATAAGACGCCATCGGGACTCTGGAGAGCCGGGCCAGGGGAAGCCCGCAGCCGCAATCAGATGCCGCCGGTCGCTTCCAGCAGGGGGGGGGGCGCATCGACTGTAGAGGTCATATAGCCGGCGCATCACCAGCATAAGACGCCATCGGGACTCTGGAGAGCCGGGCCAGGGGAAGCCCGCAGCTGGGGGAGGCATCGACTGCAGAGGTCACGCAGCAGTTTCTAGCTGGGCCCGACCTGCAGAGAAGGCGGAGCTAGCGGAGAGCAGTGGCGAGCCACGTCACCAGCGTAAGACGCCCGCGGGCGCTGGGCGGCCAGGCCCGGTGTCGAAAACGCAGTGTAGCCGAACGGTAACACATTCTGCGAGAGAGGGGCTCAATGCATTTCGCTATATGACAAAAACTTAGCGCGTTCGGATGGCTTTAATTATTCGCTACACGTACCACAAACCGGCGACACATACCCACGCCTAGCACTGTTGAATTTAGCGTGGTTTATTGTCGGTACTACAGCCAGCCAGCATACAATATGCAGACACATGAGCGGAAATAACAGAAGTCGATAATCCAGCGCCGGGGCCCATCAGCCCTCAGCGATTCCACAGCCACGCTCCTTCAAGCATGCATACAGAGTAGAAGCAATCTCAGGAGCGATACTTCGATCGGATGACATCATCAGAATACTTGATCGATCTCGTCCCCTTCTTAGGCTCGAGCACAGAGTTCCAGAGAATCTACTCTCATGAAATAAGTAGGGGCATACAGGCGACCCGGCCAGGCAGAGCCAGATCAACTATGACAATTCTTAAAACTCCGCTTTTCGATTCCTAAAATATACCGCGTCATGTCATATCTGCGTCTCCAGCTGTACTATTTTCACTCTAAATCTCGAGCCAGTTCACGAATACCAATGTCTTAGATAGTAAAAACAAATGAATACGAGACATTCAGCGCTTTACCCCGTTACTTTAGGAAACCATCGACCCAGCACGTTTTGTGAAATATTCGCCCTTTTGCTCACACCTCTAACTTTGACCCATACGCGGCGCTGCAACATGACCAGCGCCGCCAGCGCCGCCGCCGCAGCGTTCTGCCAGTGCAAATCCCACACCCGATCCCACATTTGTGGCACGGAAACCTGGTAGTTCCACCCCCTGCCCTCCTTCGTCCAGCCTGTCAATGGTGACGACTTCCGCTGCCACATTGCTAATCGTGCTTTGGATGCGGTAAGCAACGTAACGAGTTGACGGGAAACTTTCTCAAACCGGCTTCTTTTAGTAGTCTCCCACGAAAATACGAAAATAATCACACGGCGTTTCTCAGTCTGCTAGGTCATCTGGGCTTCAGGCCACTTTCCGTATCGTACACGTGCGTAAATTCGTGGCGTACGCCATCACATTCGACGATGTCGTGTCACTACTGCCACGGCTTTATCCCGACTGGTGTGAGAAGAAAATAACGGAATAAAAAGACTGAATAAAAGACTGAGGAAAAAGAAAATGACTGGTATAAAAAGAAAAATGCGTAAGAACAGCTCAGAGCCGATGGTGCTATGACGATGATGATGGTAGTGATGATGAATTGACGTTGAATGGGACGTCTACAATGAGGTCGTGTTGCGCCGCCCACAACAATGGCTACAAATAATCGAGTTGCGTCCCATAAGTTAGTTATCGGTTCAAGTCGAACATTGGTTCTGAAGGACGATGGTACACCATGTCAAAGCTTGCTTGTTGAAGGAACGTAAGCATACCACCGGACGCCACGACCTCCCAGTCGTCAACAGGGTTGGATTTGTACTTTGGAATCCTGGATGTTGAGGATATATTTTTCAGTAATCGAACATAGAGTATATTCTTGTTCAAAACTATGGTACCAGAATCTCTATTTACAGCTTCAATTTAGTTTTGATCAATTTCCCACATGTCTGTCCATTGTCAAATATCACCATTCACCCTCCAAACGAGAAAAATGAGAGGATATTTTTAAAGAACATAGTGTTCTGGATGGCAAAAATCCAGAAACAGACCATTTTGTCCAGCTCCGGTCGACACACAGACAGCAGACTGGGACCTGTTGTGTCACCAGCACCAGCGGCAGACTGGGACCTGTTGTGTCACCAGCACCAGCGGCAGACTGGGGTCTGTTGTGTCACCAGCACCAGCGGCAGACTGGGGCCTGTTGTGTCACCAGCACCAGCGGCAGACTGGGGTCTGTTGTGTCACCAGCACCAGCGGCAGACTGGGGCCTGTTGTGTCACCAGCACCAGCGGCAGACTGGGGCCCGCTGTGTCACCAGCACCAGCGGCAGACTGGGGTCTGTTGTGTCACCAGCACCAGCGGCAGACTGGAGACTGTTGTGTCACCAGCACCAGCGGCAGACGGGGACCTGCTGCGTCACCAGCACCAGCGGCAGACTGGGGTCTGTTGTCACCAGCACCAGCGGCAGACTGGGGTCTGTTGTGTCACCAGCACCAGCGGCAGACTGGGACCTGTTGTGTCACCAGCACCAGCGGCAGACTGGGGCCTGTTGTGTCACCAGCACCAGCGGCAGACTGGGACCTGTTGTGTCACCAGCACCAGCGGCAGACTGGGGCCTGTTGTGTCACCAGCACCAGCGGCAGACTGGGGTCTGTTGTGTCACCAGCATCAGCGGCAGACTGGAGACTTGTGTTACCAGCACCAGCGGCAGACTGGGGCCTGTTGTGTCACCAGCACCAGCGGCAGACTGGGGCCTGTTGTGTTACCAGCACCAGCGGCAGACTGGGGTCTGTTGTGTCACCAGCACCAGCGGCAGACTGGGACCTGTTGTGTCACCAGCACCAGCGGCAGACTGGGATCTGTTGTGTCACCAGCACCAGCGGCAGACTGGGGTCTGTTGTGTCACCAGCACCAGCGGCAGACTGGAGACTGTTGTCACCAGCACCAGCGGCAGACTGGGACCTGTTGTGTCACCAGCACCAGCGGCAGACTGGAGACTGCTGTCACCAGCACCAGCGGCAGACGGGGACCTGTTGTGTCCCCAGCACCAGCGGCAGACGGGGACGTGCTGCGTCACCAGCACCAGCGGCAGACTGGGGTCTGCTGTGTCACCAGCAACAGCGCCAGCTGGGCCCCCAGCAGGGCTGTCGGCCGACTGCGCGCCGCTCCCAGTGACCGGTATGTGAGTTACGTTGCAGCTGGCCAAGTGCCGGTACTGGCACCGATGCCGTACCCACAACGCTGCCTCAGTCATGCCGTTCACACACACACACTGTGGCACACGATCTAGCGCACATTGCCCAACTCCATGGTGCCTGCGCGTCGGCACAGACCCCTGGGCCCACACGCCCACATACTGTGGCACACGACCAGCACACATTGGCCAACCCCGTGGTCTCTGTGTCTCAGCAGATATACCTGGAGATTCTCTCATACAAAGGAGGCAGGGCCGGAACAGGCAGCAGTGTCTACACGGTTCACGTCGCCCCATTCGAGGTCAAAAGTGATCGATATCATGGCTGCAGACGGTGGCGTAATCCGACCCACGCCGGCGCGTGCCGCCTCCCGAGCTGGGCGACTGCAGGCTGTGAGGAAACTGCCTGGAGACCTCGCCCCGGCCTGGCCCGCCGCCAGACGCCCGGCTCCAGACGCGACTGCGGGGGACCGGCACCTGGGCTGGCCCGCCGCCAGACGGCCGGCTCCAGACGCGACTGCGGGGGACCGGCACCTGGGCTGGCCCGCCGCCAGACGCCCGGCTCCAGACGCGACTGCGGGGGACCGGCACCTGGGCTGGCCCGCCGCCAGACGGCCGGCTCCAGACGCGACTGCGGGGGACCGGCACCTGGGCTGGCCCGCCGCCAGACGGCCGGCTCCAGACGCGACTGCGGGGGACCGGCACCTGGGCTGGCCCGCCACCCGCCAGACGCCCGGCCTCCAGACGCGACTGCGGGGACCGGCACCTGGGCTGGCCCGCCGCCAGACGCCCGGCTCCAGACGCGACTGCGGGGGACCGGCACCTGGGCTGGCCCGCCGCCAGACGGCCGGCTCCAGACGCGACTGCGGGGGACCGGCACCTGGGCTGGCCCGCCGCCAGACGCCCGGCTCCAGACGCGACTGCGGGGGACCGGCACCTGGGCTGGCCCGGCCGTGGGGTAGGATCGTCAACATTGGCTAACTGTTTGTGCTTACAGGCGCTTCGACCAACAAGGTGAGCACGTAGCGCCTACAGCGTTCATGCGTCAAAGACCAGTGAAACGTGCTGCGGGGGTGGGTGGCGCGGCGAGCCGGTCTGTGGGGTGGCGGGATGGCGGTGGCTCGGCGGCCGGCATAGGGGACCGCTGACGGCCACCGGCGCCGGACAGGTCACAACCGACTCGTGCTGACCGCCACACGCGGCCTGGTCCGCGCCAGGCATCACACGCCCCGCCCCGGGCCTGCACCAGCAGTCGCGTTCACAGATGGGGCGGCTGAGCAACCTGGCGCGCTCCCAAGCCGGTCAGTCGGCCGCCAGACCGGAATGTGTGTGTGAGTGAGTTTTGCCAGCCTGCCACCGTGTGGTGATATCGGCTGGTAGTATCGCTCACTGGACACACACACCTGGGCGGCCCAACCGGCAGATATCGCTCACTGGACACACACACGCACCTGGGCAGACTGACCCCGTCGTGGAAAGTCGCCAATCTCACGTGCGCACAAGCCGCTCACAGCACCGACGTGCAGACTGCAACTCAATCGCAGCTCATCCTTCAAACATTTGCACAGTACAGCCGTCATCTTCTTTGCGCCCCCAACCCAGCGCCCGGCTGCTCTTTCTCGTCCCAAAAGCAGATGCATCCAACCCGCATCACAATTATAGAACCGGCTAACAGGTGCACCATACCCGCATTACACCAATGGACGATGGAACACATCTGCCTCCCTACCAATCACAGTCCGTAATGACCCGAAAGCAGAAACATTCTCTCAAGAGATATGCATTATGAAAGTCATAAGTCGCACATCCGGTACCCTACCACCAACAACACTAGCGAAGGGCCTTCATCAAAACATCACGTATACATAGGTTAGGCATAGTCATGCGACGTACGTCAGAACCTCGCAGAGCCTGGGTGCTGATGTACACCGTGCTCCTCTGTCCAGAGCCGGGGTGAGGACATGCCGCCCTTCTCTGTCCTGGTGCGGACACATCGCGTGCTCGTCTGTCCCGAGGCCGAGACACAAGCCGTCGTCGCCGCACCAGTCTGATGTCACCGCCTGGTGCCACCAAGCTACCGCCGCAGCAGTCTGACCACCGTCTGGTGCCACCAAGCTACCGCCGCACCAGTCTGACCACCTCCTGATGCCACCAAGCTACCGCCGCACCAGTCTGACCACCGCCTGATGCCACCAAGCCGTCTCCCACGCCGCCGCACGCCGGCACCCCGACACACCCTGTGGCGAGGCCCCTGCACCTCGACAAGACGAAAACTCAGCTCGTGGACGGCACTGGACGCGTTTCGGCAGCGTCCCGACGCCACAACAGCCTCGCCGTCGAGCCGGTGTGGCCGGGTTTCGGTGCAGCCGGTGGCTGCGGCGGATAAGCCGAGTACGTGCCGCCAGCAGCAGCCGCCGCCGCCTGACGAGGGCGCGCACTGGTGCACACACAGTGCACTGTGCACTGTGCACTGGCGACGCTGACGGCCCGTCGGCCGGCTGCAAGGCCAGATACGGTGCACCTCTGACGGCCCGATCAGCTGAATGACTGGGTGGGCCCACGAGCCGCGGGGGCGCCGCTGCTGAGGATATGGTGCGGCTGCGGTGAGAGACGGGGTGCACCACTGGTGAGGATATGGCGCGACACCGGTGGGAGATGGGGTGCACCACTGGTGAGGATATGGCGCGACACCGGTGGGAGATGGGGTGCACCACTGGTGAGGATATGGCGCGACACCGGTGGGAGATGGGGTGCACCACTGGTGAGGATACGGCGCGACACCGGTGGGAGATGGGTGCACCACTGGTGAGGATATGGCGCGACACCGGTGGGAGATGGGGTGCACCACTGGTGAGGATATGGCGCGACACCGGTGGGAGATGGGGTGCACCACTGGTGAGGATACGGCGCGACACCGGTGGGAGATGGGGTGCACCACTGGTGAGGATACGGCGCGACACCGGTGGGAGATGGGGTGCACCACTGGTGAGGATATGGCGCGACACCGGTGGGAGATGGGGTGCACCACTGGTGAGGATATGGCGCGACACCGGTGGGAGATGGGGTCACCACTGGTGAGGATATGGCGCGACACCGGTGGGATGGGTCTGGTAGGATACGGCGCGACACCGGTGGGAGATGGGGTGCACCACTGGTGAGGATAGGCGCGACACCGGTGGGAGATGGGGTGCACCACTGGTGAGGATATGGCGCGACACCGGTGGGAGATGGGGTGCACCACTGGTGAGGATATGGCGCGACACCGGTGGGAGATGGGGTGCACCACTGGTGAGGATATGGCGCGACACCGGTGGGAGATGGGGTGCCTCGCCAGTGGGGAACGTTGACCACCACTGGTGAGGGATGTACGCACAGTACCGTGGAAGATGCAATTTTCCGCTGTCGTATTCATGGCATATAATTATCCATGGTGCACCAAAGGGTGGCGAAAGGGAAAGGAATCATAATTTCACTCTAATTATTGGACATCTTAATCCAAATATAAGTTCTCGCTACATGTGCGGCTAAAAAATCGGCCAAAAAATAATGTGCACACCCCTTCCATTGCTGGAATGTTTCAATGGAATGTTTCAATCAAATATTTTTCCCCCAGGTTTTCCGTCTTTCCAGTTTGTATGGAGAACATTGGTCTCCTTCCATAGCCTTTGGTAATTGCCATTTGATAACTTAGCCTCCTGCAGACCAATTTTCCGGGTGCGCCCTTGGGCATGCCTGGGCCGAAGTCCGCTGACACACACTGGCATTGACTAATGTTGACGCAGGTCGGTGGCACCGCCTAAACACCTGCCACTAGCAGCGGCCATATCGATTGCATCAATGCGTAAGCAGTGGCTGACGATCGAGACAGAGCGGCGCACAATTCGCCCAACTCGCCATTCGTTTCGCCAAACTCGCCATTTGCGCCCAGAGCGACGGTCGCCACGCTGGCACACTGATCTCGACCGTCGAGACAGAGCGGCGCACAATCCGCCCAACTCGCCATTTTCCGGCCAGACCGGCGGCCGGTGCGCCGATACGCTGATATATCTCGGCGACAGGAAACTCGCGACGACAGGTACGGCCTGTGGCAGTGTCACCTGCAGTGTCACTGTCACCTGACAGGCCGCCTGCAGCAGTGTCACCTGCAGTGTCACTGTCACCTGACAGGCCGCCTGCAGCAGTGTCACCTGCAGTGTCACTGTCACCTGACAGGTCACCAGGCCGCCTGCAGCAGTGTCACGCACCTGACAGGCCGCCTGCAGTGTCACTGTCACCTGACAGGCCGCCTGCAGAAGTGTCACCTGCAGTGTCACTGTCACCTGACAGGCCGCCTGCAGCAGTGTCACTGTCACCTGACAGGCCGCCTGCAGTGTCACTGTCACCTGACAGGCCGCCTGCAGTGTCACTGTCACCTGACAGGCCGCCTGCAGCAGTGTCACCTGCAGTGTCACTGTCACCTGACAGGCCGCCTGCAGCAGTGTCACCTGCAGTGTCACTGTCACCTGACAGGCCGCCTGCAGCAGTGTCACCTGCAGTGTCACTGTCACCTGACAGGCCGCCTGCAGCAGTGTCACTGTCACCTGACAGGCCGCCTGCAGCAGTGTCACTGTCACCTGACAGGCCGCCTGCAGCAGTGTCGCGCCCACATTCCGCAGCCGCAGAGACAATTCCGACACACCCCTTCAATGGGAGCCGAGAGGACGGAGTTCGCCACAGAGAGAGCTGACGCTCGCCACTGAGGCGCCGGCACACGCCCTGAACTACCGGCGTACGCCCTGTACCACCTGCATACACACTGAGCCACCTGCATACACCCTGAGCCACCGGCACACGCCCTGAGCCCTGTACACCCCTGGACTACCGGCATACGTCCTGAACCACCGGCATACGTACGCCCTGAGTTACCGGCATACGCCCTGAGCCACCGGCATACGCCCTGAACCACCGGCATACACACTGAGCCACCGGCATACGTCCTGAGCCACCGGCATACGCCCTGAGCCACCGGCATACGCCATGAGCCACCGGCACACGCCCTGAACTACCGGCATACGCCCTGAACCACCATCCTGAACCACCGGCATACACCCGGTACTACCGGCATACGCCCTGAGTTACCGGCATACGCCCTGAGCCACCGGCATACGCCCTGAACCACCGGCATACGCCCTGAACCACCGGCATACGCCCTGAACCACCGGCACACGCCCTGAACTACCGGCATACACCCTGAGCACCGGCATACACCCTGAACCACCGGCATACACCCTGAGCCACCGGCATACGCCCTGAACCACCTGCATACACCCTGAACCACCGGCATACGCCCTGAACCACCGGCATACGCCCTGAACCACCTGCATACACCCTGGACTACCGGCATACCCTGAGCCACCGGCATACGCCCTGAACCACCTTCATACACCCTGGACTACCAGCATACGCCCTGAACCACCGGCATACACCCTGGACTACCGGCATACGTCCTAGATTACCGGCATACACACTGGACAACGGCATACACGTTTGACTATCGACGTACGTCCAAAACTGCCGGCATCGTCCTGCGCTTCAAACATACAGGCGTACACACTGTACCACTCAGGCAACGCAAATATTTGGATCATCGGACGTCGGTTCCCGGAACGCCAGAAGTGAAGTCCGGAAGACACCCCGCACGGGAAAAGAAACCAGCTGACAGGCACACTGCATGCACTGCTATCGCATAAACAACCTGGCGACGGCAGACAAGACCAGCTGTCATGCATCGAGATGAGCAAAACAATATACAGGAGCAAGCGCACACCAGGCAGAGCAGGCAGTGCAGTTCCGTCAGAACTGCACTGCCTGCGCTGGTGTTGCCAGCTCAGGAGATGTTACGCCTTACGTAACGCTCCATCCGGGTAAACATATGTCAAGCTAGGCTAGATCCGGTTGGACGGATCCGGTGGTGCGGTTGCATAGCGGTATCGTCACTGTCGGAAGTGTAGTGAGCCGGGTCCGGTTACGTGATCAGATACGATGCTGCAGTCAGGTCAGGTCCGGCAATGCAGTCAGGTCGGGTCCGGCGCTATAGTCAGACCAGGCGTGACAGTATAGTCAGACCAGGTCCGGAGATGCAGTCAGGTCAGGTCAAGTTCCGTAGTCAAGTCAGCTCCGGTGCCGTAGTCAAGTCAGCTCGGGTGCAACTGGCGGGATATGGCAGCCCGTACCACCCGCTACAGGCGGGAGATGGCAGCCCGTACCCACCCGCTACGGGCGGGAGATGGCAGCCCGTACCCACCCGCTACTGGCGGGATATGGCAGCCCACCCACCCGCTACGGCGGGAGATGGCAGCCGTACCACCCGCTACAGGCGGAGATGGCAGCCCGTACCCACCCGCACGAGGCGGAATGGCACCCGTACCCACCCGCTACAGGCGGGAGATGGCAGCCCGTACCCACCCGCTACTGGCGGGAGATGGCAGCCCGTACCCACCCGCTACTGGCGGGAGATGGCAGCCCGTACCCACCCGCTACTGGCGGGAGATGGCAGCCCGTACCCACCCGCTACTGGCGGGAGATGGCAGCCCGTACCCACCCGCTACGGGACGGGTTGGGTTAGGTTGTGCCCACCCGCAACTTGAGATATCCTCCAATAAATATGCCTTACCCACCCGTACGGCTGTAAATTTGTCGGTTGGTCGTTTGGGCTGAAGGGCGCATCGACCGCTTTGACCACACAACGCCTATCCCGTAAATTTGTCACCAAAGGAATTGCACCCATAGTTTACCCGTGATGACCAAAATTGATTGCATTCATGAGTAAGTCATTTTGATATGTAGCCAGTAGCCAGTGGTTCTGTACACCATGGGCTATACGTGGCACCAAAAGTGAAGGTGGCTGTAGTCAGCCATGTGTGATCGGCATTTCAACAATTTCTGTGGTCTGTAAGACCTCGCTCAGGCGCTTATTATCGGCCTCAACCATAGGTCCACTTACTGCTTTCAGTGTATTGCTTTCCTTCGTTATGGTTTGTTCGCTTGTCCCACTGTGGCTGTGTAAAAAGACAAATATAATTGTTGTCTACTCTTCCGTATCCGAATGGAGCCGAAATGTATGTTAAGGTAAGTAACTACAAAACGTTGACCTGTATTACAAAAAGCATGCAGGAACGAAGCAGCTCAGCTGCTCAACAACGTAAGAGATTAATACCGACGCCAAAAAGCGTCACGTACTTATCCAAAAAGCATCAGTATCCAAGGCGCATGACGTGTCTTTTTGTAGTAATTTCAAGAAGGGTATTCCATTGATAAATTGCAACATGGTTAAAGCTGTTGAAGATTCATGACGTTAATGCTATTTACCAGTCATATACCCGCGGTGTTAATTGACTACTGACCTATACCCACCCTCTCGGCATCCGGCGTTTTCTTGAACCCTATTTCCGTACCAGTGGACCACATGTGTGTGGCGGGTGAGTACAGGTGAACCCCGTCTTCAGATCTGCAGTGCGCAGACGGGTGTCCACGGTCCACCCTTCGACGTCTCGGCGCCGCCCGCCAGACCAAGGTTATCTACAGCAGACCGGTACCTTGCAGCGGGCCCGCCCACACCGGTCCGGCCCTGTCCAGCCAGTTCCGGCCCGGCACACTCCAGCACACTCCAGCCAGCTCGGACCCGGCACACTCCAGCACACTACAGCCAGTTCCACCTGGCACACTCCAGCATAGCCAGCTACCCGGCACACTCCAGCACACTACAGCCAGCTCCGACCCGGCACACTCCAACCAGCTCCGACCCGGCACACTCCAGCACACTCCAGCCAGCTCCGACCCGGCACACTCCAGCACACTACAGCCAGCTCCGACCCGGCACACTCCAGCACACTACAGCCAGCTCCGACCCGGCACACTCCAGCACACTCCAGCCAGCTCCGACCCGGCACACTCCAGACACCAGCCACTACAGCCAGCTCCGACCCGGCACACTCCAACCAGCTCGACCCAGCAAACTAAGTCAGTTCCGACCCGGCACACTCCAGCACACTCCAGCCAGTTCCGACCCGGCACACTCCAACCAGCTCCGACCCGGCACACTACAGTCAGTTCCTACCTGGCACACTCCAGCATACTACAGCCAGCTCTGACCCAGCAAACTACAGCCAGCTCCGACCCGGCACACTCCAGCACACTCCAGCCAGCTCCGACCCGGCACACTCCAGCACACTCCAGCACACTACAGCCAGTTCCGACCCGGCACACTCCAACCAGCTCCGACCCAGCACACTACAGTCAGTTCCGACCCGGCACACTCCAGCACACTCCAGCCAGTTCCGGCCCGGCACACTCCAGCACACTCCAGCCAGCTCCGACCCGGCACACTCCACACACTCCAGCACACTACAGCCAGCTCCGGCCCGGCACACTCCAGCACACTCACACACACGCCACTCGACCCGGCACACCGCAGCACACTACAGCCAGTTTCAGCCCAGCACACTCCAGCCAGTTCCGGCCCAGCAGACTTCAGCACGCCCCAGCACACTACAGCCAGTTTTAGTCCATACAGCCACTCAACCCATACACTCAGCCAGCTCACCCGGCACCCTCCCTCGCACACTCTTACCCCGGCCCTCACACCCAGCCAGCTCCGACCCGGCCCAGCACACTAGCCAGTTCCGGCCCGGCACACTCCAGCTCCGACCGCCCTCCACCCGGCCCAGCACACCACAGCACACTACAGCCAGTTTAGCCCTAGCCCAGCACACTCCAGCCAGCTCCGGCCCAGCAACTCCAGCACACCCCAGCACACTACAGCCAGTTTCAGCCCAGCACACTCCAGCCAACTCCGCACCCAACACACTCCAGCCAGCTCCGGCCCGGCACACTCCAGCACACTCCAGCTAGCTCCGGCCCGGCACACTCCAGCCAGCTCCTGTCAGGCACCCTTCAACACCTCAGCCAGCTCGGGCCAGGTAGGAATTCAAACCAGTTGCGTCCAGGCGGGAACTCCGGGAGAACTCCCGGCCGTATACCAGACGGAATATTTTCTGTACGAAGAGAAATGCCACTTGTATTTCAGGTCAGGGGCGGTCGCACTCCAAGCCGGATATTTCTGTGCGAGAAATGCCGCC
Source organism: Imbricaverruca yamaguchii (assembly GCA_034440575.1). Lineage (NCBI taxonomy): Eukaryota > Metazoa > Arthropoda > Thecostraca > Neoverrucidae > Imbricaverruca > Imbricaverruca yamaguchii. The sequence goes on along the minus strand of JAOTOL010001349.1, from coordinate 71,524 downwards.
TGTAATTTAGGCCAGGGGCGATCGCACTTCAGATAGGTTATCTGAGGTACGAAAACGCCACGAACAAACCTGGAGTTCTTGGGCGACGCATTCGATTGCTGGGCCATATAGCGTCGCCAACTGCTGGGCCATATCATCCGCAGGAAAGAAACTGGTAAAATCGATGAGCAATATGCGATCAGAGTTCAAAAGCCACGGCTGCTACATCACACCACATGTGCCCGTATACGCCAGTGTCCGACGGAGCCGAAAACTCCACGGTTCCTGTGCAAAACACCCTCCAGAAGGGGACACGGGGCTCGCCGATCTGGGCCGAACTATCTGCACAGTCACCACGGAGAGGCCAATGTACGACAGCGCCCAAAATTTCACAGTTCCTGTGCAAAACACCCTCTAGAAAGGGCACGGGGCTCGCCGATCTGGGTCGAACCATCGGCACAGTCGCCAGGGAGCGACCAATCTACCACAAGCAGACGCAGCCCGTCGGACGGTGGAGGACTGCCGCGACCAACTCGCTGCCTAACGCCACACCCTTCCCACAGGGGCCGATCGATGGGCGCACTTGAAGCCGCTGTCGGTCACCGGAACACACAGCCGCCCGCACAACAAGCCGCCGCGCAAGGCCATCGATTGGCGCGCCGCTCTGAGCTCGGCTGCTTCAGCTGCAAAACAGGCTTGCCGATGAGCAGCGCGGCGCAGCAGGCCGCACCGCGACACCTGGCCGCGCCAGCTGCTGGTGGCGACCTGGGGAGAGACGTCGGTCCAGACTGCCACCCGCTGGGGACGCCAATCGGTTGGTTATTTGGGCTTAGGGGCGCATCGACTGCTTCGGTCATACAGCGCCCATGGGGACGCCAATCAGCACGGCCGCAGGCTCTGGAACATCGACGGCGGTCGGTCGGTCTGGGGCCGTGTACTCCACCGCCGCGTTAAATGTTCCTCCGCCCGAGAGAACTGTCGGCCGGTCGGTCTGTGCACCGGCGCTCTGACGGCCGTCCATTTCACCGCGGCGTGTGAAATGTGTCCGCCCGAGAGAGCGTGGGGTGTCCGGCGGCACTCTCGACACAGAGCCGAGCCAGCAGACCACGGTGGTTCCGCAATATACCGGCACACTCGGACCGACCGCGCGTCGCCCACTGACCTCGCATCTGCCCCACCGCAAACAATAGCGGCACCCATCGCCGGACAGGCGGATCGTCTGACCAAACCGAGCACTCAAACTACCGCCCAGCACGCGTGCTCACCGACTTCAAAACTTGACATCGGCCTTGGTAGGCCATTTGAGTTTTAGGGCGCGTCGAACATGATTATCATACGAGGCCCGCTGGCGTTGACCTCAGCTATGACGGCGTCCAAAGACGTGGCCATTCCGACCGAGGACGACCGAGGTCGGCCGGCTGCAGCCGGCGCACCACGCGTGACAGCGGGCGACGACGCATTACCCTCGGCGCACGACACACCGGCGGCCAACCGGGCTGCAGGGCGCGCCGACCATAATGGTCACCTTGCATCGTCTCGTTGCCGTTTCTACCCCACTCTCCACGGTCCAGATGCCTCTGCTGTGGGCCCAGATCTTTTTCGTGAGAAATAGGTGAATCTCTGGTGAATCAAGCCGACTCGACAGGAGCGAAGGCATCCAGTGGGAACGAAACGGCGGAGACATCCCGTCAGCTCAGCTGACCAGAACGCCATCACGTCAGCTCAGCTGACCAGAGCGTCATCCCGTCAGCTCAGCTGACCAGAGCGCCATCCCGTCAGCTGAGCTGACCAGAGCGCCATCCCGTCAGCTCAGCTGACCAGAGCGCCATCCCGTCAGCTCAGCTGACCAGAGCGTCATCACGTCAGCTCAGCTGGCCAGAACGTCATCACGTCAACTCAGCTGGCCAGAACGTTATCACGTTAGCTCAGCTGACCAGAGCGCCATCCCGTCAGCTGAGCTGACCAGAGCGCCATCCCGTCAGCTCAGCTGACCAGAGCGCCATCCCGTCAGCTCAGCTGACCAGAGCGCCATCCCGTCAGCTGAGCTGACCAGAGCGCCATCCCGTCAGCTCAGCTGACCAGAGCGCCATCCCGTCAGCTCAGCTGACCAGAGCGCCATCACGTCAGCTGAGCTGACCAGAGCGCCATCCCGTCAGCTGAGCTGACCAGAGCGCCATCACGTTAGCTGAGCTGACCAGAGCGCCATCACATTAGCTCAGCTGACCAGAACGCCATTCCGTTAGCCCAGCTGACCAGAGCGCCAGTCTGCGTTGGTCTCCCTTGACCCGGCAGGAGCCTAGTTCGATTCGCTTCACGCGCTCGCATAGCCCGCGGCTGGAAGGATCAGTTGGCAACTCGCCTAATAGGGGCGGGGACGCAGCAATTTGGCGGCGGTGCTGGCGCGTTAACGTCACGTAAACTCTTGGTCAATATCCTGTCGTTCAACCGGAATTCACGGACCGGGTGGGTGGCGGGCGCAGGGTTCACGCAGCAGGCTCCCCTCAGCATACGACCTTGGCCCACAGACACACCACAGTAATAATGCGGACTGAATTTTCAATAAAGAAGACAAAAAAGTGAGTATGTCATTACTCCGGGCAGGTGAGATTCGCCACGGCTAATGGCATCCGATGCACCACAGCCAGTGGTTTAGTGCAGCAGCTGGTCTGCTGGTATGCTGGTCTGGTCTGCTGGTATGCTGGTCTGGTCTGCTGGTATGCTGGTCTGGTCTGCTGGTCTGGCCTGCTGGTTTGGTCTGGTCTGCTTGTCTGGTCTGCTGGTCTGGCCTGCTGGTTTGGTCCGGTCTGCTGGTCTGGTTTCCTGGTTTCCTGGTCTGCTTGGCTGCTAGTCTGCTGGCCTACTGGTCTGCCGGTCTGCTGGTCTGCTGGTCTGATAGTCTGCTGGGCAGGGGCCACACACTGTACCCGGCTCGGGCGGGCTCGCTGCAGTGGCACGACCGATTCTATTCTGAGCTCCAGTCGGGCATGAAACCGAGCCCAGGCCAGTCACTCCAACTGACATTTCTAGTGCAGGCTATGCGAACTGGCCAGACATAACCTGTCTGTACAAACCGACGGCTCCGACACTGCCCCACACCTCACCCGACACTGTGCCGGACAGTGTGTGTCGCAATATTCCCGACACCGTACCCAGCTCCGGCCTTCATGTTCGACAGCATGCTGCACAATATGCCTGACACGATGTCCGACAGCATGTCGCACACTATGCCCGATACTATGTCCGGTAATGTGTCCGACAGTGTGTCCCTAATATGCCCGACAGCATGCTCCACAGAACGCTCGACACATGCTCCGACAGCGTGTCCGGCAGTACGGCTCCAGTGTGTCGCTGGCCAGCGGCACCTTGTTCCGACAGCCAGAGTCGGCTGGGATACCTCGGACCAGAGGCGGCTGGGATACCTCGGACAGCCAGAGTCGGCTGGGATACCTCGGACCAGAGGCGGCTGGGATACCTCGGACAGCCAGAGTCGGCTGGGGTACCTCGGACCAGAGGCGGCTGGGATACCTCGGACAGCCAGAGTCGGCTGGGGTACCTCGGACAGCCAGAGTCGGCTGGGGTACCTCGGACCAGAGTCGGCTGGGATACCTCGGACAGCCAGAGTCGGCTGGGGTACCTCGGACCAGAGGCGGCTCCGCCAGCACGTGACGCCCGGCTGCAGGCCGCACATACAGAGGCAGCACTACAGCAGCAGTGTACCTCAAGCTTCACCGAGGAGCAGCATTCTATCTCCACGTTCTAGCTGCGAAGGCTTTGCCCTCTTATAACGGAAGTCTTTCTGCTGGTTTGTCTGTTCGCTTTCTACCTTGACCTGTTTTGCGATCGTTCGTCCCACAGCAACACTTGGGTAAGGATTAGGGGCGGATCCAGGAATTTCAATGCGGCACTTGTCTGAAGGAGCGCCATGTCTTCGGAGTGGCGTCTTGGGCTAAAAAGTCGTTGAGCGAGGGGAAGTGCACTCGAGCACACTGAAGGTCGCCTTTTCCTTCCAAGGGGCGTCTATTCCTCTCCGAAGGGGGCCTCCGGTTGAAACAATATGCTAAGCGGATGAGGAAGAAGTGCACTCGAGCCGTCTTGGAGGGGCGCCACCTTCCATGGATAGCACATGTCATCAATGCCCCCTGCCCTGAATCTTCCCCTGAATCCTCCCCTGATAAGGATGGAGTTGGAAGAACAAGGGAAACGAAAATTGCGAAGCTCTCGCCGCCGAAATTGCCTCCGACCTGTTCCCACTTCCTGCAAGGACGCGCAGACAATGCGTGGCTAACGGTGTCGAGTAGTCGGCTGGCGAGCCAGGCCGAGCGGGCGGCCCGCCGGCAATTCAGCTAATGGCAGCTACATGACAGCGAGGCGGTCTGCCGCACGCCAGCGCGGCCCAACTTCACCTGACCGCCGCACCACGTGCGGCTCGATATCGGCCGTCACGCCCGGCCAACCAGTTGATGAACGCGAAGGCACACTGTACATGATCGCGAGCAATGACAAAGCACTTCCAGCGTAGAATGTATGGAGTGCAATGCGGACAATGGCGTGCCGCCAACTGCAAAGTACTTTAAGAATGGTTTGCCACTGGGTGATGGAACGACTTTGACCGACTTAAACTCCACTTCGCATGGTCCTGTGACAATTGAGCTCCCAGTAGGGCCGGCATTACCGGCCGGGACTCTCAGACGCCACCGAACAGTTGCAACACGCTTCAATAATCGGCCGGGAACAGGCGTGAGTCAGGGCGTAGGTCGTGCCGCGACCGCCTGCACAAGTGGCCGGCCGACTGCACAGGTGCGACGGCCATATACCCGCCGACTGCCACACACCGCCGACTGCCACACACCGCCGCTGCACTGTCGAGCCGGGCGGGACCCTACTGCCACACACCGCCACTGTCGAGCCGGGCGGACCCTACCGCCACACACCGCCGCCTGCCACACACCGCCGCCACTGTCGAGCCGGGCGGGACCCTACTGCCACACACCGCCGACTGCCACACACCGCCGCCACTGTCGAGCCGGGCGGGACCCTACTGCCACACACCGCCGACTGCCACACACCGCCGCCACTGTCGAGCCGGGCGGGACCCTACTGCCACACACCGCCGCCACTGTCGAGCCGGGCGGGACCCTACTGCCACACACCGCCGCCTGCCACACACCGCCGCCACTGTCGAGCCGGGCGGGACCCTACTGCCACACACCGCCGCCACTGTCGAGCCGGGCGGGACCCTACTGCCACAAACCGCCGACTGCCACACACCGCCGCCACTGTCGAGCCGGGCGGGATCCTACTGCCACACACCGCCGCCACTGCCGAGCGGGCGGGACCCTACGCCACACACCGCCGCCACTGTCGAGCCGGGGGGGACCATCGGGCGGGACCCACTGCCACACACCGCCGCCACTGTAGCGAATGCCACACACCGCCGCCACTGTCGAGCCGGGCGGGACCCTACTGCCACACACCGCCGCCACTGTCGAGCCGGGCGGGACCCTACTGCCACACACCGCCGCCACTGTAGAGCCGGGCGGGACCCTACTGCCACACACCGCCGCCACTGTCGAGCCGGGGGTGGGAGGGGATCCATCGGGCGGGACCCGACTGCCACACACCCGCCACGCTGAAGGATCGACCAAACCATTGTGGAACAAGGCGGGCGCCCAACAGGGGTGGCAGACGCGAAATTAATGTTCTGCTCACGGATGACAATGCCATTGATTGCGGGCTCGGATCAAAGATAACCAGACACCAGCTGTGGTATATGTCTACTCACCTATGACATGTTGTGGATCGGGAGAGGGTACTATTATCCTGGCTATATTCAGAAGACATGCCACATCTTGAAGTCAAACAGCAAACGATAACCCGGCATTGGAAGACATCCTATCGAGTTTTGTGAGCTTCAAGGTTGCACGAAAAGAGCTGAGATCAACGAGAAATATATCACCAGGTTTAGAAGGGTCAGTTCACGAATTCCAAGTAAAAATGGTGGTTTGAAATTTTTCGACGCAATGTGATATCAGGCCAGGGTGAAGCGAGTTCAAATTGCCAGGCATATCTGAAAGGGATTTTTCGAATACCATCGACAAGAACTATTTGATGTTATGAAATAACATGGTAGGTACAACATAAACAAGTAAAACGCAATACGGCCACCTTCACCAAAACAATTGGTAGATTCTGGAAGACACCAATAATGACGTTTGTGTGCATCGGTGTGGAACGAATAACTACATTTGTGCGTATTTATGTTTCAACGAACGAGTACACTATTGCAAGACATTTTCTAGAAGAACGCAAGATTTAACATTTGGAAACGTACACTAATAGAGACGTCACCCACATCACATATTTTAACATCGATATATTTTAAAAAAAATATTCGGTCCGGTGTAAGGCGCAAACATAAATCTGGTTTTGGGCCACTGACGAGACAAAGAGGACGAAATTTGCCTATATATTATTCGCATCAATTATACATTTTAAACATGGCTCTGGAGTGCACAACCTGGCACAAACCATAAAGTTGGATGGAAGCAACATTAGCTGAATCCGATATGTGGTGGTTGTCTATGATCCAACCGGTATTGGCTGACGGGGAAAACGTTGACCAGTATAAGGCTGCGTTGGGGCGTTACAGGGCGAGAACAAGAGGCTGGCTGTAGGTCTACCATGCTCCAGACACAGTGGGTACCAGCTCGCGACAGGACATGTGTCGACAGACAGCAACTGCGCTCTCTTGGCAGTCCCAGTGGGCGTGCATCCAATGACGTTCAGTTTTAGCGGAGATGCAAGAAGTCAGCAATGAATACAAATATGTCGCTTGGTTTTTGTCTGTCTGTCGGCTTTTGTCTCATTGGTTGATAGCGATCGTGCGCAAGTGAAAGTGATACTATGTGGCGAAGAAGTCTGGAATTTCCGCACACGCCAGACAATGAATGGACAATGTGTGCTCGAATCCCACTGTCGTGGGCTGTGTACTGGGCATGGCCGCCCAGTACTGGTCGTGGAGTGTGTACTGGGGTACTGTGCACGACAACTGTCAACACCACCCGGTCAACCGCTGGGTCACGCACCACGCGCACACCAGGGAGGTGCAAAAAGCGTAGGCGGCGTTTGTACCGTTTTTCACGATTTGGTCTGGCGCTGGAAAACGGGTAAACACGGATAATCGCCGTCACTTGCATTTCCTGGTTGCATGCATCGACTACACTTTTTCTATGGATTCTCAGCGGGATCCTCATCGCCTGCAATGTATTCGGATCCCGTCACTGTAACGAGAGTGATTCGCGTTTTGGCACGAGAAACGAGCTCAGCTTCCCACCCTCTTAACACAGCTATCAGATGGTATTGTTCAGCTGAAGGCGGCATAAATGTATATATCAGTGATGTTCACGGTGCCTTCATATTTGCCAAACCGCAAATAGTTTGGTTGCAATCGTCGATGCCTCGGACCATTACCAGAATTCATTTTCGGCCGTATAAGATTACTACCGGATGTACCGGTCGAAATCCGGAATCAACGACATTGCTTCAATGGCTGAAAATTATAAGGACGTATGCGCTGCCACGCCAGCCAGACTTCCAAGGCAAGGATTTTACACAAGTAAATGTAAACATTTCCAGTATGGGTGAATGAAGAAAGTCGGTTCCATTAAAACCACAATGTCACAGTTCGCAGTCACAATAGCAATGTAACAGCAGCAATGCCAAAGTAACAACGTCACAGTAGCAATGTCACAGTCAGTCACAGGCACAATGAACGAGAAAGCGAAGCAACGGTTCTGTATTAAGTGTTGTCAACAGCCGGGCAAAACTAGCACACAAACATGCGATATTATCAAAACGGTCTATGGGGAACAACGCTATCGTCCTCGGTCGACCACCGACAGGCAGATACAGTAAGGTGGCTGACATGGCGGTGGGTTGGTGAAAGCTGGCAAAAGGTGGACCATGCCACCGGAAGGAAGGAAATAAATTATCCAGTCCATAGCCACTGACCTGCTTCGGCGCACACAATCAGTTGCACACACCATAAAAAGCATTAATACCGGCGATGAAGCGCGGACTTGCGGCTACGACTCAGATGCTCAACCATTAGTGTGGATGTCTCGATCATCACCACGACCGAGAAAGATCGCCGGGTTCGAAGCAAAAAGGAACTGATGCTCACAGCGTGCCTCGACAGGGACGGCGTCGTGAATCATTAGCACGTTCCGAAGGGATACTCTGCGTTAGTTAAGTGTTTGCGGGGCGTGTCAATGACGCTGTACGCACCAAACCGTTGGTCTTCCGGTCACTGGCTCACGAGCCAGATACAGAATGGCTGTCCAGGCTTTGTCTGCGCGTCGTTGCAAGAATGCGCAGTTCGTTGCCATTTTCGAGATAGATCCGCAATTCTTCGTTTTATTTACTCTTCTATCCCCATCCTTGTCCAAGTATTCACACTGGACGAACGATCGCAAAACACGTAAAAGCGAACAAACAAACAAATAAAAAGAAGCATAAACGCCCGTAGTAAAGCAAAACGTTGGTAGCTTTTCAATATCAGGATCCAGCTTTTTGTAAAACATGCACGGAAAAAATAAGTTCATGACACCATAAAAATACAGTAGATATGACTGCAAGACAGACAAATGTGCTGCGAAAGATTTACGAATGAATAAAGTACAAAATTTAATGTAAAGATTTTCTATTTTTCTGAGTTAGGCCAAGTAGGTGTAGCATCCAGCTTGCATGGTATACGTCCCGAGATGTAATGGGTAATGCTTGCATATTGTTCGCACCAAGCGTTCGTGTCTCATCTCCCAAATCTCGCTAGGTGATACGGGGAGAACGGACGAAGTTCATTCCAGATTCAGAACGTTCGCTTTCACCAAGTTTGTCGCAAGTTATTTGACGGCAAAACCTTGCCTTCATCCTGTTTCCATCAACATTCCTGGGCTCCGTGAACTACGTGCAAATGCAGACGTCAAAAACGGCTCCGCTTGTTTCCAAATGCCAGCGCAGCTCACCCAGCAAACCCCGATCGTGCTTGAACCACGACGATCTTCAGACTACAGCACTGCGCCGACATCGTAACAGACAGGCCCGCAGCCAGCCTCAGCCGTAACGTCACGGCACAACCAGGGATGCGGAGCCGGGAACATTTTGCACGGCTGCGGCTCCGACTCCGGCTCCGGCTCCGGGTCCGAGTAAAATGTCCCGACGGCTCCGGCTCCGGCTCCGGGAAAAATGTGCCGGCTCCGGCGGCTCCGGCTCCGGCCCCGGGTCTGTACATTCAAAACGTGATCGATCCATTAAGCAAGAGCTAGGGGATGTAAAAAAAAAGACAAGCCGCGACCACTCGGAGGCGCAAACTTCAGACAACTATAAGCAACTTTCCCATATAAACCCTGTATATATCTTTAAATAAACACACGCCCCCGCCCAAATCACTTTTCGGTGTTATGCCCTCGTAAACTGACGCTTGCTTCGTGCCGTATTGGGGCAATCAGAAGAGGGGAGACTGGAATCAACAACACTCCCCATCCCGTTAACGGTCCAAGGAACACCATTGTTGTAAATTGTAATGTTTGACCTCATCTCTAATAAGGTACAACAACCCGTTGATGATGGAAACAATGAACTTAACTAAGCATGGAACTATTGCATTGACTACCGAGGGTAGAATATGGTTATTGGTTATTCCACCATTCACTGATGATATTTCTACATGTTACTCGTATTTAAACATTTTTGCTTTTAATAATGCGTTTTCATATCATACCATACCATACTAGGTATAATGTGTTCATTTCACGTTTGCTAATTTTGTTTAATTTACACCTCTTTCGGAGTCGGAGCCGCCCTGCTTTTGACGGCTCCGGCTCCGACTCCGGCTCCGAGTAAAATGGGCCGGCGGCTCCGGCTCCGTCTCCGGCTCCGGGCAAAATGTTCCGGCTCCGGCGGCCCCGGCTCCGGCTCCGCATCCCTGGGCACAACGATGGCCAGAGTCGGAAATTCCGCGCGCGCCGAATTTCCACCACAATATCAACCACGATAAAGCCAAATAGTGAGCATGGGTGCATTCTTTGCAACCAGCGTGCTTCAAGTTGCTAGAGAAAACCATTGCTCCATGGTTGGTGTGGCAGGTGCATTGTGTTTGTGACGCCATTGTGAAGCAACTTAGTGGCGGTGACCAGGAAACAAATTTGCAAGTTGCAAGGTTGCCTGCTTTGGTCCGTCGGCGGCAAGGATACCGGCGAAATCGCTTAAAAAGAAGCAGGGTGGGGAGTACGAATTACCCCTCATCCCCCTACAGCTTTTCGCAGATCTTTAAATCATCAGGAAATTCCAACCTTCCAGACTTACTGTGCGGTCAAGCTTTTGCTCGTCTGATTAAATCGGTGAAGGCTGCTGGGAGTTCACAGAATACGCCACCGTCCGGCCGCCAGGCGAGTGATGGTGCCGAGCCCTGTCAGCCCAGTACCGCACTGACACTCAGACAACTTCCATCCACATGTAAACGATTTTCCAGTAACTTTCCACGCAAGTCAGGGCTAGATACACGTTTTGGAATCCCGGACTTTGGGCGGACAATTTTGGTGCATTCCGGATCGGAGAGAACATCCTTTTTTTGCTGCATTCGACATTAACACTTTTTTAAAAAAATCCGTCAGTTCAGAGTATCTTTATCGAGCAGCAATGAGTTTGCAGTCATTTTCAAACAACCTAAATCGTCATCTGGCAACAAAAAGAAATGCATAATTTTCCGGAAAGGGTAACTGTTCTGGTTGACCAACATCCCGGACAATGGCGTGCTGCCAACCCCGATGTGGGTGGTGATCATTGGAAGAGGAAATAAATATCACCCGCACTACATTCAGGAATTTTCTTTCAATCGAAAGTGAAGAGATAATACACATATGGCTCGTACACATTAACAGACGCAAGACACTCGTATACACTAATGCTGAAAGAGTATCAAAGGTATGCAAATCTGGCCGCGAGACACAGCTTTGACTCGATTTTACTCAGCATGGGCGTGCACATCCTGGATCATACATCCTGTTCGCCATCAATATCCATGTTGGCAAACTTTCCCCATGCCATATTCGTGGTAGTGGTGGTTGTTGGTTTTACGACACGTCGACCGTTGAGCCGTGTAGCGTTGCCAATCTCTCATGCCGATTGGTCGCGGCCGAAGAGTAGCGACAAGTGAGACTCGAACTCACAATCTTTCGAGTGTGAGACAGGTAACCTACCTCTAGACTACTTGTTCCCGCATGCCGTATTCGTACTTGGAGCCCGATCCAAGACCCATCAGTTTGCAACCAACTCTGGCCTAGGAACCGCCATTTCCTCACCAGCGATCCGGCACGCTGCCACTTGTCGCAACTCGGCACTACGACCGCGAACACAGCGACACCACTCAGCATCTCCACCTCAGGGCGACATTTCCGCACAGTTCACCTGCCGACGCCTTGCAACACCACCATGTGCAAATACCGTGCGAGCAGCGCCGCCACATCACCGGCCGCGGCCACGCCGGAGCCGTGCCAGCCAGCACGTTCCCACAGCCGGCCGCCGCGCTCCCACAGTGACCGGACCGCCCGCGGTGACGTCACCAGACGCTGGCACCCGCCCGGCGTGGCGTGGCGGACACCGCTGACGACCGCTGCTGGCGTGCGTGGGCCGGGCGAGACGCAGAGCACGGCGGGTGTAATCCGCGGAGCGCGGGTGTACCGCGTCGGGAGAGGGGGCAAATTACAACAACTTCGTGACCGAAAACCGGGCCGGCCGGTCTGATGAGACACAGACCGGCTGACGCCCGGTCAAATAAACTGGAGTCCTGTGGGTAAGACTTGTTCTTTAAGCAAGTTTTAGCGACGTGGCGCTTGCATATGGAAACCGTGCACGCTGGCACGGTCCCGACGTCGCGACGGCCTCGTAATATGGTGGCACTCCGCATCAGTGATAAATTATTCGTGAAATATGGTGGAATATACCACTTTCTGAGTACTCAATTGACATCCCTCTACAAGAGGTATCGGCATCTTCCTCCTTGATGTGTGCTTATGAAGTATTTGTATCTCCTTTCTAACAATATCTCGTTTCTAAATATCATATCCATGTTTTCGATCAGAAGTGGTGATACACGAACACTTTGCGACGCAATTTCATGTAAAGGTATTACCTAAAATATGATATGACATACAATACCAGTTTACAACATAGGTATTGTTCTCCCTAACCCGAACATAGCTTCCTAAATTATGAATCTCGAAACAAATGATGAAGGTACAGTCGTAAGAACATCACATACAACATTTCCTCAAATCTGTGTCTGAAAGACATTAAAAGCATTTTAAATGATACTAATTTCATGGCAAATTTCGACATCCTACCCTGCTCGTTTCGACATCTCACACCTAACGAAAAACCAATATTTTAACCCTGCTCCGCATGCCCACAGTATTTGCATATAGCGATGTTGCAAGGCGTTGGTTTGTGAATGGTGCTAAGAAAGTAAGACCCAAGTGAGACTAGTAGTACTTTAAACACATTATTTTTGCACATGAGGTTGCTTTGTTTGTTCTGTTGATTCAGGCCATATATCCAGTTTGAGTCACTTTGGAAAGCCTCGTCCACTCCCAGACCGCAGGATGGAAAATAAACATCTCATCAAGACTTCCTGTTTCAATAGAAAGGTATTGATGACAATACCATGATGGATGCGAAACAATTATTAAAACACACATGTTGCTTATATGATACATGGCATACATGTGTTTTATCATATGATAAACAGACACATTAGATGGAGAGACATCAGAAATGCGTGCTTCCTGGAATAGCTATGGAGGCTCACAAAATAGTGCATGAACAGTAAAATATTACATATGTAGTGCAATTTGTGCGCGATAAATGACAGCCAATACCTACATGGCCTGCCTTACTACTCCTTCCTGCGTCTCGTTCATCTTCAGCTTACACTCTGATTATAAGGCACATTCCGTTGTGCCTGTCTAAAGCAATGCAGCAGGCAATCATTAATGATCACCACGCATAGCAATAAAGTCTAAAAACACCAGGTACTATACCAACTTACGCTGGACACAGCATATGATTATCCGATTTATCCGATGTATGATGGTGTTCCAAGTTTGGTTTTGTTGTGAATGCTTTCTCTGGTAATTTATTACTTGAGTTACGTTCAGTGCATTACACTTAACACAAAATAATCCTAATATCAATGAGTGTAGCATGATGAATTGGGGGGGGGGGCAACCAGTGTACGGCAAGCAGCCTGACCAGAAAATATGGATCGTATTAAGAATATAGTGTAAAGTTTGAATACTGAATAAAATTGAATTTGCCTTTGTGGATATAGTAGCAGAATGATGAACACCTTAGATGTGGTGTGCAGCATGTTACAGTGTATACGAAGAAGAAAGAATCAAGCCTCTTCCATAGTGAACATCTTGCTGTCATCGGACTAGGAAGGTAAGTAGGTATTAAACCTTGCACTTTAGGACATGCACACTTTTGGGAGTGTGCTGTAACCATGGAAGATTGCCAATATAAAACTAAATACCTCGGTAAATAACGATTGTTATTCCCTTGCAATATAATTCAATACATTTTAAAGAACGTGATGTGCATTGATAATGCACCAGATGCAATCACATTGGTGCATGATCTTAATGGAAGGTGCTGCAATGTTATTCTGATGCTAGCTTTGTATTTGCATATAAAGCCAGGTTCTAGCAATATTCTAGTTCTATATCTGGTGAAACCTAGTTACATTTTATTGGCTATATTGCAGTTGCAGGTCTTACTCGTGAAAACTATACACCACGAGCATGTTTCAGCTATAAAAACCATCAGTGATAATCTGCTTTTTTCCTTCAGAAATTCACATGGGAAAATATATCAAAAACATCAGGATTTATCACCGAATTGTGCAATGTGTATGACAAACTCCCTGGATGAAATGTTACAGTGTATCTTGCAGCATGTATGATGATTATCGTGATTAGTCCTTTCCACAAAATTTGTATCGGTTAAAAACGGAAATACAATCGTCTGAAAGACCGGCTGGAAGGACGGCATATATTCCTTAACCAAACAAAAACCCCGTCGGTCTTGACGGTGCTTCGGTCCTTACATTTGCCGCCTGCAATGGTCAGTAATGTCCCCGCTCAGAGTGACATAATGCCTCGCAGGGTGACGGTATCCAACAGTGCGGGGCGCAACAGGTAATTCGAGCGCACACCAATTCGCCCGCAGTGCTGCAAAGGCCGTCCGGCCGGCCGGGAAAATGAACAGCTGTCGCCATGGTTACCGGTAAACAAATAGTCACCGAGTCAGCAGACAACAACCTGCCCGGTTGCGACGACGATCAATCCACCGGCGCGTCGGCCTGCGAGGTCATGGCCAAACCACGGGACTGGACCACCGGACCGGACCACCGGACCGGACCAACGTACCGGACCTCTGAACCAGATCATACGGGCGTGCCACATGTGCCGACCACAATGAATGACTGATCACTAAAACTAAATCGCGGCACCACATACGCACCGTCTCGAGGAAGATGACGCGGCTGGACGCCACATCGGGACCTCACATTAAAAAGGCAGCCAAGTTTGCCATACAAAGGTGTAAAGACAGTAAAATAATTAGGATGTAACGCAAATCGCAGCCTCACGCGGCGTTTCGACGCGAAAACTGTGCTTTAAGGAATGCAGTGCTGCGTTCAAAAAGGTGTTCACGCACCGTCTATGAAATACTTCTGAAATTAAAAGAGAAATGTATTGCCGTTACGATAGGTAAAATATCTTCCAATATGCATCATAATCGTGCAGAATGGAATAAGATAATAAAACATAGGACAAACGTCCTCAAATACCCAATTCAATCGCTTTCTTTTTGTTTTTCGGCATGATTCATATCAGCAGTAACTAAGTTCAGAACGGATCTGCGCCATTTTGGTGATCTGTGTTATAAAAAACGGATGCATATGTATCAAAATTAAACATGTTCAGACATCCCAAGACCAAGTGCAATGTTCTATTGAAATGGCGTATTACCTGTCTTTCGACAACTACTTTTGCTTGCCTAAATGCTCATATAAAAACAACCATTACGGTATATGGAGTCATCGCGTCGAAGCTCCGCGGGCGGCTGCGAGTTCTCTTTACCCATCCGCTTGATGCATGTATGCATGGGATGGCTACACAATAGTCGGGCACCAAATTGGGTGTATTTGGTTTTATCACGTCAATTGGGTTCCAGTTGGTCGACCAACAGTGGGGAAATTTTTGTCCATGAAGCGTGACACGTCTTGTATCCAGTCCAGGTCCAGTGCATCCTTCCCGACACACGTTATCTGGCGAACTGTACCCAGCTTCAGAAGAAGTCTAAGGGTAAGTTGCTCGTCTCACAATCGAAAGGTTGCGGGTTTGAGTCTCACCTGTCGCTACTCTTCGCCCGCGACCAATCGGCATGTGAGATTGGCGACGCTACATGACTCAACGGCCAACGTGTCGTAAACCAATAGCCAACCAATCAGAAGAAGTCAATAAGCATGAATTATAGCCAGGACCGCAGACATAATCACCACTTGCTACAATTACGCCCCGTATCATCTTTCCATCTTAACGTTCCACGCTTGCACCACCTTTGGCGGGGCCAATTTCGACCCCGATGTGCTGGCACCAGCCGCAGCTCCGGCCCGTGACGCCACAGCGTTTGCCTTTCTGTACGCGAACGCCGGCCAACAGTGGGCCGCGGCGGCAGCGTCAGCTTTGTTATCCGGTGCGGCCGCCGACCGAGGCGGGCGCCGCCTCACCTCAGTGAAAACAGCCGGCCGGGGCCGCATACGACGCGAGCGGTACAATACGTCCAGTATTGCACCACACGGAGCGCCACTTCCCACCCGGGCCGCGCTGCCGGCCTCCACGCGCCGCCGGCCTCCACGCGCCAGCGGAACTGAACGGAGAGCCGCCGTCGTCACGGCGTCACGGCATCACGGCATCACGGCATCACGGCATCATGGCATCATGCCGCGTCACGTCCGTGCTGCAGTCACACGGCCGGCCGCGGGTGAGGGCCCGCCGCCGCACAGTCGGCCCTGCGCCGGCCAGCTCGGCTCAGACCCACAGCCGGTGGCGGGAGGAGCCCTCCGCCGGCGAGCTCGGCTCAGACCCACAGCCGGTGGCGGGAGGAGCCCTCCGCCGCCGAGCTCGGCTCAGACCCACAGCCGGTGGCGGGAGGAGCCCTCCGCCGGCCAGCTCGGCTCAGACCCACAGCCGGTGGCGGGAGGAGCCCTCCGCCGGCGAGCTCGGCTCAGACCCACAGCCGGTGGCGGGAGGAGCCCTCCGCCGGCCAGCTCGGCTCGGACCGACAGCCTCGGGCCATGACGCGCCAGAGCCGGGGATCGCGCCACGATGTGCGCCGCGCCATTGCGCGGGGCGGCCATTACTGCAGGTGAAGCCGGAGCCGGAGCCGGAGCCGGCCGGGGGCACGCAGTGGGAACATTTCACAGGAGTGCACAGACCCGGTCCGACCCGACCCGGCCCGGACGTTACATGTGTGATGTATTGCAATGTTTCGAGTCCTGCCTCCTTCACTCAAATTAAACCTTCGCCTTTCTTGTGTTCTTTGCCTCTTTACCGGCCAACACATCCAGTAATATGGTTGGCGTAAACGTTAACTGCAACGCCGTGTTTGGCAGAACTAGTAGACAAGCTTACACTCGGCGGATACCTTTATCGTCTGCTCAAAAGCCAGTACAACTCGATGCCACTGCTGCACAGGCGCATGCTTTTCTATTTGCAAGTATCCACGAAGCCTTTTCGGATGCCCCATGGGAAGGATTGCGCCCAACACCCCAGATTGGATCCGACCCTCGTTACGATAAAATAATGATTAAATAGTGCTGTCATCAGAAATGGATTTTGAAACATGTCCATGCGTCCAAGATGTCCGTTAAAACAGGTACTCCTTTACACGTACCTAACCATACTTAACATATCGCCTACTGAACGACAGCACAGAGCTGTAGTGTTCCGCTACATCGCTATAGCCTTGTATCGTGTGCCCGTGTTAATCCGACTCATCGATGGCCGATTTCGAGTCGATGAGCCCAGCGCACAAGGTCGCACGTGATGGCGGAACGGGCTTCCGCCAGCGTGGAGGCCGCCGCGGGTGGCAGCCATTGTCTGAAGGCTGGCTGACAAGCGCCACCGCGGGCCTATCCTCTGACGGCGCCGTCGCGGCCGTGGTGGCTACTGGTTTTACGATACGTTGACCGTTGAGTCATGCAACGTCGTCAATCTCTCACGCCGATTGGCCGCGGACGAAGAGTAACGACAGGTGAGACTCGAACGCACAATCCTTCGATTGTGGGACGGGAAACTTACTCCAAGACTACTCGTCCCCCCGCGGGCCCAACCTCTGAAGGCGCCGCCGCGGACACAACCTGTGCCGGCGCTGGCGGCCGCAGTCACCGTCCGTTTCCGGGCCGGTGCCCCGTCCGATCACTACCGCCGCCACGCCGCCACCACTGCCACGGCGGCGGACTGGGCCAGCAGACGAGCCGCCGGCCGCCCAGTCCTCCGAGACGCCGACGGCAGAACACCTCGGCACCTGACGCGAGGCGAGCGCATACCGCCAAACCAGACGGGGCGAACAGGTCAGCACGAGCGCCGTGCATTGGCCAACAAGGTGTGACGGTGAGCTATCCCGTCCGATCGGCCAATGCGCCTTCAAAGCGTCACGCCAGGTCATGAGGTCGATAGGCATTTTATGTTCGGTGAAACGCGCCGCCATAGATCGGTCGGCGGACCGCTAGTCAAAGCGGGTTTCCAGGTTGTCCGCGGCGCACACCTGGTGACGTCACTGGCCCGCATTGCGCCTCCAGGTCGAGCGATGAGCTGCAAACTGAGCAGGGTAGGGGCCTCGACAGGGGCTGACATTTTGTCAAGTCGAGCGACCAGCTGCGAACTGGACAACAGGGCAGGGGCCTCGGCAGGCAGGGGCCTCGGCAGCCGAGGAGCCGTGTGGAGGCAGCACCGGCGCGCCAAACTACCGGCGTAGCCTGTGTGTTCATGCCGGTGCAACCTCGGCTGCTTAATTTCAATAATTTGCTCACGCGGACGGTTACTAAACCTACGACGCACGCCCTGCTCAGTATGCACCATCATCCCGTAAAGCCCACCCAGACAGCGCCAAGGTAAAGCTCGCTATGAAAATGATCCCGCGTACGAGTCGTGCGCACCGTTGTCTTGCTTCCGTCTGTCCGTCCGCTGACCCTCGCGATTGTGGACTGTCCAGGGCCTTAATTATACCGGACCGCACTACGCCGCATCGTCACCGAAGGCCCAGCCACTACATCCGTGAGTGTACTCAGCCGCGACACCCATGGGTGTACCCGGCCACGACACCCGTGGGTGTACCCAGCCACACACCCGTGGGTGTACCCACACACCCGTGGGTACCGCCCACACCCGTGGGTGTACCCTACCGCCACGACACCGTGGGTTACCCGGCCACGACACCCGTGGGTGTCCGTGTACCCGGCCACGACACCGTGGGTGTACGCCCGCACCCGTGGGTGTACCCGGCCACGACACCGTGGGTGTACCGCCACGACAGCCGTGGGTGTACCCAGCCACGACAGCCGTGGGTGTACCCGGCCACGACAGCCGTGGGTGTACCCGGCCACGACAGCCGTGGGTGTACCCGGCCACGACACCCGTGGGTGTACCCGGCCACGACACCCGTGGGTGTACCCGGCCACGACAGCCGTGGGTGTACCCAGCCACGACAGCCGTGGGTGTACCCGGCCACGACAGCCGTGGGTGTACCCGGCCACGACAGCCGTGGGTGTACCCAGCCACGACAGCCGTGGGTGTACCCAAACACCGTGGGTGTACCCGGCCACGACACCGTGGGTGTACCCAGCCCCCGACACCGTGGGTGTACCCAGCCACGACACCGTGGGGCCACGACAGCCGTGGGTGTACCCGGCCACGACAGCCGTGGGTGTACCCGGCCACGACAGCCGTGGGTGTACCCGGCCACGACAGCCGTGGGTGTACCCGGCCACGACAGCCGTGGGTGTACCCAGCCACGACAGCTGTGGGTGTACCCGGCCACGACAGCCGTGGGTGTACCCAGCCACGACAGCCGTGGGTGTACCCAGCCACGACACCCGTGGGTGTACCCGGCCACGACAGCCGTGGGTGTACCCGGCCACGACACCCGTGGGTGTACCCGGCCACGACAGCCGTGGGTGTACCCGGCCACGACACCCGTGGGTGTACCCAGCCACGACAGCCGTGGGTGTACCCAGCCACACACCGTGAGTACCCAACGAAGGGGGGTCGCCACACAGCCGTGGGTGTACCCAGCCACGACAGCCGTGGGTGTACCCGGCCACGACAGCCGTGGGTGTACCCCGGCCACGACAGCCGTGGGTGTACCCGGCCACGACAGCCGTGGGTGTACCCGGCCACGACACCGGGGTGTACCCGGCCACGACAGCCGTGGGTGTACCCGGCCACGACACCCGTGGGTGTACCCGGCCACGACACCGTGGGTGTACCCGACGACAGCTGTGGGTGCCCTCTATCCGTGGATGTACCCGGCCACGACAGCTGTGGGTGTACCAGGCCACGACAGCCGGCCACACAACACGCGGTATTGTCGCAGCGTCAGCACAACAATGCGCCACTTTGTGCCGGCTGTACTGGTGCTTTCAACGCACGGCTGTTGATTCGTCATCTGCACGGAATACGCGCCAGTCGATGCCGCGCGGTACAATCGAAAACCACCGCCACCATGCCGGGGCAGCACAAAAGCGACGTCCAGCAGAGCGACATCGCGGCACCAGCCTCCCCCGTCCCACGCTCATCCTCGCCAACGCCGAGTACACAGACGTACCGCTCAGAGAGGTAGAGATAGAATAGAGATAGAGCAAGAGAGCAAGGTAGAGAGGGGAGAGAGAGAGAGAGAGAGGGAGAGGGAGAGAGAGAGAGAGAGAAAGAGAGAGAGAAAGAGAGAGAGTGGGAGAGAGAGGGAGAGAGAGGAGAGAGAGAGTGGGAGAGAGAGGAGAGAGAGGGAGAGAGTAGAGAGAGAGGGAGAGAGAGGAGAGAGAGGGAGAGAGAGGGAGAGTGGGAGAGAGAGAGAGAGAGAGAGAGAGAGGGGAGAGAGGGGAGAGAGAGAGAGAGAGAGAGAGAGAGAGGGAGAGAGGGGGAGAGAGGGGGAGAGAGAGAGAGAGAGAGAAAGAGCAAAAGAGCAAAAGAGCAAAAGAGCAAAAGAGAAAAAGAGAAAAGAGAAAGAGCAAAGAGCAAGAGAGCAAGAGCGCAAGAGAGCAAGACAGCGAGCGAGCCTAGTGAGAGGTGCGCTAGCTGCCGCGCCACGGAGTCCGGACACCCGACACGGAGAGCAGCGGCGCCACAATTACCTCGTAGTCGCGCCCTCGACCCAATTGGGAGGAGGCGGCGCCCATGTGCGGTCGGCTAGTGATCGAAGCGGCGTGTGAGTGCCGACGGCACTCCCCGACACCGGGACCGCTCCGACGGACGTCTGGGACCCGCTGGGCCCTCCCAGCGGCAGGCGGCAGTGTCGGTGCTGGATCGTCATGGAATCGTCATGGAAATAGCTTGAGTTAGAATTCTTGTTAAGTTCTTCAAACCAAGTTTTGAGACAATTAATTGCATATGACTGTACACATTTTGCGTGCTTTTAGATGTGCCAAAGTTGTGGACATCGATATCAACGATAACGATACCAATACCTATGATATAAGCTAGTATTGTATAACAGGTCATACAAAACATCATAGGTAATCCCTTTACCTGGAATCGCGCCAAGGAATGTTCGGGGCCACGATCCAAGATCCGTGATGGTGAGCATAAGTATGATACCTAGAGATGGGATGCTGATTGAAACGAGGCATGCAGGCTTCGCAAGCACGTACCATGGTGAGCATAAGTATGATACCTATAGATGGGATGCTGATTGAAACGAGGCATGAAGGCTTCGCAAGCACGTACCAAGAGGCACGATGCCGATGCGTATTTGGGAAGGATGTCGATTCAGCGTGCAGTGTGTTATATTACACCCTATATTACGAAAATAGTATTGCTGTGCTACACGGACTATGGGCCGGGGCTAAACCCTAGTCTGATCACGACCACACACTCCGCTTGAGGTGGGTGGCAGTCACGCCCGTAGGTGTGTCCAGCCCTCACCCCAGAGGTACGTGACAGCCCTGCCCCATAGGTGTGACCCCACACCCCGCTCCAGAAGCGTGCTCAGTCTCGCCCCGGAGTTACGTGACTGCCCCAGCTGTCGCAGAGGAACTGGCCAGACTGTTATTAATGGGCGCTAGATGATCGTTCATGGCAGTCGCGTCTTTAAATCCAAATAGCCAGTCGATGAGCGTCGAAGGGCACGCGAATCTTGCATGCCCCGACTGTTGCTGCAGGACACATGAACCTAACACCACTGAATGTCGCTGCAGGATACATGAACCAAACACCACTGAATATTGCTGCAGGACACATGAACCTCACACCACTGAATGTTGCTGCAGGACACATGAACCAAACACCACTGAATATTGCTGCAGGACACATGAACCAAACACCACTGAATGTTGCTGCAGGACACATGAACCAAACACCACTGAATATTGCTGCAGGACACATGAGCCTCACACTGCCTGAATGTCGCTGCAGGATACATGAATCTACACCACTGGATGTTGCTGCAGGGCACATGAGACTCACACCACTGAAAATTGCTTCAGGGCACATGAACCTGACACCACTGAATGTTGCTGCAGGACACATGAATCTCACCACTGAATGTTGCTGCAGGACACATGAATCTCACCACTGGATGTTGCTGCAGGGCACATGAGACCTCACACCACTGAATGTTGCTGCAGGGAACATGAACCTCACACCACTGAATATTGCTGCAGGACACATGAACCTCACACTGCCTAAATGTCGCTGAATATTGCGGAGGACATGAATCTCACACCAGTGAATGTCGCTGCAGGACACATGATCCTCACACCACTGAATGTTGCTGCAGGACACATGAACCTCACACCACTGAATGTTGTTGCAGGACACATGAGCCTCACACTGCCTGAACGTTGCTGCAGGATACATGAATCTCACGCGACCTGCGGACGTTGACCGTGGAAGAGTCGAGAGCACAGGAGAGGAGGCATCGCAGGACCACGTCATCGACAGACGTCAGTTCCGACAGGTGCGCCGATACGGTCTTCCTAGCCGAGGGCACTGACTCGTCTCTCCAGTCGAGGGTACCGACTCGTGGTCTCCCCAGTCGAGGGTACCGACTCGTGGTCTCTCCAGTCGAGGGTACCGACTCGTGGTCTCTCCAGTCGAGGGTACCGACTCGTGGTCTCTCCAGTCGAGGGTACCGACTCGTGGTCTCCCCAGTCGAGGGTACCGACTCGTGGTCTCAGCCGAGGGTACCGACTCGTGGTCTCCCCAGTCGAGGGACCGACTCGTGGTCTCCCAGTCCGAGGGCACCGACTCGTGGTCTCTCCAGTCGAGGGTTCCCAGCGAGGGTACCGACTCGTGGTCTTCCTAGCCGAGGGCACCGACTCGCGGTCTCTCCAGTCGAGGGTACCGACTCGTGGTCTCCCCAGCCGAGGGTACAGACTCGTGGTCTCTCCAGTCGAGGGTACAGACTCGTGGTCTCTCCAGTCGAGGGTACAGACTCGTGGTCTCTCCAGTTGAGAGTACCGACTCGCCGGCTGCACGAGACAACCTCGTCGGCGAGCAGACGTGGCGCGCACGGCCTCTCCAGTCGAGGATGCCGACTCGCCGGCTGCACGAGACAACCTCGTCGGCGAGCAGACGTGATGCAGACAGACAGCAGCTCCGTCTGGCCCACTGAACAACACTCCAGTGGCCGCTGATAGATTGACGCCCGACGTGACGGAGGCGTCGCCGCCGATGAAGACGAATGGTCGGCGGCGGACAGACTGGTGCAGCGGGCGTCTCGTGAGGTCGACAAAGTCTCGTCACGTGCGGACAACGTGCCCCAACAATGGGCCGAAAATGCGTCAAGGGTGCACACCGCCCGCACCGCATAACTGTCGATAATGCACATTCGACACTCGCATGCATGGGTAGAGAAGATTAAACATGAGTTGTGTGACCCAGTACATGGAGGTAATGCACGTGGCCAATCTGGTTGATGGGGCCACCCCATAGGGTTCCATGTTAAGAGCGCAAAAAGTTGGCGAGGACAAGGCAACGATGGCGGGCTCAGTCCCCATCAAATATGTAGAAAACTCTGACCCTGGTCATATGTGTCGAACTTAAACGAACTAGTGGTACAGTAGGAGTGAAAGGCCAAGGAATGGAAAGCATGCATAGGGACATATATCCAAACAGCGACCAAGGTGCAAGGATAATGCGCCGAGATTGAATCCAGCATGCAGCGATTGCGATGACGTACTGGTATTCCAGCCAGCGTGGCTCACGACGCTACGCCAATAAACACCATCAGCAGACTCCAAATAAACCGCACTGCACCATGCCTGCCCTGCACCACGCGGCCCGACAGGACAGCCATGTGGAGGGCTGACGTCAGAGCGAGAGCAGAGCACACAATCAAGTGCGCGTGCCTGAACAGTGGTGACACCCCCTCAGCGGGAACACCACCAGGCAGGCCGTACACGCGCGCAATGTGGCCATTTCGTGCATGTCCAGTGCAGCGCAGACCGACATCATCCTACCAGTGACGTCAGAACACCGACACGTGGCGGCTGGTCAAGTAGCGCCGGCGACGTTAACGTCAGCTCTTGCCGACAGTAGGAAGGCTGCTCATTGGCTTAGAGTGATTCGAACCCGACCAATGGGATGAAGCCAGTGCTGCCAGATCGCCGACGCAGTTCACGCTGAAGGAGCAATTGCAGGGCCAGCGGGTGTCATGGCCGCGCCCGTCGTTTACGTGAACGAGGAAAACAACACTGGCATGGAGTAACATATCTTGGACGAGGGAATAAAATCGGCAGTCGGAATGATTCTAGAAATGGAAATGTGCGTGTACGTCTCGCATCACCTGAAATGAGTCGTACAAGAGCCAACTTAAAACACGGCACTAA
This sequence comes from Imbricaverruca yamaguchii, assembly GCA_034440575.1. Taxonomy (NCBI): domain Eukaryota; kingdom Metazoa; phylum Arthropoda; class Thecostraca; family Neoverrucidae; genus Imbricaverruca; species Imbricaverruca yamaguchii. The sequence continues at coordinate 47,382 of JAOTOL010001349.1, read as the reverse complement.
TTTCACCACTTGGTGATGGATTGGAGTTTAAGGGCGCGTCGACAGCTAGGGTCATTTTGCGCCCAACTAATTGCACCGCTTAAATCTTACTTGTGCCGTTCATGCACCAATTGAACTCAAGCCACTGACGGCCCGCTCACGGCATATTATTTGGGTTGAAGGCAGCGGTGCGAGCTCCATTGAGCAGCCCTCTGGGCGGTTGCACAGCTAGGCAGTGGGAGTGCTAACGGACTCCCGAGCTGACACTCTGACACACCTCCAAACATACTGACACTGCTCAACACGCTAGCACAACCCCCGACACTCTGACACACCTCCAAACATACTGACACTTCTCAACGCGTTCACACAGCCCCAGACAGTCTGACACTCTGACACACCTCCAAACATACTGACACTTCTCAACACGCTAGCACAACCCCCCGACACTCTGACACTGTGACACACCTCCAAACATACTGACACTGCTCAGCGCGTTCACACAGCCCCAGACAGTCTGACACACTGACACACCTCCAAACATACTGACAATGATCAACACGCTAACACAGCACGACACTTTTGACACACCTCTGAAAGCAATGACACTGTTGACACACTGACACATCTCTCAATACACTGACACTGCTGATACACTGTTACTACGACACCACATGCTACACCTGACACAGTGGCACTGCTGACACCCTCAACCACACAATACCGTAGCACTGCTGACACTCTGAACCACGCCACATAGTGACACTGCTGACACGCTGAACCACACCATACAGTGACACTGCTGACACCATGGACCACACCATACAGTGACACCGCTGACACCCTGGACCACATCATACAGTGACACTGCTGACACACTGAACCACACAAAACAATGACACTATTGACACCCTGAACCATACAGTATCACTGTATGGTGTGGTTCAGGGTGTCAGCAGTGTTACTGTATGGTGTGGTTCGGGGTGCCAACAGTGTCACTTGCTGACACCCCGAACCACAACACCGTGACTAACATCGCGACACACTGACGCAGCTGCTCGGACACGGCACAACGCAGAGTGGCCGACACGTCGATAACACTACAGCCGCCCGAGTCAGGGCTCTGTGTCGAGTCACCTGCTCCTAGCCGTTAAATGTCAACTTTAAACATGATAACAATCCCGCTAACTGAAGAACGGACCGAAATATAGCCGGCGGCACCTGCCGCCAGTCCGCGTTCACCTGTGTGACAGACCAGCGGCCCCGGCCCTCCCTCAAATGTTAGTAAATAGTTTACAAGCCGTGCATTAGAACCGCAACGGATGTTAGCCATCCCTGAGTGGTTCAGTCGGGATCTTGGGGAGCGCAATATTCAGGTCAGGTCAGGTCAGGTCAGGTCAGGTCTCTGAGTTCTGCCGTGGGAAATAGAACTAGCTTGGCAACCATGCGAATTTGTGTCGGCAAGCCCAATATCTGCCCCGGTAAAAGGAGACTGCTACAGACCAGTATCTGTCGCGGTAAACGGATGCTAACTGGATTGCATTTCCGAATCCGGCTTAGAAAGAAGACTTCCTGGGGAAATCCGGATTTCCCGTGAGTTGGAAGCATGTGGTAGCATTCACTTCGCGTCATTTTCCTGCTTCCCATATCGTCAGCGCCGGCGTCGTTTTTGGAAGGTTTTTGGTGAAGGGTGACCGGGTTTATAATATAATATGTATGATAATATAAGTAATCTAATATAATAAAAGATAATATAATAAATTCGCAAATAACAGCAAGCCCTCTTAGAGTCTCGCATGCAACGACGCACCCCACGACGATGTGGCATACGTGTTTGGGTATTGAATGGGAAATGTCGCACGGGCGCCGCAACTGTCAGCAAATCAGGGATTTCCAACCAAATCTGGATTCGGAAATCCTACATGCAATCCTGATCTCCTCGCGAATGGTCATGGAAACGCTCCTTGTAATCCGGATTCGATTCATTGTGGACATCCAATCCCAATTTCAGCCTGCCATGGAAACAAGGCTACTATATGCCCCGATAAACGGAGACTGATACAGCCCAGTATCCGCCCCGGTAAATGGAGACGGCTACAGCCCAGTATCCGCGCAGGTAAACTTCACGAGACGCAGTCGTGCCGCACTACGGACAAGGGGTCACGTGAGCTCACGTCGTTAAAGCTGACCAAAGGCAGGTTTGTGGTTACGTATATGCATTGGGACGGAGAAAATAACCATCAGACAGCATACATCGGCCGAAGGCAGATATCGTATCTGGCATCATGCAGACCATTGCATCATACAAACCGACTTTTATTTTATGAAGTTAATTGTATGGAAGCCGTGCCGAGTGAACATGTTGTGTTTCGGCGCAGCGAGCGAAACCTGGCAACCGAAGGCGACCACTTCAGCACAACCAAAGAAGCAGTGTATGAATACAAATAAAACTCGAACAAAATGAAATAAAACCCAACTGGGACACGCCAGCCACGCGGAATTCACATGCACTCGGAGGCATCTCCGATCACGTCGGGCTGACTTCTTGTTGATCTTCAGTTGCTGTCCGCCATCGAGCCACCAGGAGGGTCAGTAGAGTAAAAGGGAAATATTGGGGCCTTGTCCGCCATCCAGCCACAGGGACGGTCAGGAAAGTAAAATGGAAAATATTGAGGTCGTGTCCGTCACCGAGCCATTAGGGCCGTTACGAAAGTACACGGGAAACCTTGGGGTCTTGTCGGCCATCGAGCCGGTCGGACAGTCAGGAAGGCAAGAGGGGAAACCTTGGGGCCTTTTGCGGCATACCTAGTTTGTGTTTGCTCCAGGACGCCTCCACTCTGCCATGTTGACTGGCCGTGGGCGAGCGGCACATCGGCGCGCGATTTGTGGCATCGAACCCGCGACCCCTCGATTGCGAACGGACGAGCTGACCACAGCCCCACCGGCTCCCGCCACGGAAATACAAGGACGCATTGTCCGGTCTCCTGATCAAATCGTGACCCACATGGGGTGGTGATTCATCGAACGATGGGAGCGGGATGCGTCGGTCGGCCTGCGCCCGATAATCATTGCGAAGGCCATCACAACATAATGGCGTTGCGATCCGAGCACAAAGCCAGTCAACACATCGACCGCGTGAGCATCAACGCCCGAGTCCCGATGCTGAACAGGCTAATTGGCGAAAAACGCGCCACAAACGACCATAAATTAAACATTGCAACTGGAGAGGACATAATGTGCGCTGGAAGGAGCCGGGCGCCAGAGAGAGGTGGACTGGGCCCCCTGGCGCGGGGTGTACTGGGCCCCCTGGCGCCGGGTGTACTGGGCCCCTGGCGCCGGGTGTACTGGGCCCCCTGGCGCCGGGTGTACTGGGCCCCCTGGCGCGGGGTGTACTGGGCCCCCTGGCGCCGGGTGTACTGGGCCCCTGGCGCCGGGTGTACTGGGCCCCTGGCGCCGGGTGTACTGGGCCCCTGGCGCCGGGTGTACTGGGCCCCCTGGCGCCGGGTGTACTGGGCCCCCTGGCGCGGGTGTACTGGGCCCCTGGCGCGGGGTGTACTGGGCCCCTGGCGCCGGGTGTACTGGGCCCCTGGCGCCGGGTGTACTGGGCCCCTGGCGCCGGGTGTACTGGGCCGCTGGCGCCGGGTGTAGGCCTGGCGCCGGGTGTCACATGGGCCGGCCGCGGGTGTAATGCGGAGGCGGCCTGGCGCCGGGTCGTGTCGGGCCCCTGGCGCCGGGTGTACTGGGCGGCCGAGTGGGGACGAGATGCCGCAGCAGAGCGATGCCAGGCGACGTACAGAGAGCAACAGAACGTAGCGACGACACGTGGTCAGTAGCCGAGGGCGGGTGGGTGAGATGACGGGAAGGAGCTGGCGGGCAGCGACAGGAAGGTGTTCAAGTATTGCCGGCGGACGCGGCACGTGGTCAGTAGCCGAAGGCGGGTGGGTGAGATGACGGGAAGGAGCTGGCGGGCAGCGACAGGAAGGTGTTCAAGTATTGCCGGCGGACGCGGCACCTGCCGGCGGGGGACACTCCACGGGCTGGCAGCCGTCCAGTCGGGGAGGGGGAGCCCCCTCTGGTGAGTTGTCCCCCTCTGGCCGTGGACAAGATACGTCCATGGCCAGGGGGACACGGCAGTCGTCCTGCGGCGGGAAACAGATGTCCACGGCAGTTGTCCTGCGGGACAGATGCAGGCAGGAACAGATGTCCAGGCGTCCTGCGGCGGGAAACAGATGTCCACGGCAGTTGTCCTGCGGCGGGGAACCAGGGTTAAAATATAGGTTTTTCGTCAGGTGTGAGATGTGGAAACGACCACAGCAGGATGTCGAAAATTGACATGTAATTAGTGTAATTTAATATGTTTTCGATGTCTTTCAGACTAAAATTTGATTCGATGGTGTAGGTAATTATGACTGGACCTTTATCATTTATTTTGAGATTCATAATTTAAGAAGAGCTATATTATGGATAGGGAGAATACGTACTACGATAAACTGGTATTGTATGCCATATCACATTATAGGTAATCCCTTTACCTGCAATTGCATTACAAAATATTCGTGTAGCATCATTCCTTATCGAGGGCATGCGCATGCTATTTATATGCGAGATACTGTTAGAACGGAGACATAAATACTTCATATTAAGGAGCAGGATGCCGATGCTTCTTCGAGAAGGATGTCGATTGAGTGTGCATAAAGTGGTATATTCCACCCTATTGCATGAATAATTTATCGCTGCGGGGAACAGATGTCTGCGGCGGGGGACAGATGTCCACGGCAGTCGTCCTGCGGCGGGGAACAGATGTCCACGGCGGGGAACAGATGTCTACGGCGGGGAGCAGATGTCCACGGCGGGGAACAGATGTCCACGGCAGGGAACAGATGTCCACGGCGGGGAACAGATGTCCACGGCGGGGAACAGATGTCCACGGCGGGGAACAGATGTCCACGGCGGGAACAGTCGCCACGGCGGGGAACAGATGTCCACGGCAGTTGTCCTGCGGCGGGAACAGATGTCCACGGCGGGGAACAGATGTCCACGGCGGGGAACAGATGTCCACGGCGGGGAACAGATGTCCACGGCAGGGAACAGATGTCCACGGCGGGGAACAGATGTCCACGGCCAGAGCAGGCAAGCCGCCATCGCCGCGGTATTCCCCGGCGTCGTGTATGCTGTCAAGTGCCGGCGGATATACATTGCCCTAGCACGCCGCCGCTATCCTGCGGGAAGGCGGCCCACTGAGGCTGACAGGAAGTGAAGTCACCGAGCGGCGATAACGCCCAGTGGCAGCGGCTGAGGGCCTGGTCCTGCCGACTCTGTGACATTGGCTCGCTCACCAGCTAGTGATGCTGAGATGGTCCGGTCCTGCCGACGCTGTGGCATTGGCTCGCTCACCAGCTAGTGATGCTGAGGAGATGGTCCGGTCCTGCCGACCCTGTGGCATTGGCTCGCTCACCAGCTAGTGACGCTGAGGAGATGGTCCGGTCCTGCCGACCCTGTGGCATTGGCTCGCTCACCAGCTAGTGATGCTAAGGAGAGGGTCTGCCGCAGGGTCCTGCCGACCCTGCGGCATCTGTTCCCACGCATTCGAAAAGGAGCCTCTCCCTGGATTGTAGTCATCCAGTACGCAGCTTCACGAACCTATCCTCCCCGTTTTCCCGTCGACAGGCCGGATGTTTCGGCTATTTAATGACAAAATAATGTCATCGTTAATTTTTTACGAACACACCTAACCATATGGGCCCCTGACCTTGACTTGCACTAATGCACCAATACATTGCATCGCGTGGAAGGTAGGAATTGATCCCACATTCTTGAATTGTGTACAACTTGTTTATCTAGAATGGCTCGATTCCTAAAAGCAAACAGGTTAAACACATTTGCACTGAAGCTCATAAATGAAAGGAAGTTCTCAATGCCACCAAGACTAATACTTGGTGTATATGTGACCTCGAGGAGAGTCTCTCATCGAGGTCACAACCTGCACAACACACCACAGAGGTTCAGGTAGCCAGCTATCAGGCTAACACTGGCCAGCTGCAACCCGCCCACGGAAACCGGCGCGTCGCTGGGAACAGCGGACCAATGCAGAACTGCGCAGAGTCCACAGTGCACAGGGGTATTCCAGGCCACGGCCACTCTGAACATACTGCGTCGACATAAAACATGACTAAAAAGTCAAGTATAACCGGAAGAAGGCGTGTAGCACCTCATCCGCCGGATCAAATCCAAGGTTAGATGCCATTTGCTAAAATGAATGTTGTATCTCGCCAGGCCGAGAAGTGAGGCACCATTAGAAAGATAGGACCGAAACGTTATTTAAAACTTCACTTATAAGCCGTACCTTGTGGTACAATGACAATAGTTCTACTTCTACCCATTTGCTTTAAATGGGCATTACACCGAGATCAGCTGACGTGGTCATGAACGCTACCATGGAAGTTTCGCCATTATGTATATATATATATATATATATATATATATATATATATTTTTTTTTTTTTTATATATATATATATATATAGTGTAAAATAATTGACCATGCGACCTGAAAATTCACAGTTAATGGAATTGTACTATTTCATCCTTGTCTTAGGTTGTTACCAGTTTGCCACACGATGTATGTGCAGTCATCATGCACACGACTGCTAAATACTGTAAAATACATATGACTGAAGTGAAAGGCATTCCGCTTTTTTAATCCTTAAGTGGCGATCCTTTATTTTTTTCCAATCTTTCACTATTCCCAAGCAACTTTTTTCTTCATCCACACAGTTAATGGTGAAGTAATTTTAGGGCAATGTATATATATATATATACATATAAAACATATATATTATATATATATATATATATATATATATATATATATATATATATATATATATATATATATATATATATATATATATATATACATATATAAATATTCATATACATCAACTTATTTATATGTACCCATTTAAATAAATGCATATATACTGCTTGATTCAACATCCTTCTGCGCCAAACGCGTGCTTGATATTTTGACGAACGACCTTAATCGACTTAGCGTGCGTTCGAGGCTGCTCGGGCGAAAATAGAAGCCACGCGACGTTCGATAGAATCTTGATGCGTTCGGAGCGTCAGCTACTTACGTTAGATTAAGTCACGTTAATTTAACTGTCATATTACCGGCAAATAATATATGATATATATATATATATACATATATATACATATATATATATATATATATATATATATATATATATATATATATATAATATATATATATATACTTATATCTATACGCAAAAACATCAGTGCCAATCAACAAGCACTAGCCAAAAACTCGGGACTCTGTTTTTTCCCAATTGTACATAGATCCCATGCGTTGAATATGGATATAAGACAGACATTTCCACCAGGTCAACTGTTTCTTGGTCTCTGAAGTTATTGTCAGGAAACTGCTAATAAAAGAGTATGTTATTCCGCATATTGTAACATAAAAAGCACAACATTTCTGGTATACACAACAAATCTGGTAAAGAATTTGGTTACGTCCTCTTCGGGCATGGGAAGAGCCTGTTCCGATCAAAACCACAGCGGCTAAAGAAATATCGGCGCACGAGACCGTGACATTTTTCATTCAGTGCCTTTTCGATGCGGAGACTCTTCAATCACACGGTATCTTCACGTTGTCAACGTGTTGTACAACATACATGCACAGTTGTCACCCTCAAAGGGCACGGCGACAGTGTACCGTCACGACCGCGCCCGCTGCCATGCTGGGACCTTATCGGGCCGGCGGACACCTGACCCGCCCGGTCAGGAGCCAAGTCCCAGTGGATGGAACAGCTCGACGACCTGCTTTGTTAGGTCAGAGGAGACCAAGGCACTGTAACCCACTTAGCCACGGCAACGGCTCGCGAAAACCCGAATGCAAAATGATGGGCCAGGTTCCGGCCACTTCACCGTTCAATTACGACAAGCAGCGATGCGGATCTGAAATGCCTGCCGCATGACCGGCTCAGTCGTTGCGGTCCTAAACTCCGATCTCAAATGCCACTGACGTGGGCGCTCGCTGGCTGATCCAGACAGGGCAGCGGCACTCATGACTGCAATTCGGTGGTCTCAATTTCGAATTGAATTTTATTTTTAGCCAGCTTAGAGCAGCAGTATAATTATGCAAACTAATTATGGTGCTTAAGTGTACCAAAATTGTGAGAGCACCGCCATTTTCATAGCATTTTGTATCTTCGCATAACTTTCGAATGCTCGCGTGTGGGACTGATGCATCTCTCCAATCAAACTGTTTTCCACCCAGCCACGTACAGTACACAGCGAAGTCATACGTAGGCTCTGGAATGCGTATGACTTCGCGTCATGTAGAATGCGTATCAATTCGTCATACGTAGGCTATAGAATCAGCAAAACCATGACGCACCCCACTCGACCAGGTCTAGGCCTGGTTAGATGCCAACTGTTGACGAACCGCAACTTGATCGGTTCCCGCGGCTCGAACCGACATCGACAACGACCGACACCCAGCACGCGGCCAAACGACCCACACCCATCACGTGGCCAACACAGCTTCCAGTCGTGGCCGGCCGCCAGCCCACCAGCCCAGCCGCGGTGATGACCCGAGACCAGGACACATACCAGGGCTCGGCAGAGTCAGGCCGTGCGCCGGAGAGGCTCCGTCACGTCGCGGCCTGTGGCTTCAGCAGGTGTCCGGACACCCACGGCACTCGATCACGAGAGGAGCTGTCGACACCAGCCCTCCGACACCGCTGCCACCCGCCGACACAACAGCTGCCGACATCAGCACCCCCCCCCCCCTCCTAACACGTGGTCACGACAGCCGACAGCACTGAAATGCCGCCCGGAAATGGTGCGCGTGTGTTTGCATAACTAAACTACGGATCATTAGCAGTGCACGAAACACTGGCATTTGAGCAATCGCTTCATGTGTGGCCACGGGAACTTCATTAAGCCGTGCTGATATTAAACAGGATCAGTGTTGGATTTTCACTTCTCAGTCTTGGATTCGGAGTGTATAATTTTTTGGCTTGCCAAAGTATGGAGTGTATAATCTTGAGAGGCACTATGTTATGGGGTGTATAATTTCCCAGTTTGCCAAATTATGGGGTGTATGTTGAAGCACCAAGTAACGGAGTATATACATTTATATATAACGAAGTGTATAAATTTTGAAAAATGCAGTGATGTCTCCTGGAATGAAGAACAAAAACCCAGGGGCCTCGGTAGCCTAGATGGTGGAGCGTGGGACTCGAATCTCACGGCCGGCGGCATTTGCAGTCCACCCACGACCAATCGGTGTGATATAGGGTGGCGGCGCTATGCGACCTTGCGGTTGAATGCGTCGTAAAATAACCCGATAATTCTTCTTCCTCAAGAATAAAACGTCTTTAAGTAATTTGTTAGGTTCTTATCCTAGTGTCTCAAGACAACCAGATGGGGTCCACACATCGTCGTCTGAAGTCATCCACCACGTTACGTGAATGACTTATAAGGCAACTTCCGAGCAATGGTAGAGAAAATGAACACAAAAGTATACTTAATCGATGTCAACCAAGTTTATATATCAATACCTGCCACTCAGCATAGGTACCAACACCGCATAACTAATACAAATTCACAACATACCTGAGAGCAGGACGTTCGTGCACCGCTGGGTCTAAAATGGGAGGGTCTAAAATGTTACTTCGGGATATGGGTTTCGGAATATATAATGGTTGAAGGAAAGTTATACTAAAACAATCCGTCTAAAATCTTTATTCTCTCCACGATGAAATTTTCTTTTTTTTCAAATGAGAAGCTGAAAAAAATTTAAGTCAATCCTTATTAATATTAAATGTATTTCAATGCACTTTTAGTTCATGTCTGGAATGTTTAGTAGAAGCAAGGAATGATTGGAAGGATGAAAAGCGACTGTTTACAGCAGCAATTTGCCCGCCCGTAGCCATCCTTCGTTCATTTTCAAACATCCCTCGTCCGTGACATGTCACGGACAGCAAATTAGCGTCTCATTTCGCGCCATGATTGCTATAAATACCAAAAATAAAAATAAGTTAGAGAAAATTGCCAAGAGAATTACAGGCAACTTTTTCTCAATTAATAATAATCAGGACTGTGGGAAGAAATTAATCATTGGATCAGAATAAGGCTATAAGAGTGTAGAGAATAGGTCAACACACGTAAATCAATTTGTCCGAGTGGGGAAACCGGCGGAGTGGCATGAATGCAACTATTCCCTGTTGATGAAATTCAGAAACAATATAAGTCATGAAATCGAAAGAAGGTGAAATTTCTGGTTCTATGGGTCTTCATTTGGAGCAAAGTGTTCATTCTCCAAGCAAAGTGTTCATTCTATCTTTCCAAGAACCAAGAAGAAATGCATTATCCATGGCTTTTGTGGCAATGGTTCAAATAGCTCCGGCCGGAGTGGGAGATGGAGAGCGGTGAACTCATTGAATCAAGAACGCGGTCGGGCTGGTGTAGGTGAATTCCTATATTTGGTTAGCGGAGCGTAGTGGTTTTTTTATTCAACGAAGGATTTTCTTTAAAGTTTTCGCTGCCATCGGAAGGAATTGACTGCGTGTTTGGCTCGAGGTATTAGGGGTTGTATTATCTGACTATGTAGGTACCTACCTACTTACCTATATCAAATATCTTCGCGGTGATTCGAGCTATTGATTTGGATAAACCAAAGCTGTAAGCTTGTGTTGTGTGACGGGAAATCTTCAGATAATACAAGGACAGGACATGATAATATTAATTGCTGCGATGTTTTGCCGACAAGCTAGAAATGAACAAAACTGATTGCTTTGCTTTTGTCTGGAAAATTTTGTTTCACTCAAAATTTTGTTTTCACTTCACTTCAATTTTGAAGCATGATGTTCTTCTTCAAATGGGGCTGGGCCTCTTCAGTGCACGACTGCAGATATTATGATATGCATGCATTCAAGCATTATTTGTGCTTTCATGAAATGTTCAGAATTATTAGGTGCATTGTCCATATTCTCCATTGAATACCATTATACTCTTAACATTTGTCTACTTTCGAATGGACAAATTTCAGTTAAGGTGATTTGATTTCTTAAATTTATTTTCGTGAATGATTATGAATATGTTCATAATGAGGTACTTACATGATGTGATTGCACATTTTTGCAAGTGCAGTTGGGTAGCAAAATCACCAAAAAGTGGCTCAGGTTTTGGAAATATACCATGAAATGTGATGTTATAAATGAAGAAAAGCTGCAGCCTAACGGATGCAAGAAAATCTTTTAATAATTTTTTATAAGCAATTAATTAAAAGTATTAAAATGAATTAAGAAATGAAAGTAAATGGCCTATGCTAACTAAACAGCCATACAGCCGAGTGTTTTTAATTCAAAAACTTTATATTCGAATGATTCGAAAGGAATTTGATGAATGGATAACTTACAAAAAAAAAAAATAGCATAATTTAGCCAAACTAATACCTTGTATGCTTCAGAGGCAAACTGTTTAAAACATGTGGAAAAGTAATAGTGCCCATGACAATTCCTATGCTGTAGCAAAACATGGCCATATCACCAGTATTTGGAGATTGGGGAAGTGCTACACTTTGCTTACAGTGTGGGATGTCACATAGCTTTGGTGTTCATATCATTCTTCGAGCACATCGACCTGTTCGAGGTTTGTCAAAATGGAACATACAGAATGCACGTGGCTTTTATAATACCGCACACAAAGCACATTAAAATGAATTACATGGAGATGTGTTGTATATGGATTAGTGCATAGATATATAGCCATATCATATTGCATTCATTTTCTGCATGCAGACATAAGCGCTTGGCCGCATGCCACAGTCGAACAATGATATTACTTTTTTTTATTCTTTTTTCAAACCCTTTTCCAACAAGGATTTCCATTAACGGGCAAACTGCTCACAAATGACCGCCAATGAATGTGGCATACAAGTAGACCGTCGTAAAACAAATCCGCCGCATTAAAATAGCTGCTGGCATAGGAAATAAACTGGCCGTGTGACTGCGTTCAAAATGTATGCCACCACGTAGCTTAATCGGTTTGCACCACACTAGAAATAGACATCATTAAGTCGGCATTATTACATGTTGCAAAGTCGGGTGTCGTGCACAACTCGAGTGGAGTGTCGCTCCGGCAGCACCGGCTTACCGCCCCGGTAGCACAGTTGGTTCGAGCGTTGGCCTGCACTGGTCTCCCCTGTCCCGGCAACACAGGGTTTGAGTCGCTTCACGCCCTCGCATTTAGCCCCCGGCTGGGAGGGTCAGTTGGCAGCTGGCCCGACACGGCCGGAGACGAACTACCGGGCGGCCGTGTCGGTGGATTGGCGGCACGTTAAACTTTCGGTCAAAATTGTGCCGAAGAACTGGGATTCGTGGAGCGGGTGGTGGGGACAGGGTTCACGCAAGCTCTGCTTAGCAATAGGACCCTGGTTCATAAAGCCACCACAGCAAGAACTCTGAGTAAATGTGTCGTAAAATAGCGGCTCCATCGCAGCAACCGCTATCTAGCTGGGGATCGACGCGAAACAAAGCACAGGACAAAGCTGGAACGGCACAGCATCCTGCAGCGTTGTCTGTTCAATTCAGGTATGGCGGTTCACTATCTTTCCTGTCCACGTTTCTCTCATACTGTGCGGACGTCACCGTCGGATCCAGGCGGATAGGAGCATGTGCCCCAGATGGAAACGTGGAGTCATTCCAGGATGCTAGAGTACACCACCCGTTCAACGAGTTGTTCAGCCCATGGCACCTCTCTGGCTAAAAAGTCACCCCTACAGAACGAATGCACCGTTCCTCCCCCTCCCCCTCCGCGCTCCTCAAACCTCGAAACCAGTGAAGTCCCCCGCCCCAGGAGAAATGGCGCTCTCCAGACAAGTGCTCCCTCCGGCCAATCTAAATTCCTGGATCCGCTCCTGCCGTCTCGTTCGGGGGTGGAGGAAGTCGTCCAACGGCAGCAAGGAAACTTTCCACGATGAAATGAAGCATAGCGCTGGTCCAAAACGACACCACAGTTTGTCATTGTGTCGGCCGGTTGGAGCGCGACCGAGCCGTGACTCGGCCGGCCGGTCGAAGGCTGACCCGGCGTCAGGCTGACGGTCAGTCAGGTGACCTAGCGTCAGGCTGACGGTCAGTCCGGTGACCCAGTGTCAGGCTGACGGTCAGTCCGGTGACCTAGTGTCAGGCTGACCGTCAGTCCGGTGACCCAGTGTCAGGCTGACCGTCAGTCCGGTGACCCAGCGTCAGGCTGACGATCAGTCCGGTGACCCAGCGTCAGGCCGACCGTCAGTCCGGTGACCCAGCGTCAGGCCGACCGTCAGTCCGGTGACCCAGTGTCAAGCCGCCGTCAGTCTGACCCGGCGGTCACCCGGCCGCAATTCGACGCGACCTTTATCAGCCGCCGCCGCACAAACGACGGGGCGACCGCCGGCCCGCTCGCCGTATTAATGACGCAAGTCGTCACTGGACAGGTGCCACCTGTCCGGCGACACAAAGATAGCGCCGTCGAAGCGCCCACGTTCGGCCGGGTGCAATGCTCCGAGCCATCTGCTTCCGGACCGACAGCCCACGTCGGGCTCCGTCCCGCCGGCAGCAGTCGCGCTCATCGGCGGCCTGGTCCGTCACATGTGATATTCCCGCCGTCACGTGTGATATTCCCGCCGTCACATGTGATATTCCCGCCGTCACGTGTGATATTCCCGCCGTCACATGTGATATTCCCGCCGTCACGTGTGATATTCCCACCGTCACGTGCGATATTCCCGCCGTCACCGTCACATGTGATATTCCCGCCGTCACCCCATGCACATGTGATATTCCCGCCGTCACCGTGGTGATATTCCCACCCGTCCTTGGTACCGTCATGACATCCCACCGTCCCGTCACAGCGATATCCACCTTCATTCTCACCGTCACATGTGATATTTCCGCCTTCCCCGTCACGTGTGATATTCCCACCTTCCAGGTGATATTCCCGCCGTCACCGTCACATGTGATATTTCTACCGTCAGCGGCGGCCCGGCCCACCCAGCTCTGGACCGTCGTGACACGGCCCACCCAGCTCTGGACCGTCGTGACACGGCCCACCCAGCCCTGGACCGTAGTGACACGGTCCACCCAGCCCTGGACCGTAGTGACACGGCCCACCCAGCCCTGGACCGTAGTGACACGGCCCACCCAGCTCTGGACCGTAGTGACACGGCCCACCCAGCTCTGGACCGTCGTGACACGGCCCACCCAGCCCTGGACCGTAGTGACACGGCCCACCCAGCTCTGGACCGTAGTGACACGGCCCACCCAGCTCTGGACCGTCGTGACACGGCCCACCCAGCCCTGGACCGTAGTGACACGGCCCACCCAGCTCTGGACCGTAGTGACACGGCCCACCCAGCCCTGGACCGTAGTGACACGGCCCACCCAGCCCTGGACCGTAGTGACACGGCCCACCCAGCTCTGGACCGTACACGGCCCACCCAGCCCTGGACCGTGTGACACGGCCCACCCAGCCCTGGACCGTAGGCCCACCCAGCCCTGGACCGTAGTGACACGGCCCACCCAGCTCTGGACCGTCGTGACACGGCCCACCCAGCCCTGGACCGTAGTGACCCGCTCTGAACCGTCGTGACACAGTCGCCTCTGCCCACGTCCCGCCCAGCCGCCCGGCAGCCGTAGCCGGCGCGCTGACCTGGCCCGCTACGGAAGCCAGAGTGGACGTTGTACCGCGCGGTCACACGGTGTACGGAGCGCCCAAGTCGGCGTACCCAGCGCCGCCGGCCGGCACGCGCACAACACAGGCTGAGCTGACAGTGCCACAGCTGAGCGATTGACACGGTGACACAAGATGTGCCCGGTGTTGTAGCGGCTGCGCAGATCCAGCTCAAGCTGAACATGTCGTCATACAGTATACACACAGCGATAAGGTGAGCAGAGCTTCCAGCCAGTGATGTACATGTCTGCCGGACCGGAGTATATGACGTCGTTGTCATATTTCGAGTTCCACTATGGTCGCAGATATGGCGCAAGACGAGAGGTTTCGTAATGGGATTTTTGGTAACGCCAGTATTTCCCGGAATTATGAGAGATCGTGGTATATTCCAATATTTCCTTCTGAGCGTCATTTCGACAATTCGAGACATACGAAAACCTAATCCCTCATATCTTTGTTATTTAGAATGGCGAGATTGGCGCAAGCCGAATGACATTCATCTGTGGTTACAGGTGATTGTGCTGGGCCGCCGTCCTGCCAGTGTGAAAATATCCTGGGAGTAATTGGCTGAGGTAATAACTAGTTCCGAAATTTACATTATTTTGTTCTCTATTGTTTCTATGCTATGTCGATGCTTTTGTTTCGTTCGGATTTGGAGGCATCGTGCACACCAACGATTACCTGAGTAACCCCCGCGAGTTCGGCCTTGATTGGGGCTTAGACTGAGCCAGGACATAGTTTGTTTGACACATGCACAATGCAATCGAAACAACCACCACACACTTGTAGGTATTCTGATATAACATGATATGATTCCTGGGCAATTGACTGCAACCTGCATTTCATGCCTTATGACCTGCTATGCCATACTCTTCTGTTCTGTTGTCCAGGCTTCTAATTTGTATGATGGACTGGAAACTGCAACTGCATTGTTGGAGCTGTACTGAGATCCTGGAAGCAAAATGTCATCCATAAATTGGCACGTTTCATTCGGGAATAAAAAGTTCAACATTTGCAGTCACAATCCTGGAATAAAATGTCCTTAGGTCTCCATACTCCAGGAGAGGCCCAAAATTCCCACCCTGGCCGGACCGCATGCCTGCCCGCATCGGTCGGCGTAAATACGCTGGTATTGTTGGCATGTGCTGACAATGCATTCGAAACTTAAACACAGCCTCTGTGGTGTTCCAAAAGAGACCAAAGGCCTGTGAAATGGGAATGAGGTTCATTATCCAGAATCTAACACTGATATATTGGGACACTTCTCAAGAACCTAAGACTGTCATATATTGGAACGATTCTAAAGAACTTAACGCTCTCATATATTGGGACGATTCTTAAAAAAAAACACTCATACGCATATATTGGGACGATTATCACGAACCTAACACTGATATATTAGGACGATTCTTCAAGCCTCCCTCAATCTTCAAATGTGGAGTGAAAAATGTCATGTTCGGTGGCATTTCTTCCAATTTTCGCCTGATCAGCTCGGTGGATAGTTCACTGACCTGCAGACTTCCCCGTCTTGGTACAGTGAGTCGGGCTGCTTTACGCGCTCGCCGATAACGCTGCCGATCGGGATTGTCGTTTGGCCACTGGGCAGGTAAGGTGGGGCATGAGTACTGTATAATAGTACATAAGGTGGGGCACTGTAGGCATGAGGCGACCGTGCCCGACTATGTAGGGACGCCAATCCCTCAGTTGAAATTGTGCTATATAACTGGACTTTCCCGATCAGGAGGTGGGTTAGGCTAGGTAGGACTCCCCCCCCCTCCCCCCCACTATAATATATACCTTTTTTTTTTTTTTTTTATCGCATCAACCCCAGAAACCTATTATAAAATAAACCCTCCTACCGTAGGAGGGTTGATGCCACGATTATGCATCCGATTCCGTAAAGCTCCCCAGCAAAGATTCCAAAATATCCTTGAAAAAATACGCCCACATCCTCGATACTAGCTGTGGACACAAACCGGAAATACATCAGCCAGTTTCCCATGTGCATAGCCCACATGGAGATCCATTTGAAACCTGGTGCCCGTCTATGCTGCCGGACAACGTTGCCAACAAGCAGCGCGAGTTGCCGGCTTAGGTCCTGTCAGTGGCTGCCGGCCTGGTGACATTAACCAGCTGGGGTCACCAACTGCGGAATCACCATGTTGAATCACCAGTCATCCTGATCAGGCAGACCGGATCATCGATCAAGGCCATCAGTCGAAGTCACCAGTCAAGGCCACCGGTTTAGGTCACCACCGGCCCGGGCCATCAGATAGGGCCGTCCGTACGTAGGGTTGGGATTGCACTTTGTAAGTGTGGATGTGCAGGGGCAAATTAGGAGAATCAAATATTGAGGGGATATTTTTCTTGAAACATGTCAAATCAGGTCAGTTTGCGCTTTTCATTGAATCCAATGAGCACTTTGTCAAAGAGCGGTTCATTATCAACCTATACCACTGAACCTCCAAATTATGAGAGGATAATGTTTCCGGAGAGAGTAATTTTCTGGATGCCAAGCATCCGAAAACGGTTTGTGTTTCCAAGCCTGTCGACGCGTCACTAGTGACGATCACCAGCTGGGGCCACCACCGGTTAGGGGTCACCACCGGTCAGGGGTCACGACCGGTCAGGGGTCACCACCGGTCAGGGGTCACCACCGGTCGGGGGTCACCACCGGTTATGGGTCACGACCGGTCAGGGGTCACCACCGGTTAGGGGTCACCACCGGTCAGGGGTCACGACCGGTCAGGGGTCACCACCGGTCGGGGGTCACCACCGGTCGGGGGTCACCACCGGCCGGGGTCACGACCCAGTCAGGGGTCACCACCGGCTGCTGATCAACACCGGTCAGGGGTCAACACCGGTTAGTGGTCACCACCGGTCAGGGTCACCACCGGGCGGGGTCACGACCGGTCAGGGTCACCACCGGTTAGGGTCACGACCGGTCAGAGGTCACCACCGGGCGGGGGTCACGACAGGCTAGGGGTCACCACCGGTTAGGGGTCACCACCGGTCAGGGGTCACCACCGGTCAGGGGGTCACCACCGGCTGCTGATCAACACCGGCCAGGGACCGCCAGCGACGGACACCAGCCGGCGCCGGCGGTGTGCTCACCTGTCGTAGACCCGGCAGCTCGAGTTGTTGACGCGCCGGTCGCTCAGGTAGCGGCGCCGGTCCTCGAACAGGTCCTTGATGGCCGTCACGCCCATCACAAACACCAGCGGCAGCATGGCCACCTCGCGGCCGAACGCGCTGATCTCGGGCACCCAGTTCAGCAGCACGATGAACAGGAAGTACAGGTTGGCGAACCGGTGGAACTGCTCGAACAGGTTCTTCGGCAGGAACGAGAGCAGCGTGTACTTGGTGGTGCGCACGTTGTTGTCGGAGAACGCGGCGTTCGGGTGCTGCGCGGCCGGCGTGTCCGGCGGCACCGAGTGGTTCGGCACGAGCACGCGCACGCGCGCCTCCTCGTGCGCCTTCTTCTTCCAGAAGCAGAGCCAGTCGAAGACGGACGAGGCGCGCCGGGTCTGCCGCAGCGTGTAGACGCTCTCGGTGCGCGACGCCTGGCGCGAGTGGCCGCGGAACAGGCTGTCGCCGCGCGAGCCGTGCCGCCGCCGCGACGACGCCGACGCGGCGGTGCGCGGCGCGCCGTCGTGGCCGGCCGGCAGCGTGAAGTCGGCGCGCGACGAGCTGCGGCGCGCCGCGTCCAGCCCGTCGGTGCCGATCTGGCCGTGGCTGAAGGCGCGCGCGTGGCCGCGCGGCGCGCTCCCGCGCTCCGGGTCCTTGAGGATGGACGGCCCGGGCAGCTGGGTGCCGTGACTGGCCGAGCGCACGTGGCCGCGAGACGGCGATGTCGGGTCGTGCGACACGGTGCGCGACAGCGGCCGGTGCGGCCGCTCGGCCAGGCCGCCCAGAGCCGCCGTCACTCCCAGCTCCTCCATGGTGATCCGCCTGGAATAGCATCGTTGTTTGTTTAGTGGGTGGTTCACGACGCACTTTATGCACATTCACGGCTAATGGCGCCGCCCACACTGTTTCGCCGGTGGGCCGTGGTATTGGAAATTGTCCTGAGCGGCGCTAGTGTCGAACCCGGTACCTTTGGTACTCATGGAATATAATCGTGTGAGGAGCGATGGCGGACGGAAGGACTGTGTCACAGCATTTACTGAGATTCTCAGAGATAAATACAAATGCAAGAAGACTGATCCAAACAGTTGGTCTGGTATTTAGTTCACAAAGAAGTATCTCAGTGGTGAAATTACCAACTTGCACAAGTCATAAAGCAACATTTGCAATAAGATGATTGGTTATTCCTCAGATTTAAGTGTACCTTACTGTTAAAAAATATCTTGTTATAATATTAAAATACAATATTAAAAAATACCCTACTGCTTTGATTTCTAACACACATGTGCAATTCTTGGTTTCATTTTCATCCTGGCATGCATACATGCCATCAAAAATTTTATGTCTAATTATTATGAATTAAAGAAAGCCTTCCAGTTATTACTGCAGTGTTGTGTTTGATACATTCTGAATAAAGTTTCTTTTGTGTGCAGAATACATATACTTGTCTAAGTTTCTTTGATGTCCATTCACCTTGTCTTCATATATGGTTGGTCAGTTGTCCTTTCCTGACATGCACCTACCTAATTCATCAAAGCATGCATGTGTATACAATCTGCATATTTTCTAACATGGTGAATTTCAATTTCTTACCTGGTGGCCTCATTTGAGTATAATTATGATGACATATTTCACAATGTCATGCATTGCATAATCTTTGGTCTTGAAAACTGTGCCAAATAATTCCATAAGTTTCATATGCAAGATGAAGATAGTTTAACATACCAATATTTCTGATTATATAAATTATAATCCACAAACTCCTCAGAATGTTCCCCAATTTCATATTTTGAAAGGAAATCTCTATGATACAGATACATTGTGCATGTCCAGGGGCAGATGTGAGGCACCAGGGGCATGTGCCCGAGCCCACATGAAAATTAGCACCCCTTTCTCAATGAAATTACTGGACATGCCAATGCTGTGATCTATGAAGATTGAGCTCTACCAATCTGTCCTGGTTCTCAATGCAAGTCATATCTTTCACAAAAATGCAACATCTCTTTTCGTTCATCATTGCCTAGCCTTTCATGTCCTTCTGCAGACTCTGGCAAGCCAAAACAAGCAGTGAAAGCAGACAGGCTGGTTATGAAAACTTCACAATATCTGGTTGCAACACCCATTGGAACCAGTTGGTTGCATATTGTTAATCATCTTCAGAGATATGCTATACAATTGGTTTTTGAAATGTTATATTGGGCTTGAGGTAAACAAAATGTCACCAACCTCTCAGTCCAATAGGTCATGAATGGACTGCAATCCCACTGTTTGTTGCATTCAAACCCATGATCTTGTAATCAAGTCAAACACCCCAACAACTTGGACACTGCTGCATCTCTACCGACGAGCCCTTTGGATTAATATAGCATGCACTGTTCTATCAAGAGACCAGAACTAAGACTCAACCACCTGTCAGGCACGTACCTACCAATGCTTTGCTCCAGCTCCTCAATGTTGACGTCGCATTTGCTTGCCTGCTTTGCTGTCCATACTGTTCTCAACAACCTCGAACCGACTGCACCAGACTGGCTGTGTTCTGTTAGCGTCAAGAACGCACAGAAACGAAAGTAAAAAGGCATAAAATGGGGAACAAAAACAGTTCACTCCACAAAAATCGACGCGCGATTAAATCACCCCTCCGGGGAGAGGCATCCGCAACACAGCACGCTGGCACGCCAGGCCTCAACTGAGACCCAAGCTGACACCTCACAAAAGCCCGGGGGCACAAACAGCTGATTGTGATAACACAAGTAGTTTATTTTCATTCAGTCTGTTAAACATGGCTCATCAAGCGATGTTATAATTATTCCTCTTTCAAATTGTGCTTCCAATATTTAGCAAGGAATGTTCTGAATTAATAGTGCATAAATTATTATTATTTTGCGGAAACGTCATCAATAGCGAAATTGATATCCCTTAGTTAAATAAATACTGGACCTGAGCATGTTTTTATAATTATATAATATTTTTAGGGGCTGGTGTGTAAATAAATACAATTTGCAGTGCATCCAGTCTTCTGGTCTCGGTGCTGCTATTCCGTCAAAAGATATCTGTTGCCATGGAAACTGTAAAATAAAAGTTATTTGGGATGGCGCATTAGAGACAAAATATTGGTCCCGTTGGCTCCGTGCTTAAATGTTGTGATTGAAAATTCTTAAGTGCCTGCCGTTGCACTCATGATAACTAGAGAGAGCTGTCATGTTGCTGCGCTAGTCTGAATGGTAGTTTTTGCTGTTTGAAGGATGTAATGGTGTAGATTCTTAGACATTTGGTGTGTGCAAGCCTCATTTGAAGAATGGCATGCTGTAGACTCTTACATATGTGATTTGTGACTCATAACTGCTGACTCCCTTTTGTTTATTAATATTTGGAAATGCAACCCATATGTAAATTGCAATAGCACATGTCACTTCTTTTTAGGTAGATGCCTACCTACTTGACCTACCTGACCGACCTACCTGACTAAGTTACTATGAAGGTGCATACCTATACTGTCTTGATATAATTATTCACATATGAAAGTGCTGTATTCTGATAATTGTTTTCCACCCTTTTGATATAATAAGAGCTTGTGTTAAGGCTGCTACATTATCAGATAATGAATTACATCTGACACAACATCTGATAAAACGTTTTCCACAAACTAAGGAGCCGATTTCAATGAATGCCTATGTATATTCACCAATAGTGCCAGAGTAAACATGTTGGGGAGCTGGATGGCAGAATGATCATACAAAGTATTGGAGCATCTCATAAACTTCACAACAATTCCTGGCAAGGTTGGATTTATGTTTTGGGGCCATGAATATGATGAAAAATATGAAAACTATCCATTATGGTGAGACTATTTTGTCTCTGATTTGTATTATGTAAAATTTGTTTTGTACCCCAATGTGTTGTTATCAAATAACAATGGGCTTTGCATCTTTATGAAGTGGTATGATTCTACCTTCCAGCAAGAAAATTGATATGATATAATTTGAGAGTAACTAATTTTCTGGGTCCAAATAATCCAAAACTAAGAATTTTCAGCCCTGATTGGCTTAAAAGTTGAGTTGGTTAAGTTTTCCATGCACAGCCATAGTTTATCCAAAGCCAGATCTCCTTGGTAGTTGTTCAGAATTTGTTGAATGGCACCAATGATTTACTGTGATGTAAAGTTTACATGATGGTAGAATAAGGCAACTTTACCAAATATAGCCTGAGCCACACTACTGTTTGGCCTTGCAAAACCTGTTGATGTTGTGTCTCATAAAACATACTGGTGTTGGATAGTGTAAGACTTGTGGTTTTTCTATTTTGTAAAATATATAAATGTTTGTTATTGGAGCCAGTATTACATATGTTAGGGCAGACAATATATGGGTCAATACAACCAATCTAACAATTAAAAGCTTGTGGGTTTGAGTCTCACCTGTCACCACTATTTGCCTGTGATCAATCAGCATGAGAAATTGACTATCCTATATGATTCAATGTTCAATGTGTCATACAACCAAAAATCACCAACATTTTTATGTACCCCACTCCTATCTAAAATTGTGATCCATGTGCACATATTTTCACCCCATGTCATCATTGATCAGGATCACATAATCAAATATCTGTAGGTTTTATGTCATTCAACATTCAGGTAGGTGTTGCACAGGGCTTGATTTGTATTGTGTATTCCTGAATGTGCAGAGTTGTTTTTGGTAATCAAATGTGGACAGCATATTTTTCTTCAAACCTGTGGCATCAGAACCTCTGCTTGTACTCTACAATTAATAATTATCACATCACTTGATGGACCAAGTCTTGATTTGATATACCTACACAAACATTAATGTTTAGGGTTCCTTGTTTAATTTTCATCTGGCATGGTTGTGATTGTTTAGTGCCAGGGCATTTTTTGAAGACTCAGCATTTTTTTGTGTTGGATTTATGCATTTTTTTCCAGGCCCAATCAGTTTTGGAGGTTTCAGGTATGAGATTTGGGTCCCAGAGTGATTTTCTGGACTTGGATTGATTTTTGAGAACCCATGTTCATTTCTTTAGATTTCGAGTGTGATTTTTGTGACCCCAACTATTTTTATTTAGCCCAGTGTGATTTCCTAGGCCTGGGTGTGACCCTTGGGGTCTGCCACCTCTCATGGGTAAGGATCCTTTGCCCCCTTCTGTATGCCACAGGTGAGAACTAGTATATTTTACAAATTGATTATTGCATTTTGCAGCATGTAGGGTATATTCCACATGATGCATGAATTATGTATTGCATATGATGCAATATGTGGTATATGATATTACTGTATGCTAATTATTTATATATAACTGATCTTTTGTTTCAGGGAATTGAAATCTAAATCATGGAAGAAGATGGAGACACAGACTTGTGTGGAGCTAAGGGTCTCATTACATTGGAGGAGCAAAACAAGTTTATAATAGAGAGAAGAAAAATTAGAGCTGCACAGCAGACATGTGAAAAGTACAAATTTTTGCTACAGGAGGTAGGAAGTACAAAATGGCATTTGATGTGAATTGACAGTGTATTCAATAGCCATTTCATCAAGAAATCAACCCTGGATATCTCCGGAGAATAATATAAAAAAACAGCAGTTAAGATAGATAGATTATAAGATAGGTTTGCATTATTTTGTATTACTTGCATACACATAATGTGTGCAATATGACCCTCATATATATCCAGAAGCCCTTAAGTATGCACCTTTGCAAATGTTGTAAGCTACTAATTGCACCCTTGGACTTAAAAGTTACTGGGACATACCACAAGGTCGGAGGGTGGTTTCAAGATGGGTGCTTCCCCAACTAGATATGGTCCTTTACCCTTGTGAACAATATACTCTTCTGGCTGAATGTGGAAAGGAAGAGAACACCATTGCTATACCTTTGCATTGATCTGAGAGTTACCAGCTCTAGCTGCCTATATTTTATGGTGTATCATGACCTATGTTTTCTTTGCATCGATGACGCTGGCCAAGGCGACATGGCGACAACGCCGAGTAGGGACGTCACATATGGCTGCGTTCGTAGGGTGAGGCTCCCGAAGTGTCACTGCACAGCTGTTGTATGGTCATATGGCTATGTTGGTATGGTGAGGCACCTGACGTGCCACCACACAACTGTCTTGGTAAGGTGACGTCACTGTACAGCTGTCAAATGGTCGTATGACTACGTTTGTAAGGTGAGGCGCCTGACCTGCCACTGCACAGCTGATGTATGGTCGTATGGCTGCGTTCGTAAGGTGAGGTGCCTGACCTGCCCCTGTACAGCTGTCTGTGCTGTTTGCGTCCCACACCGGAGTGGTCCTCGTGTGCCGTCAGACGCACCAGCAGCTGAACTTATGTCGGGAGGGCCTGCACGCGCTGACCCAGCGGCGGCACGCGGCCGAGGCCCGCCTGCTGGACGCCTCCACCGGCGGCCAGCGGGCGCTGGGCGGCTACCTGCGCGATCAGCTGGCCGGCATCGGGGCCAACATCGAGCAGCAGCAGCAGAACGAGAGGCGGCTCACCGACAGACTGGTGTCGCTCGAGTAGGTGGTCGGTGTGTTGTGACCTGCCCCTTCCCTATCGTAGCAGAACGAGAGGCGGCTCATTGACAGACTGGTGTCGCTCGAGTAGGTGGTCGGTGTGTTGTGAGCTACCCCTTCCCATGTCGATGGGTTGTGGTGTGTGTTACCCTTCCCTGTCGTAGCAGAACGAGAGGCGGCTCATTGACAGACTGGTGTCGCTCGATTAGATGGTCGGGTGTGTTGTCAGCTACCCCTTTCCTATCGTAGCAGAACGAGAGGCGGCTCATTGACAGACCAGTGTCGCTCGAGTAGGTGGTGGGGTGTGTTGTTGGCATTGCCACCGCGAGGAGGACGTTCGGGCGATCCAAGATGGGTTTCACCTGGGAACTTTCCCAACGGCTCCCATAGCATCAGATCCAGTTTGTTATATTCACCAAGGGCTTGCCAGTTTATCCATTTGACATGTGTATAGTGTACTTTAGAAACCCAAGAGCATGAAGCAAGGTGTGGATTGCAGTGGCCTCCCGAGGTTGTTGAACTTAGGAAGATGTATTCTCCCAAAACATGACTATGACATGGATCAGTTTTTTCTGTCAAATATGAGCAAGGTGCCTTCCAACTGAAATTATCTATGAAATATACATGAGTATTAATTCTACAGCGTTGATCACCGGTAAAAATCCACCAACTCCAAATATTCAATCATCGGTAGAATTGCTCATTGGAAAAATGTAATTCATGAGTGTTAATTAATATAGGTTGTTTTATCTTGTGGTATGACACACAGGAGTCAAGTAGTTTTGTTTTCCTTGTTTTTCCATTCGATCGTCTCACCTAATCATGCACATAAAATCCTTACCTCGCTTGCAGCGCCTTCCTCGCCTCTCTCGTCCGTGCATTTTGCCATCTTCCCCAGTGTAGGGGTGGGTTTGCCCCACTTTCCCCAGTGTAAGGAGTGGTTGCAGCCCTCCTCTCTGGCGTTTCCAAACGAAGATGCTTCTGACGCGAAACAAATGCGAGCATGTGAGACGTCACGAGATAACGTGAGGAATACCGATTTGTGTACCTTGGGTCACTATCTGACCTCTCACGTCAGTCTGATGGTCAGTTTGTTTTCCAAAACATCTAGACTTTTCGCATCAAGCATTCTCTGAGTAAACGCAACAGCCGACATGCTCTGTCAATGTTCAGCATGTTTATCGGTACCCTGAGGAAAAAGCTGTAGTTAACTATTTCGTAGTGAACTTCCAATCATGTAGTACATGTACCATGTTCAGCTTTCTGAAACTGTAGCAAGCATTGGTATATACGAAGTACTCACGTGTTCTTCTGAAACTTGCCGTTCCGTAAGCGGTCGAAAACGACCCATGCTAGAGCATTTTCTCCGTTCTGCTTCGTGCCATATCCGCAACGCATGGTGTATGTTCGTTTTCCATGCCTTGTTGAGCGCAGTCCAGTCGGCTCCCCGGCGCGACGGCCGGTGTCGGCGCCGTCGGTCGACTCGCGGAGTATTTCTCAGCTTCGTTCCGTCTCAGTAGTGTAGCTGTCCGCCTTCCTCCGTCATGCCGAACCTGCTCGTCCACAGCGGCCTGCACGCTCGCCCGTGGTAGCCGCACCGCTTGTTTCCGGAAGTTGCCGCGGAAAGCCTGGGCAGTGCGGCGCTAGTGTCGCTCGGAGTATTCTAGATGGCACCACCATCACTCGTAAAGATGGCGCTTGTACCCTGGCTTGGAGGACCGCCATCGTTTCGTTCAAGAACTGTGCTAATTTTGAGTAGTTTTCTTCGCTATGAATGACGTGTGTATTGAGAGCCCATCCCAGCTTCGTATTCTGGAATGAAGATGTATTTTTGGTGGCTTTCAAGATCCGCCGAGTTGAATAGTAGTAAACTTCACATTGTTAAGCCACAAAATAAATTTGCGGCGACCAATCCCAAATTTGCGGAACCATCGAAGAGCTGGGCATGCTCGAGGCCAAACCCTTCGATTCGAGGGTACATACTTTTCAGCTGCCGTGATACCATGGACAGTTTTGTTGATCTACAGTTTTGCTATGTTACGCACGTGTCGCAGCGTTTGCGAAGAGCTCAATAGTTCACCGGTAGGGCTCTGTGTAGCATTGGCCTCCCATTGGTAACACGGGATTCGAGTCTTTCCACGCGCTCGCCTCGTCTGAAGCGGTGAGATAGCAACTGGACTGGCAGGATCGGATGGCAGCAGCGGGCTGGACGTGTGGGAGGCTGCCGGGCGTTGACACTTACCCCGCCTATATCCGGTCACTCCGGTCTCCGTCGAGGGGGGAGGGGGTTAGAGGCCTCCCCTCAAACTTCAAAGTTAAGCGGTGTACGAACGCGAAGTGTTTTGCACCCGCTGCCCAACTTACTAACAAGTGATGCACGATCACTGTTAACTATGTGTTGGCTGTATTTATATCACCATACTCACGTAAGCTTTGAAGCATTGAATGAATCGCCAGAGCGGGCTGTCATCCTTGCAGGAGTGGTTATGTACATTCCATTCCTTGGTACCATTAAAAAATCAACTAAATGCTTGCATGCGTGCCCGAGCCGTCAATGACACCGGTACATGCTGCAAGAATGTACACAGGCACGGGGTGTACGGGCACAATCACCTGTCTTTGCCGTAGTTTTTGAACAATAATCGTAAAACGAAGTCTCTTTCCTGCTGCGACGGTGGCGATGTGCAAGCGGAAGACTTGGTCTTCCACGGGGGACACGTACGACCGCAATTCAGCTCTAAATGTGGCGGCTGCCGACGTGTGACCCGCTGCCGCAGTCCCAGAGTGCCACTGGGGCCGGCCTGTGTATGTCCAATAGCCACACACACCTCCGGGCCGCAGAAAGTACGCGGCCGCGGCGGCGTTCGAAGATGGCAAGCTCATCAACATCAACTTCTTCGTCAATCGCATGGAGAAAACGTTCGCCGAGAGGAAAGCGGCGCAGAAGAAATGCTACATCAACCGAGAGGCAAAGCTGACGCAGATCTATCAGGTGCGGGTTTGTGAGGTCAGGTTGAGGCTGATCTTCATGTATCGTTGAATCCTGGATTGTTAAGTGCTTGTCTGCAGTCACAGAACAGTGTAAAATAATTGACCATGCAACCTGAAAATTCACAGTTAATGGAATTGTACTATTTCATCCTTATCTCAGGTTGTTACCAGTTTGCCACATGATGTATGTGCAGTCATGCACACCACTGCTAAATACTGCAAAATGCATCCGACTGAAGTGAAAGGCATTCCGCTTTTTAATCCTTAAGTGGCGATCCTTTATTTTCTTCCAATCTTTCACTATTCTCAAGCAACTTCTTTCTTCATCCACACAGTTAATGGTGAAGTAATTTTAGGACACTGTCACAGAAAGTATGTAAGTAAATATTGTTTTCCTGTAATAAAACGAAAAGAAAGAATATAACGAATATATCTTGTAATAGCGAAAGAAGCAGATGAGAACAAAATGCAACGGTTCGTTATTGTAAATCGAACAATAAAGATGTCAAGGGAACGCAGTTATTCTTGGCAGCACTACACATTACCCCACGAATTTTCAGATGTTGATGGCAATGTATTGCTGCGTGTGTTATGCGTTTCCGGTGTTCGGCTTATCCTGCTCCTGCTCCTGCTCCTGGGATGTTCCCCACCTCTGTGGGGTGTTCTCCGTCTGGGTGATCTGCGTCGTCCCTATGTTTCTGGGATGCTCACCACCTCTGTGCATTGCTTCCCCTGGATGCCATGCCTCGTCTCCATGATTTCGTGTTGTTCGCTACCTTCTGGTGGTTTTCTGTCCGGGTAATGTTCCCCATCTCTGTGTTTCTGAAACGATCGTCACCTCTGTGGGATGTGCTCCGTCTGGGTGATGTGCCCAGTCTCTATGTTTCTGGGATAGTCGCCACCTCTGTGTGGTGGTGACTGGTGCAGCTATAGTGACATATATATGCTATGCTTTTCATATATGTTCCACGTATTCGATCAGCCTCATGCTAAAAATATGTGCGTGCACTTCCTCTGTGATCATAGGCGTTTAAATGTATGATGTTGTGTGGGTTGGTTTAGAATATGCAGATGTTTTTGCATAATTGAACAGCGATTTATAGATAGGAAGTGTGAGCACGGAGTGCCAATGTATGTTTTGAAACAAAACTCTTCTGCTAGATGGGATACTTTATTATGGAGCACACACGTAGCAATGCTTTGTCGTCGAAATATCTCAACCAACCAACGAACAACGCGTGCGAGAATAAGACCAAAATTGCAGTGCGTGAATCTGCACATCCTGGCGTCACACCGTGTGGCATGTGCTGGCGTCGTGTTGGGAGGACCAGCCAGCTGACGTGGGTCTCGTGTGGGGAGGACCAGCCAGCTGACGTGGGTCTCGTGTGGGGAGGACCAGCCAGCTGACGTGGGTCTCGTGTGGGGAGGACCAGCCAGCTGACGTGGGTCTCGTGTGGGGAGGACCAGCCAGCTGACGTGGGTCTCGTGTGGGGAGGATCAGCCAGCTGACGTAGGCCTCGTGTGGGGAGGATCAGCCAGCTGACGTGACGCCGTGCGCCACCGCAGGACCAGGTGCGCCAGCAGACGCGCCGGCAGACGGTGTCGCAGCGGGCGCTGCGCGCTCGGGAGCGGCTGCTGCGCGAGCAGGCGGCAGACGCGTCGCAGCGCATCGGCGGCCACATAGAGAACACGCTGGCCGTGCTGAAGACGCGTCAGCTGCAGCAGGTACGTGGGAAGGCGCTGGCGACACACGCCCGCCGCGGCCGTCAGCAGTGTTGCCGCAGCTGCCGCCACTGCAGCCGCAGCTGTCAGCACTGTAGCTGCAGCTGCCAGCAGTGTCACTGCAGCTGTCAGCAGTGTAGTTGCAGCTGCCAGCAGTGTAGCCGCAGCTGTCAGCACTGTAGCCGCAGCTGCCAGCACTGCAGCCGCAGGCACGCTAAGAGCGCCGCTGTAGTGTTTTCGGAACCTACCAGGCATGGTTCATTCTTGGACCTTGTATTCTCGGATTTAAGTGACTTGGTTCAAGACTTGACTGTAGGCGAAACTCTGGGAAGAAGTGACCATAACATAGTTAGATTCAAGGCACATGTAGGGGAAATTATCAAGGATAATTTGGTAAAGGTTCCAAATTTCAACAGAGCAGACTTTAACGGCATGAGAGCGGCTTTAAGTGCCATCAGATGGGAAGAAGAATTCTCCAATTTAAATGCCTGTGAAATGTGGGAAAAGTTCAAATCTTACTTAAAGGAAACTCAGATTAGACATGTCCCCCAAAAGCAAAGACGCAAAAGAAGGGTAGGAAAGCCAGCATGGCTTACACCAGACGTGATAAAAGCAATTAAGGCTAAGAAAACTTCATTTAGAGTTATTAAAGAAGCCTCAAATGTCATTAATCTAAAGGCGTATCGAAAAGCTAGAGACACTGTGAAGCAAAGAACCAGAGCAGCAAAGCGAGCAAAGGAACTGGATTTAGCTAGAAACTGTAATGGGGACAGTAAAAAGTTCTTTAGTTTCTACAAGCTGAGTAAAGTTTCTAGCACAATTGGTCCACTGGAAGTAAACGGGACTACATTGGGTGAGGATAGTGAGATGGTTGAGGAGCTGAGCAAGCAGTTCAAATCAGTGTTTACATTGGAAGATATGACCAATCTGCCGACCGTACACCATAGTTCAGTTACATGGGATCTGACAAATGATGTTGATTTCATTGGTAGTGATGTTGTTTACAATCATATCAGGAAAATAAAGCCAAATAAGGCAGCAGGACCTGATGATATTTATGCTAGGGTGTTGCGGGAAACTGAAAAGGAACTGGCATTTCCACTTAGTATAATATTTTGTAGATAAGTTTCACATAATGAAATTCCAACCGATTGGAAAAGGGCAAATGTAGTTCCTATTTTCAAGAAAGGAGAAAGAGGGAAAGTTGAAAACTATAGGCCAATAAGTCTCACATCCCTAGTCTGCAAGGTACTCGAATCAATTATCAAGGATAGAATAGTTAGTTATCTGGAAGGTAGCAGATTGATTCAAGATACTCAACATGGATTTAGAAAAGGACGATCGTGTCTCACAAACCTCTTGGACTTTTTGAACTTCGCCACAGAACAATTTGATCAGGGAAATCAGGTTGATGTAGCATATCTTGACTTTAGTAAGGCCTTTGACAAGGTACCCCATAAACGGTTAATGATACAGCTTCAGTCCCATGGTATTGCAGGTAGCATCTTAAAATGGATAGAGTTGTGGCTTTCAGATAGACAGCAAGGAGTGATGCTAAATGGTACAAAGTCATCATGGCAAAATGTTCTTAGTGGAGTCCCCCAGGGGTCAGTACTAGGGCCATTACTGTTCATTATATTCGTAAATAACATTGAAAGTGGCCTAAGCAGTAAAGTTTTGAAATTTGCAGATGATTTGAAGGTCTTTAGGGCAATAACAGGTCAGGATAAGCATATCTCGCTGCAAAAAGACTTAGACGAACTTGTGAAGTGGTCCGAAGAATGGCAAATGAAATTTAACTTTGATAAGTGCAAAATCATGCATGTAGGTAAGCAGCATATGAAGGCTCCATACTTGATGGGTGGCCAAGTGCTATCAGTGACTCAACAGGAGAAGGATTTAGGTGTTATTCTAAACACAAAACTGGGGGCATCAGAACAGACCAAGGAAGCCAGGAAGAAGGCACTGAGAATGCTCGGGGCAATAAATAGGAATGTATCATACAGAAGTGAGGAAGTGATCAGGAAGCTTTACTGTGCATACGTCAGGCCACATTTGGAATACTGCATCCAAGCTTGGTCTCCTAGCTATGAAAAAGATTGTTGGCTTTTAGAGAGAGTACAAAAGAGGGCTACAAAAATGGTTAATGGCATAAGCAACCTGGCATATGAGGAAAGATTGAAGAAATTGAATATGTTTTCACTTAGATATAGAAGGCTGAGAGGAGATCTCATCGAGGTCTTTAAATTTGTCAATGGTCTGGAGAGGGGATACCTTGGGGAAATGTTTGAATTTAACAGAAATGATGCAATTAGAGGTCATAAATTCAAAATTCAAATTAACCACAGCAGAACAAGGTTAAGGCAAACTTTCTTCACCAACAGGGTAGTGGAACACTGGAACCAGCTGCCAGAAAACATCGTCAGTAGCAGCACATTGAACATCTTTAAAAACAGCATAGACAATCATTATAAGAATAGAGGGCTTGCTTTTCAGTATTACAGGGAGGGCTGATTGGCAGATTTGGTGGGCAACTGGTTCAGTGTACAGAGTGCAACCAAGAAGGGCCCTTGTGGCTCAGAGTTGCACTAATCTTTTATGTCTTTATGTCTTTATGAATTGGGAGATCATCCTGTCCAGGTGGTAAGAATCGATGCCATTTTTATCAAGCAGAATATCGGATGCGCTAGTTTCCAAATGGCTTCCTTCGTATGTGGACGATCATCAGCAAAGCTGCGAACGCAAAGTCCAAAATGGGTGCTGCCAAAAGGGCAAAGGAAGGAAAGATATCTGGCGTTGCAGAGCGGAATGATCATGGTGACATGGGAGGAAGATGATGGCGGTGCTGCGACACCAGTGATACTTGGCACTGGCCTGTGCCGCAGCGGATGGCGGCGCAGCAGCAGCAGCGGCGACGGTCGGAGGCGGTGTGCCAGTTCGCGCGCCAGCTGGAGTACTCGCGCGAGGTGATCAGGGTGCAGCTCCAGCAGACGCACGGCGAGGAGTCGGCCGACACGGCCGGCCCCCGCCACTCCGTGTCTGACGGCGGCGCTAAACTGCAGGTGGGTCAGCTGACGACTGCCGCACTGCTATGCATATATATATATATATATATATATATATATATATATATATATATATATATATATATATATATATATATATATATATATATATATATATATATATATATATATATATATATATATATATATATATATATATATATATATATATATATATATATATATATATATATATATATATATATATATATATATATATATATATATATATATATATATATATATATATATATATATATATATATATATATATATATATATATATATATATATATATATATATATATATATATATATATATATATATATATATCATATATCATATATATACATTTATATATATATATATGTATATCGCTATATTTTGGCAGGATATCTTCTTTTGTGCATTGGCTGTAGAAGAGAAGAATGCATTGTCACTCTGGAATAATGCATGACCAAAAAGCTGGGGGGAGTGTAAACACGTTTCGATGTAGATGCGGGGAATCCAGTGCTCTACGATTGTTGTAAATTGTCAGATGAGAATATACTTGTTTATGTGAGTGGCCCTTCAGGAATTAACAATAGGTGAGGTGATGTGGAGAGAATAGCTCGTGTGAAACATGTGCTCAATTTATATTTTTAAGCGTACTTGTGTGTGTATATTTGTATTGTGCAGAGCAGTGAATTTGAAAATGGATCAATGTTTGTATCCGAAACGTCAATAACTGTACATGTCACTAGGTGAAATAATTTATCAGCTATCAAACGAAACGAAGAAAACAATACGATCAATCAAAAACCTGGACAGAAAACTTGCTAAGGCTAAATGCGCTCTTCTTTTCAACAACCAATGCATAAAAGAATATATTTATATATACATGTATATATATACGTATATATATGCATATACTTGTATATGTATATGTGTGTATATATATATATATATGCATATATATGTACATGTACAAATATGCATATATTTGTATGTATATATATATATATATATATATATATATATATATATATATATATATATATATATATATATATATATATATATATATATATATATATATATATATATATATATATATATATATATATGAGCTCAGGGATATGTACAACTCTCATCAAAAGTAGTGTTGGTACTATGCTCAATGTTATATCATGTCGAAATTTCGTCATGGTGAACTGCTGGACGTTGTGACTGCTCCACCCGAACTAGCTGAACTTTTTGCGTCATAATTTCCTGATCTTTCGTCCTTCGCTGGCCAAGATGTTTTTTGGGGTGGATATTAGTAAATATGTAAATGTTAGCCTCACTGGCGGTCCCTGAGGCGCCCTCTCCCGGTCGCACGCCTTTTTATGTTTGCTGGCGCCAATAGATGGCGCTGCTGCTTACTACAGCTACGTCACTCGTATTGAGGCCCGGCCGGGAGGCAGGTTCGTGGTACGATTTGCCGTATCAACAGCTTAGGACGTGTGCCTGCTGATTCATGGAGCTAGCATTAGAGTGGTCGGTATGCGTAGTGTTAGAAGCCATGCCATGCACAATGTAATATTCAGCAGGTTATTGTGCGTTTAATAATGTTAAATTGGTATATACCGATTATGCATAATCGGTTTTTAAAATATCTACGTTGCGTGAGTTGTGTCAGCTAGTTCGCTGTCGGCATGCATGCTGTGTATGGATATAAGGCATAGTATTAGCGGCGATTTGTGTGGGCTTACATCAGTCTGAAACAAAGTAAATACCACACCCAGTGCTGTAGTGTATGTAGAGTAAGCCTACATGACGTCTTGTACGTCATGCTGCCGAATGCTGGTTCACGAACCGCAGTTGGTCTGCACTGGTGGCGAATTGTGCGATGTTTGCTACCTTTTCCGGATAGCCAGCACCTACCTCTACCGATTCGAAGATAGTCACCGAAAAGCTGCATGCACCCCGGCCCAATCCAACCAAAAAAGCGCTGGCGTTGTGCACCAGCACTCGGCAGCATGCCGTACACGCCGTCACGTGGGCACGCTCCGCACACACACCACACGTACCGCATCCCAGCGCGACACAACAAACACACGTGTTCGGTGACAGCGGTGTATTGACAGGCCCGGCCCGGCCTCGGCTTGTGCGTTTGGTGGGGCGACGCGACAGGACCGGCTCGGAGTCCCTGCCGAACCGACGGACCGGAACTGTTCACGACACGGCCGGCGCGGCGAACTGCCGCGCCGCGCCTCTTCGCCGGCGGCCGACGAGGACTGGCGCGGCGGCGGCGGCTCGCGCTGCGGCCGGTGGCGCGGGCCGGTGGGCGAGGATGGGCGTGGCGGTGGGCGGCGCGACCGTCGCGGTCCGGCCGCCCAGGTCAGGCGGCGGCCGCGCAGCTCGGACCGACGCGCGGCC
Organism: Imbricaverruca yamaguchii; assembly: GCA_034440575.1. Classification (NCBI taxonomy): domain Eukaryota; kingdom Metazoa; phylum Arthropoda; class Thecostraca; family Neoverrucidae; genus Imbricaverruca; species Imbricaverruca yamaguchii. The sequence goes on along the minus strand of JAOTOL010001349.1, from coordinate 12,827 downwards.
GCCTCACACGAGCTTCCAGCACGCCCCCTCGCAGTCTGTGTACGTCTCGAAGTTGTTCGAGTAGGTGGCACTCTGGCCAGTCGCGTACGCGCCGCTCCAGGTGAATGGCAGACAGTCCTTGAACGATCCGTTGAAGTAAAAGCGCGTGATCGTCATGTTGCTTGGTCCGTACTCGACGTCCAGCAGGCAGCGGTCCACCGGCGTTTGGCCCTGAGCGCACGCGGCCGTCAGCAGGAGCAGCAGCGGCAGCTGGGTGGCGGCGGCCATGTTGGCTGGCAGTGGAGCGGCGGCGTGGTGGTGCGACTGGACCGGCCCGGCTGACAGCAGTGCCGGCCGGCGGAGACCGCGACAGTGGCGGCGCACCCCCGTCCCCTCCCCTGAGCGCTGTGACATTTGGCCGATTTGTGTGAGCCGTGTCAGGCGCGGCGGCCGCCGCCGGCTGTGTGACATCTGGACGGCGGCAAACGTCAGACCGGGCCGCCCCCACGCCGTCACGGCCGCCTCGTCCTCCCGCCGTGATGTGGTGTTGGACGGCAGCGAAGAACACCGCCGCCCCGTCCTCCCGCGTGGTGTTGGACGGCAGCGAAGAACACCGCCGCCCCGTCCTCCCGCCGTGATGTGGTGTTGGACGGCAGCGAAGAACACCGCCGCCCCGTCCTCCCGCCTTTTTGTTGGTCGGCAGCGAAGAACACCGCCGCCCCGTCCTCCCGCCGTGGTGTTGGACGGCAGCGAACAGCGCCGCCCCGTCCTCCCGCCGTGATGTGGTGTTGGCCGGCAGCGAAGAACACCGCCGCCCCGTCCTCCCGCCATGGTGTTGGTCGGCAGCGAACAGCGCCGCCCCGTCCTCTCGCCGTGGTGTTGGACGGCAGCGAACAACACCGCCGCCCCGTCCTCCCGCCGTGGTGTTGGACGGCAGCGAAGAACACCGCCGCCCCGTCCTCCCGCCATGGTGTTGGACGGCAGCGAACAACACCGCCGCCCCGTCCTCCCGCCGTGGTGTTGGACGGCAGCGAAGAACACCGCCGCCCCGTCCTCCCGCCGTGATGTGGTGTTGGACGGCAGCGAAGAACACCGCCGCCCCGTCCCCCCGCCGTGGTGTTGGTCGGCAGCGAACAGCGCCGCCTCGTCCTCCCGCCGTGGTGTTGGTCGGCAGCGAACAGCGCCGCCCCGTTCTCCCGCCGTGGTGTTGGTCGGCAGCGAACAACACCGCCGCCTCGTCCTCTCGCAGTGGTGTTGGACGGCAGAGAACACCGCCGCTCCGTCCTCCCGCCGTGGTGTGGTGTTGGACGGCAGCGAACAGCGCCGCCCCGTCCTCCCGCCGTGGTGTTGGACGGCAGCGAACAGCGCCGCCCCGTCCTCTCGCCATGGTGTTGGATGGCAGCGAACAACACTAGGGTGCATATTTGTGTTGGTTGGCTATTGACGTTAGGGATCAGAACTACCTTACGGAAGTTTGAGGACCCCAACTAATTTTTTTAGCACTGCTGGATGCACTACCTTGGTCAAGGGAACCAAGGCTTTGCGCGAATGGTGGGTCAAAGGTATCAGGACTTTCCTTTCCTGGGTAAAGGGACCATGACCAGGATACTTATCCCACCCCTCACGTACTTGTGATCCACCAGTTGATGCAGTATTAACCTTTTGCTGACGTCGAATTGTTCGAGTTCCACGAAGAAAAACGTCTCCTGCTTCGGCATCAAAACCATTCGATGTTCATTCATGCGTGAACACTATTCGGTGTTCATTCATTCATTCATTCGGTGTTTCGCGATCCTTGCACCGTAACTAGGCGTCAGTGGCAATGTTTTCTCCTGGATTCGTCCGCGTTTCCTGTCACGCATCAGGGAGCACATCCAGCACGAGTTACATTGAGTCACATCGAGACACATCGCGAGACCTCTAGCACGAGTCACATCGAGTCACATCAGGACATATCGAGACACATACAGCACGAGTCACACCAAGTCACATCGAGACACATCGCGAGACATCGAGCACGAGTCACATCGAGTCACATCGAGACATGCCGAGCACGAGTCACATGGAGTCATATCGAGTCACATCGATCACATTGAGCACGAGTCACATCGAGACATATCGAGACGCATCGAGCACGAATCACATCGAGACACATTGAGGGCATAACAATCTGTTTAGTCGTCGTATCCACCCTTCCGATCTTCCACACCGAGAGCATGAATCAATATAGCCGTGCCCAAGGATACCTGGCGTGAGTATATCAGGGTGTATATTTGCTCTCGTTGTTATGTATACCTGTATAAGTATACCTGGTATTAGTATATCAGTGTGCACATTTGCTCTCGTGGCTATGTGTACCTCTATAAGTATACCTGGCATGAGTATATCAGGGTGCACATTTGCTCTCATTGCTGTGGTTATCTATATAAGTATACCTGGTATGAGTATATCAGGGTGCACATTTGCTCTCGTTGTTGCTATGTATACATATATGAGTATACTTGGTGTGAGTATATCAGTGTGCACATTTACTCTCGTTGCTATGCATACGTGTATAAGTATACCTTGTATGAGTACATCAGTGCACATTTACTCTCGTTGTTTTGCATACCTGTAGAAGTATACCTGGTATAAGTATTCCAGGGTGCATATGCTCGCATTTCTCTCATATTACGCCATTACGTGCATGTCCACAAAGAATAAAGTATTAGGTAGCTGGATTACCTGTTGGTAAGCCCATCTGGAGGAGGTTGTATGGCCGAAATGTTGGCGACACGGTCGGGGTCGATGTCGACAAGGTCGATGGCGGTGTGCGCCCGTCACCAAATGTTCTCGCCGCATCACGTGCGCGCCTCGCACGCCGAAAATGTCTGATTTGGTGTGGTTCCACCAAGGTCGAGGTTCTACATCCGTCCACTTGCAGCGTGCGTCGGTAATGGCCGGTGGCGTGGTGCCATCTATCGGTCCGCGACAGTCTGTGTGGAGCCGACGCCAGGGGGCTGCGGCCACTCCCATGAATGGGCCGGCACTGGGTGTGCCGCATTGTGCAACTGCTGGCAGCTCGAGCGCGCTCCAGCCACCCTTTCCACATCGTGAGCCAGCACCCACCACCAGCAGTACGAACCCTTCTGAAGCTTGTCATGCGAGCAGCTCGACAGTGGCCCGCATGCAGCTGTTGGAGCATGAGCGGTCGTCATCTGACTGGCACAACACCACCACTAACCCCCACAGCGAACAGTCCTCGTCAACACTGAGACTCAATTGGCCAGTTCCGGTACGGACGTAACTCGGCTGCATCCTGTCGCTGGTCCAGCGGTCAGCCAGTCCCGGCGAACTTCAGCACTTACAACAGCACCGGGTTCAGCCTGAATCTGCTGCTGAAATATATGACTAGAGCTAACAAATGTCATTCATTTCGCCACATCAACCGTTAAGGCATTTCCATCAGTTTCGGCGTACTCTTACAATAACGGCTAGACTCTCTCCATCAGTTTGAGCGTATCGCTTCTCATCATCTGTCAGCATTCTTCAGTATAAGCCCACTGGTTTCTCCGTATCTTGCTCGTCCAACTATGAGAGGACACATCACGGATCGTAATGGGTCGAGTCACACGCATGCTTGTAACTCGATGCTATACTGCAGACACCGTGTCTCTGTCGGGATGGAAGTGAGCCAAGCGAGGTCGAGCGAGGATCAGCCCACTGCCATAAGCACCGTTATGTTCCAGGCCATACTGTCACTCGATTCTGACATGGGCGTGCCTGGGCTCGGTGGTTAGCTGAGGGTCTGGTAAACCGGGGGTACGGGGTTCGATTCCCGGCGATGCCCGCCCTTTCTGTCATGGCGAGGCAGGCGACACCACATAGCCCCTCAGCTGGTGCGTCGTGAAGCCGCACGAACACGACTCTGACGGAGGAGTCGGTGTTCTGAACTATCTCTCCCCGGTCGCAACCCCATACGGGAGTATCGCCAGCAACGCAGCCTGTATTATTCTTGGAACCGTCACAGGCTAACGACCAGATCCAACTTCTCGCGTTTCGCAACAAAATCCTCAACAACACATTGCAAAATGATGCGCACTGAAAATGTTAGCAGTGGCTATGCTGCAAAATCACAGATTCTCCAACACACGGGCACTTCCTTTAACGACTCCACGAGCCTCTGAACGTGGTTCACGCAACAGCCGCCAGGCGTCGGAACTGCTGCCACGTCATTCAATCTCCAACGGTCGGTACAAGGGACGCAGGACAGACGAAATGTGCAAAAACCTACTGTGGCAGTTAAGAATACTCAGCCAGGCTGTGAGTTGAGCCAGATTTTCGGGAGCAGGGGCGTTGACAATCGCCCGGCGCTTGTGCTCTGTCGGCCACACACCTCGGCCACTGGTTTTGTAGTTCAGGCACGTGACGTGCTTCACAAAGAAGCTGTAGTTGCTCATGTTCAGATGTCATCCGTCGTCGCCAATTTCGCGGAGAACCTTCCTTGGTGCTTGCCACGGTCCTCATCATTCAGCTCACCCGCTAGAACATCGTCAAAGACACAGTTGCACGAGGCAGCCAGCAGCCTTTAGTCACCAGTGTGGATATGATGCTAAGAAAAATACCGCCGAGTGTATTACAAGTCAATCTTTGCATGCTAAGAAGAGCCTTCATTGTGTTGATTGTCGCCAAAGACTGCGTCGGGTGCTGACTCCCCTAAGTATATGTGTGGCTCGAGTCCAGTTTGTTGAATAAGATATATTTGGCCAGCTTGGTCAGGAACTCATCTACTTTCAGGCGATCCTGCGCCAGGGAGGACGCTTCGCTGTCGGTCGGCCTGAAATCTTCACAAAATCGTACCGTGTTGTTCGTTTATTTGGTGATTCACGACGCACTTTATTCCCATTCACGGCTAATAGCGCCGCCCACACTGTTTCGCCGGTGGGCCGCGGGATTGGAAAATGTTCCGAGCAGTGCGAGTGTTCAACCCGGGACCTTTGGTACCCAGAGCTCAACATCTTAACCACTCGACCATCTCCGCCCCACACATAGTCGTGCATGTGCATTGGTTTTGGGAACGGCAACACTTGGTGCAGCCAGAGTTCACAAAAAAGCATTATCGTGGGATGACACAATTTGCCTTGTTACAGCCAGATTAGGAACGACGTGAACCATTACCGTCGGACAGACTGCACACAACTGCTGAATGTTGTTTGTTTGTTTATTGGTTGGTTCACGACACACTTTATGCACATTCACGGCTAATGGCGCCGCCCACACTGTTTCGCAGGTGGGTCGCGGGATTGGGAAATGTCCTGAGTGGCGCTAGAGTCGAGCCCGGGACCTTTGGTACCCATAGCCCGACACCTTAACCACTCGGCCATCCCCGCCCCGCTGCTGAATGTATTTGTCAGCACAGCACATCATGTTTGTGTTGGAGTGGTTCCGTTAGTGAAAATGACGCGATGTTCCTGACATTAAACAGTGCGCAAGCAGCATGGTGTAGCATACATGTAAAATATATTGACTATTGTTGTTAATTATATGGCATGATTATCATCGGTGAAATGCCGGTAAAACCACAATATTTTATATGCTAGGTGTGGTGCACTCACGCCTTGAGCATCGATTAAATGGGCAGTTTTAGACTGTTTCATGATTAGCTACGTGTGTGGATCTATATCAATCAAGGTCAATAACCTTGAACGGCATGCTATTGCCTTTATTTTTCAAAAATCGAGATTTAGACTCAAATGTACATTTTATGCCTAACTTTGAACTTTCACCTGATCCCAGAGATTAGCCAATGACTTAAATGGTTCATACTCTAAATTGTTCGCCCTAGTGACAAGCTCTGCGCTGTCTTTTGCTTCGTGTCTCTAGGATGTTTAGTTTGGAATCGCCAGTTGGAACGAAGGCTGGAGACTTCAACTACAAGCGCATGTGTAACGCCAAATAATCATTTTTAGGCGAGTTGAGGTGATCGAGATGAAGATTTTTCGGGCTAAGATCTGTTTAACTTGTCTATTAACATCCCAGTGCAGCATACACTTCACAATGCTAACCGTTTCTCAGAATATAACAGTTTTGAACTACCTTACTCTGCAGGTAAAAATTCAGTGATAAAGACATCAACAATTGCTGACGCAAATCCCGATGGGAGGAGAAAATAGCTGTTTCTATCGAATGCCGTTTCAAGATGTAGGTTTTTTAAGTTGTAGGGAATGAAGTATGCTTTTTATTGAATCATTTTCATTTTTCCATCCTGCAATTTCGTCTTCAGATTTCGTGTTAACCTGCGGGCGAAGTCCCACCCATAAGTAATTTTGTGAAGCAAAGAGTGCATGCAAGCGCGCGTTTTAATCATGCTCCTGTCGAGGTTGTCGGGTGTTGCAAGCATCGGCGGCGCCACCAATTTTGAATAAGAGAGGTCTGATCGTGTCTGAGGTCATTCTCTCCAGGCAACTCCCATAGGCGAACATTAAGCTGCACGACGTTTGGGGAAGACACGTCCCCCGTCCCCCTCGGTGCAGCCGCGGTTGCAAGTGAGATACGCCAAGAGCTTGATAAGTCCAACGTCTGATGGGATTAACAGCGCGAGACGGGGCAAATGGAACGGGACGGGTCGGAGCGGGATGGCAGAGGATGGTGCTGACCGGAGCGAGAGAAAACTGGAAATGAACTAGAAAGGGGTCTGTAAACGATGATGAAGAACAGCGAGTTAACCGGTATTACACACAGGAGGACTGAATGGTGAAGGGACGGGACAGGAAGTAGGTAAGGTGTGGCGGAGCGAGCTGGCAGGGCCGGGACACGGATGATGTTTTGTGAATTCTGTGTCGAGGCTTTGCATTAATACATTGCGCGTACGTTGTATTGTATGTATGCACGCCACTTGCGTGTATCAGATACGCGGCTCGTGACATTGGGGAGGCCAGCCCCATATCGTCCCGTGCTAAGTCCAGGAGACATCCGAAGGGTCTGAGGGTGTGCCACTGCTGGCGGCCGTGGTGTGTGACGGACACACCGCCTGTCACCGCTGCTGGGGGCTGTCGTCTGTTACGGACGTACCGCTCTGCCACAGGCTTTGCTGCTGAAGAAGCGGGAGGCGCTGCAGTGTGCCGAGCAGCGGCAGCGGCAGCTGGCCAGCCGACAGCGCGACAACATGCGGCACATCGTGAGCAGACTGGTGCAGCAGCACCAGGAGCCGCGCAGGCCGCGTCCGCCGGCCAGAGCCATGCCGCGCCGCGTCCACCGCTCCCTTCGCTCACTTCCGTCCATTGGACAGCACATCGCTGACCCCACCGCCGACCCCACCGCTGATCCCACCGCTGACCCGGCCGCCGGCTCCACCGCTGACCCGGCCGCCGGCTCCCCCGCTGACCCAGCCGCCGGCGATGACCCTGGCGCCGAGCCGGCCGCGTCGCCGTCGCCCACCGGCTCGTGCGAGAGTGCGCCGAGCGCTGACTCGACGTCGGCCGACTGGCCGGGCGACGGCGCAGGCGACGGCGAGGGCTCGTCGCCGCTGTTCGTGTCGGCCGACGAGCGGCGCCGACTGCAGCGGCTGCACGAGGGCGCCGTCGGCGGCCCGGACGAGCAGGACGCGTCGCGGTCCCAGTCCCAGTCGCCGTCTCAGTCGCCGTCTCAGTCGCTGAGCGAGACGGAGCGGCTGTGGTCGCGCCGCCGGCCCGACCTGCCCGAGCTGGCGCCGGCTGTCACCTCGCGGCCCTGTCCGTTCAGCTGGAAGCCGGATGTCATCGAGTTCAAGGTGAGTTGGCGGGCGGTGTCGGTCACCGGAGACGCCGCCGCCACTATGGCCACTGTCGCCACTCGACCGTCACAGGGGACCACAGCCACCACAGTCACGGACGCCGCCACTATGGCCACTGTCGCCACTCGACCGTCACAGGGGACCACAGCCACCACAGTCACGGACGCCGCCACTACTAACCGCCGCCACTGCCACTGTCGCCACTCGACGTCGACAGTAGCCGTGACAGGACCACAGGTCCACTGTCACAGGACCACACGACCGTCACAGGACCACAAACAACGCAGTCGCGGACACCGCCACCACGACCGTCACAGGACCACAACCACCACAGTCGCGGACGCCGGCGCATCTTCCGCCACCGCCGTCTCCTGTGCCGCCATGAGTGAATCGCCGCCTTCATTGCCACCACGACTACCGCCACCACAACCTCTCCGTCACCACTACCGCCTCCGCTACCACAGCCGCCTCCGCCACCACTACCGCCTCCACCACCAGTACCGCCTCCGCTACCACTACCGCCTCCGCCACCACAACCGCCTCCGCCACCACTACCGCCTCCTCCACCACTACCGCCTCCGCCACCACAGGCGCCTCCGCCACCACAGGCGCCTCCACCACCACAGGCGCCTCCGCCACCACAGCCGCCCCACCACCACCACACCCTCCGCCACCACAGCGCCTCCGCCACCACAGGCGCCTCACCACCACAGGCGCCTCCGCCACCACAGCGCCTCCACCGCCACCACTACCGCCTCCGCCACCACAGGCGCCTCCGCCACCACAGGCGCCTCCGCCACCACAGGCGCCTCCGCCACCACAGGCGCCTCCACCACCACAGGCGCCTCCACCACCACAGGCGCCTCCACCACGCCTCCACCACCACAGGCGCCTCCACCACCACAGGCGCCTCCGCCACCACAGGCGCCTCCGCCACCACAGGCGCCTCCGCCACCACAGGCGCCTCCGCCACCACAGGCGCCTCCACCACCACAGGCGCCTCCGCCACCACAGGCGCCTCCGCCACCACAGGCGCCTCCACCACCACAGGCGCCTCCGCCACCACAGGCGCCTCCGCCACCACAGGCGCCTCCGCCACCACAGCCCCTCCGCCACCACTACCGCCTCCGCCACCACAACCTCTCCGCCACCACTACCGCCTCCACCACCACAGGCGCCTCCGCCACCACAGGCGCCTCCACCACCACAGGCGCCTCCGCCACCACAGGCGCCTCCGCCCACCACCACAGCGCCTCCACCACCACAGGCGCCTCCGCCACCACAGGCGCCTCCCGCCCACCACAGGCGCCTCCACCACCACAGGCGCCTCCACCACCACAGGCGCCTCCGCCACCACAGGCGCCTCCACCACCACAGGCGCCTCCACCACCACAGGCGCCTCCCCACCACCAGGCGCCTCCGCCACCACAGGCGCCTCCGCCACCACAGGCGCCTCCGCCACCACAGGCGCCTCCGCCACCACAGGCGCCTCCGCCACCACAGGCGCCTCCGCCACCACAGGCGCCTCCGCCACCACAGGCGCCTCCACCACCACAGGTGCCTCCGCCACCACTGACCTGTCGTCCCCCGTCGGCAGGATTTCCAGGTGGGCTGGACGTACCACCGCCGCGTAGCGATCGTGAACCTGTCGGCGACGCGCTCCAGCTGCCGCTACCTGGGCATGTACGAGGAGGGCTACTACCAGCTGCGGCAGCCGCTGGCCGACATGCTGGCGGTGAAGTTCTCGCCGCCCGGCTTCCTCGGCACCGGCCTGGCCGCCCGGCTGGAGCTCGAGTTCACGCCGCGCGTGCTGTCGGACGGCCGGTGCGTGATCCGCTTCCTGGCGCCCAACGGCGAGTTCCACGTGCCGGTGCGCTTCGTGGCGCAGCGGTGCGTGCCGCGGCTGGACCGGCGCAGCGTGCAGTTCGGCGAGCTGGTGCTGGGCACGCGCGTGCGCCGCAGCCTGGTACTGCGCAACACGGGCAGCAAGGGCTGCCGCTTCACGTTCCGCTCGACGGCGGTCACGCCGGCCGCCTCGACGTCGGCGTCCGGCGGCGGGCCGGCGCCGTCGGCGGAGGTCGAGGCGCGGCCCGCCCCGAACCCGCCGCCGCCGTCGGACGGCGTGAAGCCGCAGGCGGCCGCCTCCGCTGCCTCTATCACGTCCGCCGCCTCCGCCGCCTCCGCCACCTCCGCCGCCTCTGCCGCCTCCGCCGCCTCTGCCGCCTCTGCCGCCTCTGCCGCCTCCGCCGCCTCTGCCGCTTCTGTCGGCTCGCCGGACGCACCCGACGACGGCGGCTCGGCGGCGGCGTCGTCGGCCGCCACGGTCGGCTCCATCCTGCACCAGCTGTTCGACCGGCTGCCCATCATCGACTTCGACGGCGGTCTGGGCGTGTGCGGCAGCGGCGAGGGCGAGCTGCCGGCGCACGGCCGCGTGCGCCTGCACCTCGGCTGCGTGGCCGACCTGGAGGGCCGCTGGCGGCACGAGTTCGTCATCGAGTTCGACGACGCCACCATTGAGCCGGTGAGTTGGTCAGGCCGGGCAGTGCTGTGGCGCGTGGCTGTGCTCGTACCGTGTAGCGCACAAGGACTTCAGGGCAGGCACCTCATGTCAGTGGCAGCTAAACACTACATGCAAAGTTGGAAGTGGCTTAGAATTACGTTGAAATGGCATCATTAATACAATCAAATATTGTAATCGTTCGCAATGTTTCTCTTCAGGATATAGCTGTAGGATCCCTTCCAATCGTCACATTGGTTGGGTGTATGCCCCCTCTCAGATAATTTGCAATGATGTTGCAATATTATGATTATTTTTTTCTCGCAATCCTGTAAGTGTGATCATGCTTGTGATCGCCCTCAGGTTTGAGTTTGGTTTCTCAATACAATTTAAATCGAGTACGGTCACTTCTTCCTCCACTTTTCTGCAGCACTATGTACTTGCAGTCCCTCTGATGCTCGACAATAGCAGTAACAGCCGCCAAATGAGCAATCGCAGCAGCCTGTTGTCACGGTAGAATACAAATAGGTCCCGATCGCCACGAGTGGTCACCGATCGCAGAGGACCAGCCTGCTAACACTGCGGTTAACGTCAGAGTTTGTTGTGTAGCCTGGTCAAGTCAGCAGCATTATCCGCATCCGTGGGCGCTAGATGAACGGATGATCGGCGCGTTCCAAAGCACCAAACCACCACCACCGTCGCACTCATCTCACCGGTCGGTTCTCAAATAGCCACGTCAGACTTCCCAGATTTGCTACAAAAATGGTGGTGTAGTATTTATCGACACGGTGATCATCATGCGCACAACAGCTAAGAGAGCGTTCACAAGCAGCTTAGTTACTATAGATGAAATGTGTTAAGTGCATCCCATCTGCAGAAACAAAACTGTTGAGTATTATTCTGAATGTCAAATCATATTGACCGACGTTGTCTGGAGACGATGGCCTGAACACTGGTCTCTCATAGAACTCGATCCTCTGAGATTTGATCGTGAACGTGGCGATGCACCTTCCCGGCGGCACAGACATTACCTGTTGGCATTGAGAGCTCACCGCGACACCAAATAGCTGACCACGGCACTGTCCCTAGCCCGGCCGGTTGTAGCTGGCCGTGTTCCCACAAGGCCCTCCTGCCGTTGTGTTCCGTTACCATCCTGCTCCGTTCCGTTCCATGCATCGCCGCCGGGTGGCGGTACCAGCTGTCGGTGGCGGCCTCCTACTCCGGCTACGTGTTCCCCATCACCGTGCGTAACCTGCACCTCTCGCTGGACATCTGCCTCTGTGGTGTCACCTACTGGGACAACTTCAACATCGTCAACTCGGGAAAAGTAGCCAAGTACTGTCCCTGGATTTTTATATAAATGTCTCACTATCTGCCTCCCTCTCTCTCTCTCTCTCTCTCTCTCTCTCTCTCTCTCTCTCTCTCTCTCTCTCTCTCTCTCTCTCTCTCTCTCTCTCTCTCTCTCTCTCTCTCTCTCTCTCTCTCTCTCTCTCTCTCTCTCTCTCTCTCTCTCTCTCTCTCTCTCTCTCTCTCCATCTCCATCTCCATCTCCATCTCCATCTCCATCTCCATCTCCATCTCCATCTCCATCTCCATCTCCATCTCCATCTCCATCTCCATCTCCATCTCCATCTCCATCTCCATCTCCATCTCCATCTCCATCTCCATCTCCATCTCCATCTCCATCTCCATCTCCATCTCCATCTCCATCTCCATCTCCATCTCCATCTCCATCTCCATCTCCATCTCCATCTCCATCTCCATCTCTATCTCTATCTCTATTTCCATCTTCATATCCATCTCCATCTCCATCTCCATCTCCATCTCCATCTCCATCTCGCTTTCGCTCTCATATCTCATATCTCTCTCGCTCTCATCTCTGGCTCTGCCTCTGGCTCTCCCGTTAGTCTCATTAACCTCTCTTATCTCTCGGTGATATATATATGTGTATATATATATATATATATATATATATATATATATATATATATATATATATATATATATATATATATATATATATATATATATATATATATATATATATATATATATATATATATATATATATATATATATATATATATATATATATATTAGTATATATATATATATATATATATATATATATATATATATATATATATATATGTATATATATATATATATATATATATGTATATATATATATATATATATATATATATATATATATATATATATATATATATATATATATATATATATATATATATATATATATATATATATATATATATATATATATATATATATATATATATATATATATATATATATATATATATATATATATATATATATATATATATATATATATATTCTCTCTCTCTCTCTCTCTCTCTCTCTCTCTCTCTCTCTCTCTCTCTCTCTCTCTCTCTCTCTCTCTCTCTCTCTCTCTCTCTCTCTCTATCTATATATATATATATATATATATATCTCTCTCTCTCTCTCTCTCTCTCTCTCTCTCTCTCTCTATATCTCTCTCTCTCCCTCTCTCTCTCTCTCTCTCTCTCTCTCTCTCTCTCTCTCTCTCTCTCTCTCTCTCTCTCTCTCTCTCTC